>CAHIKZ030000932.1:72500-190000 GCA_903632075.3 Acanthosepion pharaonis | reverse complement strand
TGTTATAAATGGGAAAGTCAAGAAGGCATTTCTTTTAGAACCCAGTTCTAGGTAAAATACGACAAAGCGTCAAGGAGATTTTTTTGGGGGGGGGTGCGGGTCGGTTGTGTGACGCAAACACAGATAAAAGACGTCTAACCGTTTTTGCCGCCGAGAAAAAAAAATTCACTTGAACACCGTAAATTGTGGAACACGCCGTTCATCGTATATTGTAGCCATTCGAAATCTTCTCTTTGTGGCTACTGACAGCGAACAGCTTGTCTCTTCGAGCGAATTCTGAAATACACGCCTGATCTTATGAATATTCACCAGCCGGTGGCATAATAAGGACTGCACCCCGTATTGCAAATTGCCGGCGACACGCAATACTAAGAAGGCATCGAGCTTGTTTAGCTTTAGGTAATTCGTCACTCTGAAATCTCAATTCAATTTCAAAGCCACGACATCATGCAGCGATCGAAGGATGATATAAATATAAAATGTGTTAATAATCTTAGAAAATGCCTGACCACTGATACTACGTTTATTCCAAGATTTTCAATGCGTGTCAGTAGTAAAATTATTACCACTACTTTTACATTACATAAATAGACGCATTTTACTTTGCAGGCACGGTGGTGTAATGGATACCGGCTCGGTTTGAGGAATCGGAGAGCGGAGTTCGAATTCCAGTCGAATCCATTACATTCACTTACGAGCTAATACCCTTGGGAAAGATATGAATCCTCTTCTTCTCTCCCCCCCCCCAGCTATGGGTAAATAACAGGATAGACCGAGTTCTATAACCATGGATGGCAACTGGACTACTGCAGAAAGAAATGGCAAACTACTGCGGTTTGGGCGGGGGGGGAGGAAATCTGCTTCGTCTGTTGTGTATCCCGCATGGCACACAAGTGATTGATTTTTCTTTGTGGAAGTTAATGTAGTCAAGTGTTCTAACAGACGACGGAAGGTGTGACACTGAGATCCGAAGAGGATTTGATTTGTTTGTTTAACAACGTATGGGTCACTTAATGCCGAAATTTAATTTTCTTGGGTGCTTTGAAGTAATAATAACAACATATACATTATTCTCCTTTCGCAACTGAATACATGGTAGATGATACTCAGCATTATGCATATACGTATTTGTGTGGACTAGACGTGATTATATTTGTATTTTATGCTGTAGTTTGTTTTTTTTTAACTTAGCTTTGTTGAAGTTATATATTGGAATACAGTTTGATTTATTCAAGACATTGTAGGCTTAATGTCATGAAAGTTCTTTTTGGGTGACTGATGTAAAGTTGGTAATTATACTATAAATATATATTGGTGGTAATTTTTCATATAAAAATATATTGCTGGTATTTTTGCTATAAAAAGGCATTGCTTGTATTTTCCATATATAATGCGTTTTTATACTTTCATAATTTTTTTTTTCGTGGTTCACTATTTGTCTATAGTTGGGAACTTAACAGGTACTACCACCCTGGGTTAAGGTAGACCTGGGAATAACAGTAATTAAGAAGTGGTCCTATGCACCACAAATAACTCCAATCTCTTGAACAAAGGCCTTGCTGCCTGATGTAGTTTGTAATCATACCCAGAACTAAAGATGCATTCGAAAAGCTAAGCAGAGTATAAAATCAGAAAAATCCGTTAGAAACAAAGAGTACTGAAATATTATGTAATATCTGTCCTCCTGTACAGCAGTGAATGGTGGACACTATTCTCAAAAATGAAGGAGAGACTTGAGGCGACAGAGGTGTGGTTTTACAGAAGAATTCTGAGGATAGGATGGATAGGAAGGACGGCTTGGAAAATCTGATACTCACAGGACAGATTGAGGGAAATAAGAACAATGGGAAAACAGCCCGTAACATACATGATGAGCATAAGTAAATGGGAAGAATAGGTAAAAGGCAAAATTATTAAGAACTACAAGGGACAAGAAGATGTGGAGAGTCATGATCTCCAACATGACACGGTACATGAAGAAGAAGATAAAAATCTCTGATCACTTAGAATGCTTTTGTCCTTTACATTAAAAAGGTAAATTCATAGCAGTGTATTTATATAATACACATAATAGGCTTGTTGTCGCCTCACTAGACTCACTTCTCAGTCCTGTAATCTTGCTGCTTTATATTAACGATCTGACTAATAACATACTCAGATCTTAAGTGAATATCTATGCAGATAATAAGACAGTGACTCCAATGAGGGAGGGAAACATTGAATTGTAACTTTCAAAGCCACGATAAAGAACATAGTAATTTCTCATCATCACAAAACTGACCCTGAATTCTTACCATTTGTGATGAAGGGTTATACTTACAAAGAGGTTGCTTGCTGCAGGTATCTATTGAGACTCGAATTCAGCCCAGACCTCAAGTAGCGCTAAAGATGCTGGAAAAAAGCCGGTCCTTTCTACCAGTCTAAATGGCAGTATTGTTGGCATATCTAGGTAGGAATTTCCCAATTCGCTCTCCAGATCATTCTCCTTTAACACACTTCTTTGTGTGTGTATAAGTGTTTGTTTGTGTACGTGCGTATATATGTGTGTGTAAGAGAAGACGAAAACCCATGAGAAATGAAAAGAGAGATAAAGGGAGAGCACTCCAGTAGTATTGTTGCCCTACCTGTGTTGGAACTGCGCAATTCTCTCTCCAGATCATGCTCCTTAATGCTGCTGTTTGTTTGTGGGTATGTGTGTGTGTGTATGTGTGTGTGTGTGTGTGTGTGTGTGTGTGTGAGAGAGAGAGAGAGAGAGAGAGAGAGAGAGAGGGTGAGAGAAAACTATGAAAAATGAAGAAAGAGCGCATTCCAGGAGTATTGTTGTTACATCGAGGTTGGAACTGCCCAATTCTCTCTCCATTAACACACATCATTGTTAGTATGTATGCGAGTGTATGTGTTAGAGAGAACGGGAGAGGAGACAGAAAGAGAAACAGTGAGACAGAGAGAGAGAGAGAGAGAGAGAGAGAGAGGAGAGGGGGCAAAGAAAAAAGAGTAAAAACCTATGAGAATACTCCAAGAGTATTGTTGCCATATCTTAGTTACAATTGGAATTTTGTTTGACATAGCTGTTTTTTCGAATCCTATATCTGATATTACCGGTTACATAAACAGCTCGTAAGATGGAAAAAAAAACCTTTATGAATGATAAGTGTTCATGTGTGTTTGTGGGATCTGTCAAAGACAGAGAGAGAGAGAGAGTGAGTGAGACACTAGAAGACATGGACAGAGAGGAACGCAGAGAAAGCTGGGAGATGGACACGTCTGTTTCCGCTTTAATCGTAAATATTGACGGTAGAAGCGAATTAGCTCGAAATATATTCTCCTGTTCTTCGAGGAACATGAACTGTAGAGAACCCGTTGCAATCGATCGATAGTAATTCTTAGTGGTTCCACAAGAGTTGATAACACGCACCAACAACGGGGACACCATGTCACCGAAATTCATTAATATCGTTCAGATTTAAGTTCTCTGTTATATCAGAGAGAAAAAAAATTACTTCTGTAAATAACGATAAACTAACTCCTTTGTTGCAGTAGGAATCTCAGAAGCAATGTTTCATCGCCTTTCAATAATTCTTTCGGACAAGCCTCCTCATTCTTGGAGGTTTTATTAAGGAATGTTAGTTGCTTCAGTAGAATGTATGCTTATCAGCAAGAAGAAACCCTCAAGATGTGATCTATGACCTGGAGACGTTAAAAATGCACAGCAATTTTAATATCTGCAATAGAAATTCGGAGGTGCATTTAAAATGGCCAAAAAAAGCTTTTCTAAGACCAAAAGAAAACTATCAAGACACAGTAAAATGTTCGAAACAAAAACATGAGAGTCAACATTTATGTAAGAGTTCTGGATATGACGATAAATCCGGCAGCAAAGCAGGTTTTTGAGGAGCGTGGAATCACCTTTTAATTACTGTTGTTTCGAGGTCCAGCCTGACCCGGGGTGGTAGTAGTATTTACGGTCCCAGCTATGTGCAAATAGTTAAACCCCAAACTGGGGCCAAAACACTATGAAAGTGTAAAACTAGTTTTTTTTTTTTTTATAGTAAAAATAACAGAATTACAATTTTAGAAAAAAATCATTACAAGCAAAAAATTAAAAAAAAAAAAATACCAGCAATATATTTTTGGTAAAAAAGAAAAATACAATACATTTGACTCCCGACAAAAACCCTCTTTACAAAAATACTTCAAAGAAACCTGATCTACAAACAAAGAATACATTTCTATTTATACGAACTTATCGTAAAAATGTTGTCAGCATTAAATAATCCAGAGATTTATATAGCTTAAAACAAAATAAACCAAACCAAACAATTCCGGAATATCAATCATCCTATATGTGGCTAACATCATGCAGAACGCCGTCATATAACAGTTAGACATTGTTATATCAATTACGGATGAGTAGTGAATTCGACTAGCCATTACGTTCTCCATACTTCCGGCATTTCCCCACATCTAAGCTGTGTTTACTAATTCATTATATATAGTAGCTTTCCGTAGTTTTCTTGCGTCTTTTTTTTTATAAATATTTTCCTGGTAATTGTTTTGATGAGTTATCATATGTGGAACTTCAAATTGCTAGACTTGTTTTTTTACAGCTTATTAATCTTTTTGAAGTTATTTAAAGCCGGAATATATTTCGGGATTGTTAGAATGTTTTAAGATGTAATAATGATTTCCTAACACAAGTCAATATTTAACACATAACTGGGAGGATGAAACCTGGATTCATAGCTTTTCCAAGTGTATTTGAACGTAAGTAAATATAACGATCTCAGCTGGAATTCGAACTCTCTCTCTCTTTCTTTATCCTTTGCTCCATCCGCGCATCCAAGCTCACAACACATGACATTCCGGAGCGATCACCAACCTAGGTATTGTCAACATTACTTAACTTCAGTGATCGGACGAGGATCGATGTATCAACGTGATATGGCCATAAGCGGTGGAACCTCAGTTTAACAAATTTAAGTTCAGTACTGGATTGGCAGCTAGGTTTCGTAAGTTTACTTTTGCAGTTTTTCATACTAATAATTTCTCCTCTTGCTCTTTGCTCATGTGGAAATCTATCTCGGCTTTATCCTTTCCTGTTAAGTACGATCTTCAAAAATGTAATTGATTGGTTAATTGATCGATTAATTTTTTACGGCTTATTAACCCTTAGCAGGTTTTTTTAAGGCCAGGAATAATTTTACATTGTAAGAAATTTGGGGGAGATAATAATGATCTAGTGATAAAAGAGCTTACACTAATTAGCTGATAGCTGGGAGGAGAAGAGTCGGTTTTATACATTCCCGAATGGCATTAGCGCGTGAGCGAATATAACGAACCCAAATGGCATTGAAACTCGACCTCTCCGATTAACAATTCCGAACCCTTATCCATTACACCACCCACACATCCAAGCTTAAAATACCTGTTATTTTCAAGCGGTTACCCATCTAGGTACTGACTAGGCTCAACGTTGCTTAACTTCGGTAATCGTACGGGTACCAGTGTTGCAACGTGATATGGGCGTAAGCTCAACAACTTTAACGCAATGTCAACCAACATCTGTGTGCTTAAATCCTGAATCTTTTTTATTAAACTCTTGTGTGTGTCTCTCCCTTTATCTCCGTTTCCCTCTGGCATCAAAGTGGCTTTATCGCCTTGCTTGGGGTGAAATTATTGAAATAAATGCCGGTGAATGCTGGGGAACTTCCTCATCCATGACGAGGAAGCTTGTGAATACGATTGGTTGAACAAGTGAACGACGAGAAAAGCTTTAACGAGAAATGAAAAAGGAAACGAAGACATACGTTGGGAATCGAGAATAAAAACAGTTGAACTTTCTTGGGGACGTAATGAGGAAAGCGAATTCGGAGAATATGACACTCACAATATATACTGAAGGCCAGAAGGGTGGGAAGTAAAAAAGAAATTAAAAAAAAAAAGTGAGTAAATTACCATGAGGATTTCGTGTAAATCGATGTCCGAACAGGAACTGAGAGGTTTAGTAAAGAGACATTGCTTAAAGCTACGAAAGGGTAGGAAGTTATGGATAGCCAGCCATCACAGTCTCCGTCCTGAAAGGTATACTGCCCATAAAAGAAGACTTGCTCTAGAGAACGCATGACAATGAGCATGTGGTTGAATTGCACGCACGAAAACATGCACACATACAGACCCACCCGCACACACAATCAAGCAGGTGCGCCAGATATTCATGGACTAATTTTGGCTTATTTCACAAAACAGCGATATACCGGAAATAACCTTATATATTCATTCTCGCAGATAAAATATCCAATATTAAAAATTCTCTGAATTTATTCCATCTGGTCTGTGGGCATGTGTGACGCAGGGTGGATTAAATCTTATTGTTATGACGAAGAGAATTGACCCGGCGATCGTCTAATGATTCATTTATGTTTCACGGCTTATCAACCTTTTGAAGGTTATTTAAAAACACACATATTTTTAGATTGTAATAATTTTGGGGGAGATAATAATAATTTCGTGATATATGTCTTACTAATTCACGCATAACAGGAGGAGAAGACGTAGATTCATATCTTTCACAGGGGTATTTCCGCGCGAGCAAAGCGAACGAGCCCAACTGTGACTGAAAATCGGCTCTGCCATTAACAATTCCGTGCTGTTAATCATTACACTCCAAGCACATCCAACTTTGCAAAACACCTGGTATTCTCAAGTGACCAAGATCGACGTTGCTTAACTTTAGTGGTATTGCGAGAACAGGTGTTTTTACGTGATATGACCATAAGCATAAGGCTTGAAAAATGTTCTGTTGCAAAAAAGTTTCAGAAATGGCACAAGATTAATGGTTGATGAAGATGCATCTTTAAGTCGCTGGTCAAACTATTTAAAAATAAAATAAAAAGACCTGAGTCTTATAAAGTAGTTACTATCTATCTATCTATCTATCTATCTATCTATCTATCTATCTATAGCAGTCTTTTCAACATCTATCTATCTATCTATAAATCTATCTAGCTAACTATCTAAATATCTATGTCTCTTGAACATTATCTATCTATCTATCTATCTATCTATCTATATATATATATATATATATATATATAGTTAAATTCCCAGATGAAAAAATAATAATAATCCCTTACTATAAAGGTAATTTACATTAACCAGAAAAAAGGCTTAGACACAAGCGTCTATCTTTTTAATTTTTAATTTTAATGTAACTGTAACAACAAAAACATTTCAATTTCATTTTTGCCTTGAAAAAGTCGGAAGACGAAACGCGTCGGCAAAATGCAAGATTTTTTTTCCAATTGTCATTTGATACCATATCTATCTATCTATCTATCTATCTATCTATCTATCTATCTATGGCAGTCTTTTCAACATCTATCTATCTATCTATAAATCTATCTAGCTAACTATCTAAATATCTATGTATCTTGAACATTATCTATCTATCTATCTATCTATCTATCTATCTATCTATCTATCTATCTATCTATGGCAGTCTTTTCAACATATATCTATCTATAAATCTATCTAGCTATCTAAATATCTATGTATCTTGAACATTATCTATCTATCTATCTATCTATCTATCTATCTATCTATCTATCTATCTATCTATCTATCTATCTATCGCAGTCTTTTCAACATCTATCTATCTATAAATCTATCTAGCTAACTATCTAAATATCTATGTCGCTTGAACATTATCTATATCTATCTATCTATCTATCTATCTATCTATCTATAGCAGTCTTTTCAACATATATCTATCTATCTATAAATCTATCTAGCTAACTATCTAAATATCTATGTCTCTTGAACATTATCTATCTATCTATCTATCTATCTCTATCTATCTATCTATCTATCTATCGCACTCTCTTCAACATCTATCTATCTATCTATCTATCTATCTATCTATCTATCTATCTATCTATCGCACCTCTTTCAACATCTATCTATCTATCTATCTATCTATCTATCTATCTATCTATCTATCTCATCATCTATCTATCTATCGCACTCTCTTCAACATCTATCTATCTATCTATCTATCTATCTATCTATCTATCTATCTATCTATCTATCGCACTCTCTTCAACATCTATCTATCTATCTATCTATCTATCTATCTATCTATCTATCTATCTCACTCTCTTCAACATCTATCTATCTATCTATCTATCTATCTATCTATCTATCTATCTAGCTAGCTAGCTAGCTAGCTAGCTAGCTCATCATCTTCATTGTCTATCTCTGTAGCTCAGAATCTTCATTATTTATTTACAACCAATACGATATCAGCTTGTGGACATCATCTCAATTTGTCGAATACTCAAGCCAATCGATGAAATAAACCTGTTTAAAATAAACATAGCGTCTACTCTAAAACTGGTATACACCAAAAATAACGGTTGAATTAATAGACGTATGTTGGATTAAAAAAATAAAATTCATTAGTCTTTTAGACATTAACTGATATCTGAAAGCAGATTTATACACGTCAGTCTGCGTTGTGGACATCAGACCCCAAATACGTTGGTTTTCATTCCATTCGACAAAAGCTCGATAGGCCGAAATTATTCACTGAAAATTATTCTGAAAAGAGTCTTTTGTGTCTTGATTTCTGTAGCAGTCTTCAGTTATGTAAAATGGTCTTGTTTAGAATATTTTTAATTTTTGTCACCCACAATTTTGTCGTTTGGTTAGCAATATGAGCCAACTAGCCAAACGATTATCTTGGAATTTCAACAAACAGAATACACATTAATATCCGGACTGCATGGTCGATTTTCCTACTTCTGTATACCATCTACATTTCCCCAATTTTGTAATACTTTCTTTTTTTTTACTATTCTCGCCTGTGGATCTCCCTTGCTTCCCTGCTAATTCAAAAACTTAAATGCGCCATTTTCTGTCTTCCTGAAACCTGTTCTTTTATTTCCCTTTCTCCTCACTAGATTCTCAATCTGTTCCACTCCCAATAACCTCATGTGTCCTAAAGACTATCACCTTGCTTGAGGTGAAGTAATTTAAAAAAAAAAGGTTTGAAAATAATATATAAAATGAAATATTTTTTTCTATTAGTTTACTGATTTTCATAGGGAATGTAATCATAATTTTTAAATACTTTCAATGCTGTAGAGTTTTTTTTTATAATAAAATAACATCTAATAGTAATTTTTATGTTTTACACATCTCTCTGCGTAGTAGTAGTAGCCGTAGTTTCCCGGCCTTTTGGCTGGGATGGTTTATCATCTCTCAGTTGCGTCTCTGTCTTTGGACAGAGTGTGCACAAAAGCTTCTCTGTCATAGAACAGAGGGGCAACTGAGAAAATTATACTGAGAGGTTCCCAGCCCTGGGGAACAGCTGCCCGAGGCCGCGCCCTCCAATTGCACCAGAGAGAGGAACAGGTGCTCGCGCCGAGGGCAGCGCAACCGACGGTTGCGGTGGCTGTGGGCAATTTTTCTCCCTTGCCCGGGTGTACGCGCTCGGATCCCTACTTTGTGTCACATCTCGTCCTAGTGGGGGAACAAGTAAACATCGTAGTAGTCGTAGTACAGTTCTCCGTGTCCTGAATAGCAACCAGGTTTGCTAGTCATAGCAACCCTATGTTCGCCAGTTGCTCTCTATTTATACTTGTCTAATTTGCACACTTTACTACAGTAATAATAATAGTAATAATAACAAAATAATATCTAATGGTACTAATTTTGATCGATCATGTATTATTCCACGGATAATAAATTACTTTTGGATTTAGTCTGGAAGATAATTATCTAATATTATTATTAATTATACATTTTAATTTGTATTTGCCTTACAAGTTATTGTAATGAATATTGTCATTGTCATAATAGGAAGAGTTTGAATTACAATACCAGTTCTTCTTTTGTGCATAGGTCGAACCAAAAACGTCTTAATGTATCTTAATATATCTCGATTTAACGCATGAAAATAAATTATTTTATGATATCAATGGATATATTTCTTACTTTATTACATTAAAAGATAAATTTCTTCCATAAAATGTACTTTGAATCGAAAATTAATCAATAATTTTAAAAACGGTAGAAAAATGTTATTGTTCACCTGGGCTTTCATAGTTAAGAAATTGCGTGAAAACTGGTGTAGTCTTTTTCAAAATAATAAGTATGTTTTAGTATACATACTTGTTTCTTCTTCGCACTTATTTCAAAATACGTAACGGCAGCAAATCAGCGACAATCTACTTATTTATTTATCATCAATTCATGTGACACATATAGCCTCTTCACCTTTTAAGTATTTGTTTAAAAAAGTTCTAATGTAGCGTAGTGAATTGTATAAATATATGTGATGTTATGCATATTAAATTTATTCAATAATGCTGTCATAGTGTATTATGAATGTCTATTATTTTTCAGACCCATAATAGTTAGAATATAATATGCAAGTGTTTGTCTATATACGCGGATTGATATAAGAATGTGTGACAAGTACTGAATTTGCTATTAAAAATATTGTAAAAACAGAAAAATAACCCTAAGTCAAGGAACCCGTTGTCTAATTTTAACGAAATTTACACTGCACTCGACAGGATTTCACGGTGCAATAGACTCTTAAATTGGTTGGGGTATTATGAAACATTTAAGTTTTATTTCGGGAAAATATATAAATTCATACATACAAGATTACAGTTTTATCTTTATATAGATGCTGTGTATAGGTTACTAGCGAAAATTTTGAGCAATTGAACAAAGAGGTTAAATGCGTCGCACTTGTCTTCTACTGTTTTTGAAATGTCTTTGTGGTTACCGAATGTGTAAAGAGCAATTAAGCTGATGTATAACGTTCGTGTTTTACCAGTGGTTGTCTAAGGCACTAGTTAAGTTGTCTGGCAATTTTAATTGCCATCTGAGATTTTTTTAAAGTTTAGAATCAGTATTAAATGTTTCTATAAAAAATCTGTTCTAACACAATATCATCAATGATTTAGGCATACTTATAGATATGAATATCGTTTTAACTTTTTAAAAATTCCTTAACTCCAATAAAGGCAATAAATCTTCTAAGAAGCAAGAAGTGAGGGATCAAACTTCGTACACTTACATTGTAGAAAAAAGAAATCCATTTTTTTCATATTGACGTACACAGTTTTGGGGGCAATATTCATTTTTGGCAACATTTTCCATGATGTAAAGATTGTTTATATATAATCGCAGACAATAATCATTTTGAGTCATTGACGTAAGTCTAAGAATATGTAATTTTCTACAATGTTTGACCATAGTCGTTTTTTGAGACCATTTTGCTTTCTTGGAGGAAATAAATTATACGTTCCTTTAAATCAGAAATGAATTCTTTCCAGTATCGAGCCATTACTGAACTAAAGGTCTGTACACGACAATCTGGCTTTACAAGAAGTAATGTTAACATGGGGCATTCTATTTATATTTGAATGTCCGATTATAATTGCTAGGTCTTCCGCTAGAAAAGTTGGTTTACTGTGTTGTACCAGACATTTTTCCTGTCAGAATACTGCATGAACATTTATAAATCTAGCACTTGTCCGTGCATTGGATATTGCTGCCATATCTGGTGACCCTTCTATATATCTTGAGATTCTTGACAAAATTCAAAGACGGGGTTGATCCTCTCCTGGCATCTCGGCTTCAGTAACTTTTTCACCGGCTTGATATGGCCTTAACTCGTCTTTTCTACATATATTTTCATGGCAATTCTTCCGAAGAGTTTTCCTTTTTAGCGCCTCGAATGCATGAATTTAAGCGTTTTACTAGATTAGCAACTAGGTCTCACCGTTTTCCTGTTGAAGTAGAAGCAACCGTATGTTCTATTTTAATTCTTTTCTTACTATTCTCGCCTGTGGATCTCCCTTGCTTCCCTGCTACTTCAAAGACTTAGATACAGCGCCACTCACCTTCTGTCTTCCTGAAGCCTGTTCTTTTATTGCCCTTTTCCTCACTAAATTTTTGTCAATCTGTTTCACTCCCAATAACCTCACGCACCCTGGAAGACTGAAAGTGAGGGAAATTAAGAAAAATAGTTGTTGTGGAGGAAGTTCAATAAAAAGATCAAGATTCAAAAGGGACAGAAGACAACGATTGGTTGAGAAATGCGAGCTTTCTAGCTCGCATTTCTCAACCAATCGTTGTCTTTTGTTCCCTTTGAATCTTGGTCTTATTTTTACATTTACCTGTTTCGATAGCAAAATCATGAGACCTAGCTGCCAATCTAGCACTGCGCTTAAATACGTGAATTACAATTACTAAAGAGGAAGGCAATACTTATTTAGCGTAATGCACAATATGTGGCATAAGATCACAATGGTGGGTAGAGAAGGCTGGCCTTCAATCTGTCTTATTTTAAACTCAGCTAGCAACAAAGACTGACCCATACGTATCACAGTAATCCTTACATCAAAACAACACATTCTTACTCACAGTTAACATAATACCTCAAGTATCTATGAAGTCCAAATTAGTTTCAATTTCCCGGTTGTCGGTAGGGAATAACATAACATTTCAAAATGAAACCCCGATGAATATTTACAATGAATACAATTTTTATGCAAGAAACTAAACAAAATTATGTTAAAAAAATAAGGTACTAAAGATGAAATCTAACCAGAACAATTACCGTGAAAATATTTATAGAAAAGACACAGAAAAGCTACGTAACGCCGGTGGAAAAGTGACTGGAGCCGTGAGGCTAGTTGAGGACCGATTTTCGTTTAGATTTTGTCAGGAGTCTCAAGATACATAAAGAAAATCACCAGACCAGACCAAACCAGATGTGACAGCAAAATTCAATGCATGGACGAATAGTAAACGATAGATTTTATTGAAAAACATTATCGAGAACGACATTGTCAACAAACATTGCTAGCAGCAGACATAGACTCTAAATGCTGTTGCGCAAAAATCGAGAAAATAATTTACTATGGTGAAAGTGTGTTTTTCACAAGTACTTCAAGAACAAGAAACGATCAACATATCTCGTTCCTGACACACAAACACACATAAAAATATTAATAATAGCTGGCCACTCGTATATATATATATATATATATATATATATATATATATATATAATAGCTGGCCACTGTATCCGTAGTATAATAAGGCGGTTAGCGGTGTTGAACAAACAAAAAGAAATGTGCCCGAGCACATTTCTGTTTGCATTCTGATCATGGAAGAAGGTGGGGTCCAGGTTCTCCGAAATATCCTCCAAATATATGATCTTCATTGTTTCTGGGGGAGAGCGTGCTGTCTAGAATGATGAACAATCTGACTAATACCAGAACACTGAAACCCTCGGTCACGATGACTTGCGACTTCGTGCTAGCACAGCTATCAACGACTCCAAGTGTTCCGTCTACCCCTTTTCACTCACACGGCTAGGGTCAACTCGTGGTCAGGCACTTTCCAAAGGTGCCGCTCGCTAGGTTCGTACCCACTCCAGACTGATAATATCAGGAAGACAAATCGCTCAGGTTCTCGTGGTTAGAAAGCGAACCTTCTAACCACTCGGCTATATATATATATATATATATATATATATATATATATATATATATATATATATATATATATATATATATATATATATATATATATATAAAATAGTCGTTCTAAAAGTTCTAAGCCTCATATTTATATATATATGCGCGTATATACGATAGTCATTCTAAGCCTCACCCAGGTAATAAAGAAGAGAGTTTTTCACTATTTTTCAATAAGCCTGCACACACAAATCAAAATCAGGTTCTCGTGGTTAGAAAGCGAACCTTCTAACCACTCATATATATATATATATATATATATATATATATATATATATATATATATATATATGTGTGTGTGTAAAAAATATATAGAAAATAGGAAAGAACTTGTTAGGTAAATAATCCAAATTTCTTTAGCATTTTTGTTATTATTTTTAAAAATAGTGCTCGATGCAAAAGTAGAGCATATTATATATATATATATATATATATATATATATATATATATGTATGTCTATGTATATATATATATATATATATATATATATATATATATATATATATATATATATAGTCGTTCTAAAAGCCTCACCCATGTAATAAAGAAGAGAGTTTTTCACTATTTTTCAATAATCCCGCTCACACTTGACATGAATGCACTTGGTACAACGATGTTTAAGCATTGCATTCTGATCACGGAAGAAGGTGGATCTTATCGTTGTTTCTAAAATGGTGATGATGCAGGTGGGATATGAGTTTAGGAAACAGGAAGAAGTTAGATAGAGCTAAGTATGGTGTGTAAGGACGATGGGGTAGCAATTCATAGCAATTGGCTACTTTAGCTAACCTTTTTGACATCCTATAACTAGAAAAGGTTTCCAGAATTTGAAGTTTTCGTTTATTAATTTCCTAAAATGTTGTATAAAAAATACGCCCAAATTGTATAAGAAATTACGACCAAAAATAAATAAAATCAATTATGAATATAGAAAGAACTTTCTTAAAGTTTATAGCAGCAAGGTTTTTAAATATCTAAATTTTAATTGTTAAAAACCGAAACAATGTTTTAAAATACGTAGTTGCAATTTTTAATAAGAATTTTCATAAATTAAGTTATCTCCCTTACATAGCTGTACATTTTTCGAATTGTACAGCGTTCATGCTGACATATTCATGACGTACAGCAATACTTTTTCCTAGTCATTAAGCCCTGAAGTTTGAAAATAAAAACCATATATATAATTACAGGGTTTTTCTCATTCAGTTTTGTACCGACGCCAAGAAATTGATACATCAACTTGAGGGGATTAAGATAAAAATAAATATTCATAATATGTCTAGATTATTAAACCCAACATACCTGAATGAAGACATGCTGCCTATATATATATATATATATATATATATATATATATATATATATATATATATATATATATATATTGAACAAAAAATATTAAAAAATAAAATCTTCAGACACACTGGGTTGTAGATTAATATTCTTTAGTTTTTTGTTTTTATTATTTTTCATTTAGATTCCTCGACTAGTTTCGGCCAAAATGGCCATCATCCGAAGGAGAAATATTTCTGCTTGCTGGTAGCAGTAAACTACAGTCTTGATGGAGAAATATATATATATATATATATATATATATATATATATATATATATATATGTGTGTGTGTGTGTGTGTGTGTGTACTAAATATATAAATAATACCAATATGTAATCGGTAGGAGTAATACCAAAGTTGGCATTAATCTAAAGAGAGTTCAATGTAAGTTGTAGACGAATATGATGATAAATAACAAAAAAAAAAAAGAATAAAAAAAGAAAAAATTAAAAATCCGAATTGTTTATAATTTATTTCATGAATATTTTTATATTCATCTCTTCAGACGGAAAAACCTTTGATCTAAAGCGATTATACAAAAATATTCAGGAAATAAGTTAAAACCAAGATGGATTTTTAAGCTTTGTCTTGATTTATCATTATATATATATATATATATATATATATATATATATATATGAAGATTCATTTGATTGTAATTTTCAATCTTATGTATTTTTATTACTTCAAACGTTATTTTAGTGGTTACCCGTATTTGAGTAGACGTTCCATTTATTAAAACTGTGTTTTATTTATTAAATTTTTGAGATTGCACAGGCCTAAATAGACTGAAGTGGACGAAATGAACAGTATTTGAACCAGAAGATAGGGGAACCTATCGAACTCCTACTGAAGAGAAAAATAAATAAATATCTAGGGAATAAAATGTTACAGATCAAGCAGAGAAGTTAGAAATATATACTTAAAGTAGACTTTACAAGTCACCGGAAACACAATCCTAAACAGGAAACAAAAGATAAAGCCCTACTCCTGTTTAAAAAAAACTCGGGAGGAGTGTTAACCGGGCGACAGGCAAACCTATCTTCTCTTATTAAGACGAATCATATCATACATCATATCATATAGATCATATCATATCATATATATATATAATATATCACATCGCATATCATAAGTTATATGTTATATCAGAAAGAGGAAAGGAAAAATCGGGAAGATAAGTTCAAACTCTTAATTTTACTCGGTGGTATTAATACTCTATCTCCTAATACTGAGAATTTGGATTACAAAATCTGCTTCCCTTAAAAGAGTTATCATCTAAATATACATTAGTCAACCATATATATATATAATCTCTTTGACGCTTATGATATCACGTTAGATCGACCATTTTCTTATAAACTCTCAGCAAATATAATAGTGTTTCCGGCTTCTTCATGTTTACCGGAAGACGTCTGTGCTTCTTTCCGTTTTTTCTCTTGTGTGGAAGAAACTGTCTTCCAGAAACCATCAAGATGTTGCTAGCATGACAAGATGGGAAAACAGAAGAAAAAAAATGTGACAGCAAAAATATTCCTGTAGAAAGCAGCCTTTGTGAAAATAAAAAAAAAAATAATTCTTGTGATGACGTTCTGAGTAGCAACTTTTTCCCGTTATTCTACACTTTATTCAGCCTATGGCATTCATCTTTCTTGATTTAATGTCCTGATTAAAGAGGTTCATTTACTCCATATTTCCCCCACGCTATTCTCGAAGACTGTGGTATTCTTTGACACACCCTTTCTGCTAATTTATTTCAGCATCTTCATCGATTTTGTATATTACTCTTGATTTTTCAGACCTCTCTTGTCAATTTACTTGAGAATTTACTTTACTTTTATTTTTTCTAAGGTAACCTTACAGCAAATATATTATTTTACTTTCTCTGTCTCTCCTGGAATTCCATTTGTGCAGACGATTCCAAGATTATATTTTCGATCTTTTTTCGTAACTGAAACCGTCGTGCAGCATATTCCTCGCCCTTCCAAAAGTTTGGAAAAATCGACGAGTGTATGTTGAGTGTCGGGTTCTTCGTTAAGTACTTTCTAAATTTGGGGGCTGAGTTAGGTTGGTAGATTTTAAGAGATATCAACTTTTGCTGTGTTATTTAATGTAGAAATCATAGTTATTTACAATATTCTTGAGTAAACTAAAATAAAAAAAGGGTCTTGTTTATAATTGAGTCTGTAGGTAAAACTTATACTTAAGTCTATAAGTAAATATCCATAGGGTTTATTATATATGACTAGGTAAATGTTGGTCTGATATTTCAGTATGTTGTTTCAGTCATGTTCCATGCGTGATACACGCTTAGGCGATCATGTATCTTTCGATACATGACTGACGAGGCAGATTTTTTCCCGAAGTAGACCAGTCTCTATCCAAGGCTGTCCTTGCTATTTATCTATAGCTGGGTGGAGATGAAGAGGATTCATACCTTTCCCAAGGCTATTAGCACGTAAGTGACTGTAACGGATCAGAACTCGGTTCTCCGATTCCTCAATCCAAGCCGCTAATCATTACTCCACCGTACTTCCTTTGATATTTACTTTAGCAAAACATTGACTTTGCTTATATTTGAGTGCATAAACATTGTAATTTATTTATACTTGAAAATGTAGGTAAATATCAATATTGTTTGCCATTGAGTCTAGAAGTAGCTACTAGCTGTGTTTATAATTTGAGTGCATAGGTAAACATTGCTAGTGTTTATACTTGAGGCTTTTGCTCAAGTTTGGTCTTGATCATGCTTGAGGCAGTACGTAAAAAGGATTGTGTTTATACTTGAATCTAGAGGTAAATATGTATCCTTAAACGTTTGTCGTTCTCAAACCAATCACCAATCACCCGTCTGTTTGGTAGACACTTTTGCAGACGCTTTTTGTCCTCTGTAGAGAATACAGTTGATCTAGGCCTACACTGATAGACTAATTCCTTATTAGCTTATACTTTGTTGTCAATAACAAAACAAAAAGTATAAAGTAGAATCAATGGTAATAGTAATACTAGATGTTTCCTTATAAGGAAACATTCTACATTCATTGACCTAGCAGCAAGGGCTACATTGGGTTGAAATTTATAAAAACTTTCGATGAAAACAATTTTCCAGGAAAATTGCTTCATAATTCCAGTAACCTCAAAAATGCTGTCTTCTGTTTGTAGATTATTTGTGGATTTGGTACGGAATCTTTAAGCTAATCAGTGTCCGTCCCTTCACATCAGTCTTTGTATAGTCGCAAAGCATAGGCTAGGAAGACATTAAACACTTCCTCAGCATAAACGCGTGTATGCGTTTTTACCGAATGTGTCTTTTGTTAGACAAGGACGAATAAACACGTCCTAAACATAATGTTCAAAAAGCAGCTACAGACGTGTTTATACATCGATCGTGATACTTTTTATGTTCTTCTGGGCTTTAAACGGGTCCAGTTATCAAATACGTCAGCATTATAAAGTACAGGCTCTCGAGAAAGCAGTTGAGCAACATGCTCCGTAAGTTTTCTATGGGGTTGAGGTCAGGAGATTGGGGCGGCCATGTCATAACACTCACCTGCTTCTCATCAAAGTATTCCTTCATCAATTTTGATTTGTGACAGGAAGCATTATCCTGCATAAAAAATGAGCTTGGTGGGGTCGATTTGCACCCTTTCAGCAGAAGGGAGCAGACAGGACTCTAAAATTATCTTGTACTGCTCGCTCCTGAGGGTCTTTTCAATAGGTTTTAAGAAACCAGTCCTATGAAAAGAAAAGCATCCCCAGAACATTATACTGAACGGATGCTTGACAGTATTTACTGCTAAATTCAAAGAGCTTTCAAAGCTTCTTCTTCGGGTTTTAGATCGCTTGTCCTTTGAATTTATCTCAACTTTCGTTTCATCGAAGAAGAGAACATTTAGTAAAAAAAAAATATCAGGTGAGTCACTTTTATCGAACTGCACTGTATATTTGGGAAGTACAATTCTTTGTATATAACTACAACAAGCGCCAATGCAAAATCATTTAAAGAAATATTAATCTACGCATAAGAGGTGTTTGGTTTATGAGACGTGAAATAATGCGTAGTTTTGATCAAGGATTCAAAACCAATGCTCACGAGACGATATGATTTAAAGAGCGCTAGTATTTACGAAAGCAGTATGTAGTTTTGAGTGTTTTCTAGTAGCCGGTATGGGTTGAGACCTTTGAACTATATTTATTTAAGAATTTGTGCGCTGCAAGACACGGAAATGCTCTGTGCCCGATCAACACAGTGCGGACACTTGCGTTATTAAATTAGTCTGTACCCGGGGCACGAACAGTATCACTGGAAATCAGCTATCGACGGAAGAGATTATATTATTATGCAGATAAGTTTAGGGTCAATCCCAACATGACATTGACAAATAATGGATGTATATATACATATATGTATGAATGTATGTATGTATATATCTACAATCTAGCACATATGCTTTCATTTATACATACTTGCACACACACACACACACATATATATATATAAATGTATAAATATATATATATATATATATGTATACGTATATATATATGTATGCATATATATGTGTATATGTATATATAGATATGTGTGTATATAAACAAACATATATATGCATACATAAGTATATATATATATTTGTGCTTGTATGTGTGTGTGTATGTATAGAATTAATGTGGAGAAACTTGTCACTTAACTGCGTAGTGTTATTTCATTCACACTCACACACATATATATATATATATATATATATATATATATATATATATATGTATGTATGTATATATATATATATATATATATATATATATATATATATATATAATAAAAGTGAAATAACATCACTCAGTTAAGTGACAAGATTCTCCACATTAATTCTATGCATACATATATGTATAGAATTAATGTGGAGAAACTTGTCACATTAATTCTGTGCATAAATACATACATACACACATACATACATACATACATTATATATATATATATATATATATATATATATATATATATATATATATATATACTCGTGTGTGAGTATGTGTGTGTAAATATCCCAATATCTATCTATCTATCTATCTAAATATATATTCGTCATTATCTAAATATCAATCTATATCTGTTGCATGATTTTATCTTTCTATCTATCTATCTATCTATCTATTCATCAGTATATATATATATATATATATATATATATATATATATATATATATATATATATATATATATATATACATTTTTCAAAATCATGTTACGATATATACAAGTACGTTATACTACGCGCTTCATTTTTCATAGCAGTGGACCTGAATGTTTAATATAAAAACGGATTTTCAATAAAATAAACTCTATAAAAATATATTTTTAATCATTTCACCCCAGATAAGGACATAAAACCATTAAGACGCAAAGGGTTGTGTTAGAGAATATGAAGAAAAGAAAGAAACCATTATTAACCAGGTACAACAACAACAGAACAGGGATTAAAAAACAATAACATATAATGATAATTATAGATAGATAATGGAGGCACGGATTGTGGAATCGGAGACCCGAGTTCGAATTCCAGTCGAATTCGTTACATTCACTTACGTGCTAATACCCTTGGGAAAGGTATGAATCCTCTTCTTCTCCCTCCATCTATGGGTAAATAGCAGAAGAATCTGGGTTCTATAGCCTTGGATGGCAACTGGTCTAGGAGAAGGTCAACTCTTAATTCAAAACCTGCGGAGGGTCGTTTGGGGGAACTTGTGGCATGTAGTGCATCAGGTCTCCGTATTCGGCCCTTCAAAAAGTGTAGGTTCTGCACAAAGCCTTTATCACTATAATCAATAATCTAGCTGCCGGTTCCTAGGAACTAAGCTGCTTGACCCTTATCCGAAGTTTATATTTTTACATTTACATTTTTAAAGATCAAGAAGCCGGAAGACAGTTCCATAAACAAGGGAAGAAACAGTTAGTATAGAAGTTACGCTTACATCTTGCCATTTCAATTTCGAATTGATGAGATCTTGTCGCCAATCTAATAGGAGGATATATCTATATCTGCATATGTTGGGCACGTGGCCGAGCGGTCCGGACGTTCGCTTTCCGACCCAGGTTCAAAATGGTCGATTTGCCAAGAGGGGTTGGTGATCCCATAGTTCAGCACCTTTAGGCTGATTGCGAAGCCTTGTGATGGAAACCGTCCATAGTTGAGCTAGCATCAAGTCTTAAGTCATCGTGACGGAGGGTCTCAAAGTTCGGATGTTGTACAAACTGCTGATCATGACAGACTATGCACATTCTCCACCCCCCACGAAAAGTGAATCATCATAGTTGAAATATAAACCGCGGGTGAGCTCTGCTGGTATTTGACAAAGACCACATTGGCTAGCTGCCTTAGCTGGCGTGTGTGGTCAGAAAACGAGTGTATATTTCGACGTCCCTTTTAGACATATCTAGTAACTGACCAAGAGGGATAAGGAAATGTATGCACTTAAAAAATGAAGTAGCTCTCTTTCTGCGCAGAATAAGATGAATTCACTGTTATATATACCGGTGTAACAAAAAAAAATTACCCAAATCGTGTAACAGCAAAATTGTCCAATTGTTAGATTAAGTTTTGAACCGCTGTATCTTAGAAATGATTAAAGATATCTTACTGGAATTCTACAAGTTTTTTTTTTATTACAATACTAGATTCTACTTTGAACAATAACAATGTATTTAGCTCTAAGTTGAAATGATGATTCCTTTTTTCTGTTGTAATCTCCTGATCCAGTTTTCCCTTATACTCATCTCTCTGTTTTAAACTTATTGTTGTGGATTCCGGGATGAAATCCGGTACCAATAAATAACAAACGCCAGGAATGAATATATGAAAATAATGTATTAACGTAATAATACAAACTGGTAAAGCAGGTTAGTAGTTCCAGGAATACGGGTTAGTAGCAATAATATATATACAGTCTTTGGTATTGAAGTATCACTGTATGACTTCTTACTGAGTCTACGTACTCGCTCACTGCGACTCCTACAACGCTGTTACCTCACCCTCACTCTTCCGGTTACCTACAACCTTTTACTCTGTCACTCTGGAGTCGACTCTTCCCTCTTGTTCTATCGGGTCTTCACGTAGCCGTAGTATATGTATATACTGGGTGAGTCCATTTGTGAAAAAAGGGGAGAACCCCTCAACACTTATTCACCGTTCTCTTGATGGTTCAACAATGGACTTTGAAAATGGAAAACAGAGTGTGACTGTTGGTAGCATTACTGAAGAGCTGAATGATCTTTTTCCTCTCAATATTGCTCATTCGAGAAGACAGTGGGGCTGACACAAAACGATTTTAACCTGTTCTCTTTCTCGCTGAAAAACCCAAAGTTTTTTCATTGATTCTTACGACAAATGGTGTCGACTATTTACATTATTCGGACTATTGTTCTTTATCTACTGCCCTGTGTGCTCAAAGACACATGGCAGAGTGGATAAAGGCGTTAGTTAGATCCAGTGACTGGACCCAAAGAGTGCGAGTTCAATACCTGGTTAAGGCGGTGGAGAACTTGGAGAGGGGAATTAACAAGAGATAACTGATAACTGACATCCATTAGATATTGCTCGTGGAACTAGAGCAGACTACGCCAGTGAGCGAAATAAAAGGTTCAGTTCGACATTCCAACCACCTGAAGAAGACCGAAACGTTGTAATAAATATAGCAGCAGTGATGAGGACAACATTCCGAATAATATAAATAGTATACATAATACCTCATCTCAGAAATATAGACACATTCCAAATGGTGTCGATATAGCTAAATGTATTATCTGAAAACCTGGGAAAAAGAAACTCAATTGATTTAGTGTTTTTTTTTTTTCATATTAAACATTTTATAGGATAGACAATTATCCCATGCTGTTAAACGATTTGGACAATTTTGCTGTTACACTCGTTATATATATATATATATATATATATATATAAGTTATGAAGAACTTGGTAATCCGTATGGGTAATCCCAAGAAGGATGAAATCCTGAGAGCTCAGTGTAAATCCAGAGCTAATGTTAAAAAGAAAAACAGACCACTTTAAGTTACCATTATAATAATTTATTTCACCAGAGCCCGGTTTTCGTTTCATTTCATTTTTGAAAGTGCTATCTGATAATCCGACGTCCTTTAAAAGGGCTCTGGTGAAATAAATTATTATAATAGTACCCTAAAGGGGTCTGTTTTTCTTTTAAATATATATATATATATATATATATATATATATATATATATATATATATAACAAAAATAGTAAAGAACTTTGGATTATTTACTTAACATGTTCTTTCCTATTTTCTATATATTTTCACACACACACACACACAGACACACACACACACACACACATATATATATATATATATATATATATATATATATATATATATATATATATATATATATGAATGTATAGATGTCTAGTTAGTATTATTTGTTGCAGTTTTTTGGGTATTTTTTATTAGTGAGCCAGTCAAAATGAGCTGACTCATTTTATCACCAATAGAAGGGTTAACCAATCAGAAAGCTCATAATATTCAATGCGACGTGTATAAAGGCAGCCATTTTGTTTTTCCTCCTAAAATATCTCCACTGCCAACCTGATATCGAAGACTTAAAGTATTAACAGCTGCTACTTTCTCCGAATCTACATTGCCAACCTCTGATATTGAAGAGATTACGGACTTCACTGGATTCCATATTCAGAGACTACGGCAAACATGGCCAACATTATTAACATATTATATTGATTCATTTGTATTATTTACATCTTATATGGATGGTTTTTACTTAACGTTTGCATATTAATTTATCAAAGTATTTTGAATTTTAGATTAATTTTATTTTACCGATTTGTTAAAGAAGCCTTTTAATTATCAACTTCAAAATTCAATGTAAGAAGATGATCGAGTATATATTTAGTTAACATTATCCCCATAACTGTCTCACTTAAACTTTCCGTTGAACGTCATACTTCTCTATATTTCACTAAATAATGTAATCATTTGTATCACTCCTAAACGAAATTGTCTAGGATTTCTATATAGTCAATTTCCTGTCATGACCTATATAATTTTTTCATTTGGTTTGGATGTTAGCGTTGGCTTCAGATTTGATTGGTTAATAAAAGTAAACCCACAAGCCTTATTTTAATTCTGTTTTATTTTTGTCTTCTCTTCCTCTTTCAAAAAAGAGAAAGTATACTGTTTTTGTAATTAATCGTTCACTCACCAGTAATTTCCCATCACCCGAGGAGACTCATTTGCAGTGATGAATCATGATTGCTATTGTGTAGCGATTTTTAACATATTTTTGTTTTAAATATCTGATAATAAATAATATTTAGCTCTACTCTGTATTGAGCACTCTTTCAAAATAAATGTTACTGACAGTGGAATCATACTCCATTTGTTCTTATCTTACCTGTATATATATATATATATATATATATATATATATATATATTGAAAAAAAGCCCCTGCCTACAACAACATTACAAAAAATGCCTACTTTGCCTACACAAAAAAGTAGCAATAATGTCACACAAACCGCAAAAGAATTTACTAAACAAAAAATCAGAGATAATCTCCAAATGTAGGCATGAGAACAAGTACCTATTATCCGAATTCATACCAAACGGATAAAAAAGACAAACCACCAACAATCACAATTTAATTTCAAGATACCATCACAATAATTGCATCTATCGTAATTATCATTGCACCACCATTAGTAATCACTTCTAACACTTTACAATAACTATTAACTAATAATATCATC
This sequence comes from Acanthosepion pharaonis, assembly GCA_903632075.3. Lineage (NCBI taxonomy): Eukaryota > Metazoa > Mollusca > Cephalopoda > Sepiida > Sepiidae > Acanthosepion > Acanthosepion pharaonis. The sequence continues at coordinate 165,294 of CAHIKZ030000932.1, read as the reverse complement.
ATTACCACCAACACCCAATACCATCACTTACACATCACATCTACTATTAACATATAAATCCAATATAATCATTAACGTATATTACTCCCCCAACATATTTAATACCTTAAAACAATAAGATCAGATATAATTTCCACATGTAACCATGAGAATAAATACTCATTACCAGGATTCATACCAAAATAAATAAAAACAAACAGAAACAAAATAAAATAAAACACCAACAACCAATCTTTAGTTCAAGCTAGCACCACAATAATTACATTTATATGTTTTTATTATTCTCCCACCAATATTACTAATCACTACTAACAATTTACAATAAATATTAACCGCTTATATTATCATTGCCACCAACCCCCTTACACATTACTATCACATCACACCTACCATTATCATATAAAACCGCCATAATTTTTAACGTAAACTACCCCCTCTCCCAGCATATTTAATACCACCATAAAAATAACCAATAAGGATTACAAACTGAAATTTCTACCAGTCACATATACACAGTCATCAAAAAACTAAAAAAAACAAGGAAATAACCAGCTTTAATATAATAACAATAATGTTTTTTTGTAAATTAAAAATTAAAGATTAAAAATTATAGCAATCTTCAACTATCATAATTTGACACAGAATACCTATTATCAGGATTTATACCAAAATAAATGAATACATATAACAAGGATTAAAAATTTCTACCTGTTACATATACACAGTCATCAAAAACAAACAAATAACCAGCATTAAATATAACAAATAAACCCACTTTTTTTCAAAAATTTAAAAATAAATATAAATAATAAATATTTTTACCTATCATAATTTTACACAAACCCCACCACACGTATATACATACATGCGAGGAAATATTATTCAGTGGAAAAATAAAATATGACATGTATACATTCACGAGACATTCACGAAATGTTCGCTACACTCCCAATATTTGAATTTCAACATACAAATGCGTATGTATAGACACAACACCACCCGTATACATACATATGTCATATCCGAAACTGCCCACATATGTTTATATATGTATGAATCCCGACGGACGACCAAGTATGTATATGTGTCTGCGTACTCCATTAGACGTATGAACATACATCGATGTTTGCGTCAGTACGATGACCTTTCCCCCACCACTTCCATAATAACACCCATACACGCAATCTACATAAACCCAAAATGTTTAATCAGTTTGTCTGACGATCGCTAAAGCGTGAAACCCAGGGTCACAAACTCACATCTATCCAACCAAATATATATATATATATATATATATATATATATATATATATATAACCGTGTCTTTTTGAACCGTTTGGTAGCGTGTATAATTAATCCCTACTGCAGATGCTTGGTCAGGCATATTTGTTTTCTTAAACATCCAAAGAACAAGCCTATACTTGATCTACAAACTATGCTTAAAGGAGGTTTTGTATTAGTTTCTAGGCGAGAGTGTATAATTTGGCGTGACCATAAACTCGGTCATAATGACTTGTGACTTGTGGCTCATGCAATCATCATTAATTTCTCTCCTCAGTCTTTGCTCAACCCGTTGCATTGTGTTCAGTTAATAACGGTGTCACATTAAATTATTTTTATTGCGACATATCTCAGCGCGACATAAATTTTATTAATTTTTCTTATTAAGTTTTCTTGAGTGCGCACTCCCAGCTATGTGTAAATAGCAGGACAGGCCGGGTTCTATAGCCTTGGGTGGCAACTGGTCTACTGCGGGAAAAAATCTGCTTCGCCAGTCAGGTATCAAAAGATACATGATCACTTAATCGTGTATAACGTATGGCACCTTATTGAGTGCGTAGGCCTAATAAATACTGTTTATAAAACGCTGCGTATACTAAAATACGGCCAGACACTAAAAATGAAATTTTAAGTAATAAATATATATATTCTATATTTAGGTTGCAGTCATTCTTTTAGATATGTCTCATAAATTTCTTTGCTATCTGAGAATCTATTGGCCATGAGTATAACGAGAGCGGTGAGAATTTTCAATTTCAGTGTCAAATTGGAATCTACCTTTTTAATGCCCTCGATTCGTTTGGATATAATAATTGAAAGGAAAACGTTTTATAGGTAAATATTGCTCGTCTTTATACATTTATATGCAAGCATTACTTGAGTCTATAGGTCAACATTACTCGTGTTTATACTTGAATCAACAGTGCTAGATTTTATACTTGATTATATAGGTTAATATTACTCGATTTTATACTTGAGTCTATAGGTCAACATTTCTTTTGTCTATACCGGAGTCTCTATAGGTCAACGTTACTCGTGTTTATACTTGAGTCTATAGGGAAATTTTGCTCCTGTCTATACTTGAGTTTATATACAAACATTACTCGTGTTTATACTTGAGTCTATAGGTCAACATTGCCCATGATAATTCGTGATAAACTTTGTAGAGAAGTTTATATTTGATTATATATTTAAGAAGCGTTATGTTTCTAATTGACCTTAAGGGTAACCGAGGAAAATGATGACTTGTGAAATGTTTCAGGCATTTGTGAAAAAAAGCCCGTGAAAAGAGAATGTCAGATCCTCCCCCACACGTCCTGATGTTTTAGTGACATCATTATCATTATCATCATTCTCATCCCGTAATGCTTAAGGGGATTCCCGTGACCCACTCTCATCACCTAATTGTATTATTCATCATATTCGGCAAGTCAAAGGCATTTCCGTTTATGTCGTTACAAATCTAACTGATGTATGGCTTGCCTTGTTGTCCCTCTCCTGGCTCTTCCTTGTGTGGGTTCCCACAAAAGAGCTTCATTAAAAATCTCAACTTTAATTCTCCTGGGTTGTCCTGTGATTCGGGCTCCGCGTTCATTGATATTGTCTGATACTTCGCTCAAAACAATCGCTCATTGGTCAATCGATCTCTCCAACTGAAATTTAAAAGCCGATCTCAGCATGCTAGTGTTGGCGCCATGCAATTTTCTGTCCAGTTTTGAGTTAAGGGTCCATGATGAACAGCCATACAATAAAGCAGAGCTAACATTTGATTGTAAACGGTTCCTATGCATGTTTTTGGAAGTTTAGATTCCTCATTGCAGATAATTGTCGAGGCACACAAGTCTTTCGAAATCGAGATTTCACTATCTACATAAGTAAATTGACTTAGTGTGAAAATGCAACAGAAATACCGTGAATAATATTCGAACACAGTATACACATTTATTTTCAGCATTTGTATTATTTACAATTTCAGACGATTTATCCAGACATGCAAAATTTTACAAGATCGAATAGAGAAAAATATTAAACTACAGCTTCCCATCGATAAAAAGTTTCTAGCGATATTACTCCATTATTTTGGTCGTAGATATTTTTTAGCAAATTCCAGAAAACATTCCTTTCTCTCTATATTTTTTTATAAAACTATTCAAGAATTCTTTCTGTTCGATCACAAAAAGTAACTTGGAAAGGACATTTTTTTTATTTATTCCAGTTTTTACTTTATGGGTACTTTTATTCTTATTTTTCCATGTGTTTAGTTTGTCCGACGCAGTCTACTTACTGATTTTTTTCCAGAGATCTGTCTTTTCAACACGTCGCACCGAAAAGCTTGGGTTTTATTTTGCCATCAGCAAAACATCCATGAAAAATACACTAACTGGTAGTAAAATATTCCCGAACCACAAGCTTCTGGTTGACTGCAAATCTATTCATATTAGACGGTTATGCGACAGTGATCAGTGATTAGTAGATGTTTTTACCTATATTCTGGAGCTATGCCTATGATTGACACAAGCAAAACATCCACGAAAAATACACATGGTGGTAGTAAAATATTCCCGAACTACAAGCTTCTGGCTGACTACAAATCTATTCATATTAGATGGTTATGCGACAGTGCGCAGTGATTAGTAAATGTTTTTACCTATATTCTGGAGGTATGCCTATGATTGACACAAGCAAAACATCCACGAAAAATACACAAGAAGGTAGTAAAATATTCCCGAACCACAAGCTTCTGGCTGACTGCAAATCTATTCATATTAGACGGTTATGCGACACTGATCAGTGATTAGTAGATGTTTTTACCTATATTCTGGAGCTATGCCTATGATTGACACAAACAAAACATACATAAAAATACACTAGCTGGTAGTAAAATATTCCCGAACTACAAGCTTCTGGCTGACTGCAAATCTATTCATATTAGATGGTTATGCGACAGTGATCAGTGATTAGTAGATGTTTTTACCTATATTCTGGAGCTAGGCCTATGATTGACACAAGCAAAACATCCACGAAAAAAACACTAGGTGGTAGTAAAATATTCCCGAACTACAAGCTTCTGGCTGACTACAAATCTATTCATATTAGATGGTTATGCGACAGTGCGCAGTGATTAGTAAATGTTTTCACCTATATTCTGGAGGTATGCCTATGATTGACACAAGCAAAACATCCACGAAAAATACACTAGGTGGTAATAAAATATTCCCGAACTACAAGATTCTGGCTGACTGCAAATCTATTCATATTAGATGGTTATGCGACAGTGATCAGGGATTAGTAGATGTTTTTACCTATATTCTGGAGGTATGCCTATGATTGACACAAGCAAAACATCCACGAAAAATACACTAGCTGGTAGTAAAATATTCCCGAACCACAAGCTTCTGGCTGACTGCAAATCTATTCATATTAGACGGTTATGCGACAGTGATCAGTGATTAGTAGATGTTTTTACCTATATTCTGGAGGTATGCCTATTATTGACACAAGCTAAACATCCACGAAAAATACACTAGCTGGTAGTAAAATATTCCCGAACTACAAGCTTCTGGCTGACTACAAATCTATTCATATTAGATGGTTATGCGACAGTGCGCAGTGATTAGTAAATGTTTTTACCTATATTCTGGAGGTATGCCTATGATTGACACAAGCAAAACATCCACGAAAAATACACTAGCTGGTAGTAAAATATTCCCGAACCACAAGCTTCTGGCTGACTGCAAATCTATTCATATTAGACGATTATGCGACAGTGATCAGTGATTAGTAGATGTTTTTACCTATATTCTGGAGCTATGCCTATGATTGACACAAGCAAAACATCCATGAAAAATACACTAGGTGGTAATAAAATATTCCCGAACTACAAGATTCTGGCTGACTGCAAATCTATTCATATTAGATGGTTATGCGACAGTGATCAGTGATTAGTAGATGTTTTTACCTATATTCTGGAGCTATGCCTATGATTGACACAAGCAAAACATCCACGAAAAATACACTAGCTGGTAGTAAAATATTCCCGAACCACAAGCTTCTGGCTGACTGCAAATCTATTCATATTAGACGGTTATGCGACAGTGATCAGTGATTAGTAGATGTTTTTACCTATATTCTGGAGCTATGCCTATCATTGACACAAGCAAAACATCCATGAAAAATACACTAGGTGGTAATAAAATATTCCCGAACTACAAGATTCTGGCTGACTGCAAATCTATTCATATTAGATGGCTATGCGTGACAGTGATTAGTAGATGTTTTTACATATTCTGTGATTGACACAAGCAAAACATCCATGTAGATGTTTTTGCACCATATATTCGACGGTGATCAGTGATTAGTAGATGTTTTTACCTATATTCTGGAGGTATGCCTATGATTGACACAAGTAAAACATCCATGAAAAATACTGTTGAAGCTTGAATAAGCATGGAATAATAATAATAAAACACAAAATGTACGTAACAAAATGTATTGAAACAATGAAAAAAGGTACACAATATTTACAGGTAGTTTTGGTATATTCTTGGGAAGACTGTTCCTGCAGAATGGGTTGACTATGTCGCAGTCGGGCAGAGTCTCTGGATTCGATCTCTTAATCTTCCGTCGTCTTCCGGTACCAAACCATATTTATATGGTCGGTACTCCACTTATGTAAATTAGGTGTATCATACACAACAAATACACTAGGTGGTAATAAAATATTCCCGAACTACAAGATTCTGTCTGACTGCAAATCTATTCATATTAGATGGTTATGCGACAGTGATCAGTGATTAGTAGATGTTTTTACCTATATTCTGGAGCTATGACTATGATTGACACAAGCAAAACATCCACAAAAAATACACTAGCTGGTAGTAAAATATTCCCGAACTACAAGCTTCTGGCTGACTGCAAATCTATTCATATTAGATGGTTATGCTACAGTGCTCAGTGATTAGTAGATGTTTTTACCTATATTCTGGAGCTATGCCTATGATTGACACAAACAAAACATGCATAAAAATCCACTTTCTGGTAGTAAAATATTCCCGAACTACAAGCTTCTGGCTGACTGCAAATCTATTCATATTAGATGGTTATGCGACAGTGATCAGTGATTAGTAGATGTTTTTACCTATATTCTGGAGGTATGCCTATGATTGACACAAGCAAAACATCCACGAAAAAGTCACTAGCTGGTAGTAAAATATTTCCGAACTACAAGATTCTGGCTGACTGCAAATCTATTCATATTAGATGGTTATGCGACAGTGATCAGTGATTAGTAGATGTTTTTACCTATATTCTGGAGGTATGCCTATTATTGACACAAGCAAAACATCCACGAAAAAGTCACTAGCTGGTAGTAAAATATTCCCGAACTACAAGATTCTGGCTGACTGCAAATCTATTCATATTAGATGGTTATGCGACAGTGATCAGTGATTAGTAGATGTTTTTTACCTATATTCTGGAGCTATGCCTATGATTGACACAAACAAAACATACATAAAAAATACACTAGCTGGTAGTAAAATATTCCCGAACTACAAGCTTCTGGCTGACTGCAAACCTATTCATATTAGATGGTTATGCGGCAGTGATCAGTGATTAGTAGATGTTTTTACCTATATTCTGGAGGTATGCCTATGATTGACACAAGCAAAACATCCACGAAAAAGTCACTAGCTGGTAGTAAAATATGCCGAACTAAAAAGATTCTGGCTGACTGCAAATCTATTCATATTAGATGGTTATGTGACAGTGATCAGTGATTAGTAGATGTTTTTACCTATATTCTGAGGTATGCCTATTATTGACACAAGCAAAACATCCACGAAAAAGTCACTAGCTGGTAGTAAAATATTCCCGAACTACAAGATTCTGGCTGACTGCAAATCTATTCATATTAGATGGTTATGCGACTGTGATCAGTGATTAGTAGATGTTTTTTACCTATATTCTGGTGGTATGCCTATGATTGACACAAGCAAAACATCCACGAAAAAATACACTAGCTGGTAGTAAAATATTCCCGAACTACAAGCTTCTGGCTGACTGCAAAATCTATTCATATTAGATGGTTATGCGAGAGTGATCAGTGATTAGTAGATGTTTTACCTATATTCTGGAGGTATGCCTATGATTGACACAAGCAAAACATCCACGAAAAAGTCACTAGCTGGTAGTAAAATATTTCCGAACTACAAGATTCTGGCTGACTGCAAATCTATTCATATTAGATGGTTATGCGACAGTGATCAGTGATTAGTAGATGTTTTTACCTATATTCTGGAGGTATGCCTATTATTGACACAAGCAAAACATCCACGAAAAAGTCACTAGCTGGTAGTAAAATATTCCCGAACTACAAGATTCTGGCTGACTGCAAATCTATTCATATTAGATGGTTATGCGACAGTGCTCCGTGATTAGTAGATGTTTTTACCTATATTCTGGAGGTATGCCTATTATTGACACAAGCAAAACATCCACGAAAAAGTCACTAGCTGGTAGTAAAATATTCCCGAACTACAAGATTCTGGCTGACTGCAAATCTATTCATATTAGATGGTTATGCGACAGTGATCAGTGATTAGTAGATGTTTTTACCTATATTCTGGAGGTATGCCTATTATTGACACAAGCAAAACATCCACGAAAAAGTCACTAGCTGGTAGTAAAATATTCCCGAACTACAAGATTCTGGCTGACTGCAAATCTATTCATATTATATGGTTATGCGACAGTGCTCCGTGATTAGTAGATGTTTTTACCTATATTCTGGAGGTATGCCTATGATTGACACAAGCAAAACATCCACGAAAATGTCACTAGCTGGTAGTAAAATATTCCCGAACTACAAGATTCTGGCTGACTGCAAATCTATTCATATTAGATGGTTATGCGACAGTGATCAGTGATTAGTAGATGTTTTTACCTATATTCTGGAGCTATGCCTATGATTGACACAAACAAAACATACATAAAAATACACTAGCTGGTAGTAAAATATTCCCGAACTACAAGCTTCTGGCTGACTGCAAACCTATTCATATTAGATGGTTATGCGGCAGTGATCAGTGATTAGTAGATGTTTTTACCTATATTCTGGAGGTATGCCTATGATTGACACAAGCAAAACATCCACGAAAAAGTCACTAGCTGGTAGTAAAATATACCCGAACTAAAAGATTCTGGCTGACTGCAAATCTATTCATATTAGATGGTTATGTGACAGTGATCAGTGATTAGTAGATGTTTTTACCTATATTCTGGAGGTATGCCTATTATTGACACAAGCAAAACATCCACGAAAAAGTCACTAGCTGGTAGTAAAATATTCCCGAACTACAAGATTCTGGCTGACTGCAAATCTATTCATATTAGATGGTTATGCGACTGTGATCAGTGATTAGTAGATGTTTTTACCTATATTCTGGTGGTATGCCTATGATTGACACAAGCAAAACATCCACGAAAAATACACTAGCTGGTAGTAAAATATTTCCGAACTACAAGATTCTGGCTGACTGCAAATCTATTCATATTAGATGGTTATGCGACAGTGATCAGTGATTAGTAGATGTTTTTACCTATATTCTGGAGGTATGCCTATTATTGACACAAGCAAAACATCCACGAAAAAGTCACTAGCTGGTAGTAAAATATTCCCGAACTACAAGATTCTGGCTGACTGCAAATCTATTCATATTAGATGGTTATGCGACAGTGCTCCGTGATTAGTAGATGTTTTACCTATATTCTGGAGGTATGCCTATTATTGACACAAGCAAAACATCCACGAAAAAAAAAAAAATGTCACTAGCTGGTAGTAAAATATTCCCGAACTACAAGATTCTGGCTGACTGCAAATCTATTCATATTAGATGGTTATGCGACTGTGATCAGTGATTAGTAGATGTTTTTACCTATATTCTGGAGGTATGCCTATTATTGACACAAGCAAAACATCCACGAAAAAGTCACTAGCTGGTAGTAAAATATTCCCGAACTACAAGATTCTGGCTGACTGCAAATCTATTCATATTAGATGGTTATGCGACAGTGCTCCGTGATTAGTAGATGTTTTTACCTATATTCTGGAGGTATGCCTATGATTGACACAAGCAAAACATCCACGAAAATGTCACTAGCTGGTAGTAAAATATTCCCGAACTACAAGATTCTGGCTGACTGCAAATCTATTCATATTAGATGGTTATGCGACAGTGATCAGTGATTAGTAGATGTTTTTACCTATATTCTGGAGCTATGCCTATGATTGACACAAACAAAACATACATAAAAATACACTAGCTGGTAGTAAAATATTCCCGAGCGACAAGCTTCTGGCTGACTGCAAATCTATTCATATTAGATGGTTATGCGGCAGTGATCAGTGATTAGTAGATGTTTTTACCTATATTCTGGAGGTATGCCTATGATTGACACAAGCAAAACATCCACGAAAAAGTCACTAGCTGGTAGTAAAATATTCCCGAACTAAAAGATTCTGGCTGACTGCAAATCTATTCATATTAGATGGTTATGTGACAGTGATCAGTGATTTGTAGATGTTTTTACCTATATTCTGGAGGTATGCCTATTATTGACACAAACAAAACATCCACGAAAAAGTCACTAGCTGGTAGTAAAATATTCCCGAACTACAAGATTCTGGCTGACTGCAAATCTATTCATATTAGATGGTTATGCGACAGTGATCATTGATTAGTAGATGTTTTTACCTATATTCTGGAGGTATGCCTATGATTGACACAAGCAAAACATCCACGAAAAAGTCACTAGCTGGTAGTAAAATATTCCCGAACTACAAGCTTCTGGCTGACTGCAAATCTATTCATATTAGATGGTTATGCGACAGTGCTCCGTGATTAGTAGATGTTTTTACCTATATTCTGGAGGTATGCCTATTATTGACACAAGCAAAACATCCACGAAAAAGTCACTAGCTGGTAGTAAAATATTCCCGAACTACAAGCTTCTGGCTGACTGCAAATCTATTCATATTAGACGGTTATGTGACAGTGATCAGTGATTAGTAGATGTTTTTACCTATATTCTGGATGTATGCCTATGATTGACACAAGCAAAACATCCACGAAATATACACTAGGTGGTAGTAAAATATTCCCGAACCACAAGCTTCTGGCTGACTGCAAATCTATTCATATTAGATGGTTATGCGACAGTGATCAGTGATTAGTAGATGTTTTTACCTATATTCTGGAGCTATGCCTATGATTGACACAAGCAAAACATCCACGAAAAATACACTAGGTGGTAATAAAATATTCCCGAACTACAAGCTTCTGGCTGACTGCAAATCTTTTCATATTAGACGGTTATGCGACAGTGATCAGTGATTAGTAGATGTTTTTACCTATATTCTGACGGTATGCCTATGATTGACACAAGCAAAACATCCACGAAAAATACACTAGCTGGTAGTAAAATATTCCCGAACTACAAGCTTCTGGCTGACTGCAAATCTATTCATATTAGACGGTTATGCGACAGTGATCAGTGATTAGTAGATGTTTTTACCTATATTCTGGAGGTATGCCTATGATTGACACAAGCAAAACATCCACGAAAAATACACTAGCTGGTAGTAAAATATTCCCGAACTACATGCTTCTGGCTGACTGCAAATCTATTCATATTAGATGCTTATGCGACAGTGATCAGTGATTAGTAGATGTTTTTACCTATATTCTGGAGCTATGCCTATGATTGACACAAACAAAACATCCACGAAAAATACACTTGGTGGTAATAAAATATTCCCTAACTACAAGCTTCTGGCTGACTGCAAATCTATTCATATTAGACGGTTATGCGACAGTGATCAGTGATTAGTAGATGTTTTTACCTATATTCTGGGGGTATGCCTATGATTGACACAAGCAAAACATCCACGAAAAATACACTAGCTGGTAGTAAAATATTCCCGAACTACAAGCTTCTGGCTGACTGCAAATCTATTCATATTAGATGGTTATGCGACAGTGCTCCGTGATTAGTAGATGTTTTTACCTATATTCTGGAGGTATGCCTATGATTGACACAAGCAAAACATCCATGAAAAATACACTAGGTGGTAATAAAATATTCCCGAACTACAAGATTCTGGCTGACTGCAAATCTATTCATATTAGATGGTTATGCGACAGTGATCAGTGATTAGTAGATGTTTTTACCTATATTCTGGAGGTATGCCTATGATTGACACAAGCAAAACATCCACGAAAAATACACTTTCTGGTAGTAAAATATTCCCGAACTACAAGCTTCTGGCTGACTGCAAATCTATTCATATTAGACGGTTATGCGACAGTGATCATTGATTAGTAGATGTTTTTATCTATATTCTGGAGCTATGCCTATGATTGGCCCTCCTGAATGCACAAACTCTTTAGATGACACACACCTTGCATTAAAACAATTTTCCTTTTTCTTTCAATGTTAACCCTGAAAGGAGTCTTTGTGGCACCAACGTGTTGAGCTCTCCATCATTTTCCTCCGTATTTTGTAATCGTGTACCAGAGCCTGGGTCTCCGTGAATGATATGTTTGTGTCTTCGTCATGTGGCGTAACTCGAGATTTTTAACCTGGCGGAGCCCATTTCTCTCCAGGCTAGAGCACAGCCGATGTCCTCCAGTGAGATACCTCGCCTTGTTCGCGAATACGTTGCCGTTCTAATTCATCTGTGAAACAATTTGAATCAGAAGCGTGCTAGACATTAAAGGTACTATCTCTTTCCCGAGGCTCCTATGTTTACACACACACACACACACACACACGCACACACACACACACACACACACACACACACATATATATATATATATATAGTTTAGTCTGGACAGTTTGTCAACAAATGTACTACTTTAAGAAATATCGTATATGAAACAAAATGGCTATTTTTTAGTGATTTTATGACATATTTATGTCATAATTGTAGTGATTTTATAACATATTTATGTTATAATTTTTAAATAAATATTATATATATATATATATATATTAAATGATAATAATCGAAATCAATAAATAAAGAAAAGTCTAAATGTCTAAAATTATCATCAAATATATGAGAATATCTGTTATTTTTATTTTTGTCTAGAGGATTAAAACGTTAGTTCGTGACTTAGGAATGATGAGTTCAATCCCTGGCCCAAGCAGTGTTTCCATCAACTCACTGGCAACAACCAATTTGAAGCATTGCAAGCGAGGATATAAAGGCCAACATTCGGATGACGGCTTCACGGGACGGCGATCACTTATCACTCTGTGACTGGAAGGGATAATTCTGAGTAGGATATAAATCCAGGGAGAGTTCAATGTAGACTACTGTTGAAATTTGAATAAAGCATGGAATAATAATAAAACAACACAAAATGTACTTAAACAAAATGTATTGACACAAGAAAGTGTACACAATATTTACAGATAGTTTGGTATATTCTTGGGAAGACCGTTCCTGTAGAATGGGTTGACGTAGTCGCCAGTCGGGCAGAGTCTCTGGATTGGATCTCTTCTTCCTCCCCCGTCTTCCCGGTACCAACCATATTTATATGGTCGGTACTCCACTATGTAAATTAGGTGGATCGTACCACAACAACTACAGAGTATTATGATGATAATAAGAAGACGTAGACATTAATTACTCATTTTGATTATAATTTATTTCGTGAACACCCAGGTGTTCAACTCTTCAGATCGAAATCTCCTCCGTAAATGAAGAAAATACACCGAACGGACATATTAAATCGGTAGTGGGGAGGGGAGAGGAGCGAGAATAGATGGGGTAGGAATTTATAGAATAAATTCTCGCGTGGATGAGCTGACAACTACCAACCACTTATCCGTTAACCATTTCTTTTCCCGAAATAAATTATAATCGAAATGGGTTATTAATGTCTCCCTCTTCTTAAATATATATATACATATATATATATATATATATATATATATGTACAGCGGATATCAAAAAATACTTTTACTGATGATGGGAGTGGATTCCTCACTCCAAAACAAGAAAACGCGTCCGGAATTCCTTCGTTTTTGAGTTAAGTTTAAATTTTGCAGTAGACGCTGTTAAATAGTCTCTGGTGCCACGGATCCTGTCTCAGCAATGCAACGATAAACAGCAGTAAAGGTTGGATGACTCGGCTGCCTTCGGTCTGGAAACACAGTCTGATACAGCCGTGCAGCCTCGCGTCCATTACCATTCGCGCGGTCGTATGTAATACTTATGCCTGCCTACTACCGATACGAATATCCTGCCATTGTTTAACGGAACACTTCTCAGTTAACTCACTACTACAAAAGTCAAACGTTAAAGACAAACTAGTCACAAATCTACACGAATGCTAAATGTAAACTCGTCTACAGTGTACGATGGGTGAATTGTCATCTGATTACGCAAAAATGAAAATAACACTGTCATCTCATTTTAACAGTTATATTTACCAAAATTATACAAAAATATCTTGATATACTAAAGAGTAAATATATTCAATAAAATTGTCATTGCCATCAATCACGGCCTGCAGACAACTTCGGAATCTCCTGAAACTCTTCTGGACGGTCTCCTTGTTTAAGCTATTAAATGCTGCCATAATGATAAATTTCACTTCAGTTTTGGTGTTAAAAGGAGTTTTGTTGTTTTTTCACTCGACTGCATCCCACACACAATAATCAAGGGGATTTTAGTCTGGGAAGGTAGATGACCAGATGTAAGGGACAATGTGTTCTCAGAAATTGTCTGACTGCCATCACTGGGTTCTTTTGTTTGTGTGGCATGGTGCAGAGTCTGGTTGCCAGACATAGGTTTTTCCAGCAGCCACGCACTTGACACAAGACAGCACTACCTCCTCAATGCACTTGATGTAGGCCTCCATGTTGTGTCTGAGGCTACGTAGGAAGATGAATGGTGGCATAACGTCGCCATTACTAGTGATCAATCCAAAAACCATAATGTTGACGGGATGTATCTGCCAACTCATTCAGAATCCTCAGCATTGTCCTAAGATTGACACCCAAACATTTTGAAATGTTCATATTGGACCTTCCGGCGCAAATGCCAAGCAATTCCAAATGCCGTTTTCAAATTCATGGCGGAGTGTATTGTGGCACCATTTACCAGAGCAAAAAAGAAAGGAAAGGAAGAAGATAAAGGAAAGAAAAGAAAAGAGAGGCGAGACCCAATCGTGGATGATAGAAAAAAAACACCCACGACCAGAGACAATTGATAATGTTATTTTGATAAATAGCAAATGGCGAAAAAGGTGTCATTACAATGGCAGAAAGGTTTTAGGTGGATGGGGGAATCGACTGTGTTCTGTCGACGAACTTGTGTTATCGGGGGGTAGATAAGAGCAGCTCAATGCGGAAAACATCTAATTAGCAAACCACAGACCGGCTAGCCAAGAAAAACTCCAATTGAAAATGTTATTTTGATAATTGACGAAAAACAGGTGAAATACAGGGCTTTGGATAGATATGAAAAATTAACTGTGTCGTCTGCTGAGCCGCGCACGAAGTAACGGCTGACCGTTTTTTTTTTTTTGACAAAGACATCTTTGGCTGTGATAGCAAAACTATGTTATCAGAAAGGTGCACCAAAGAATGGCTAGAACCATGGAACTGTTTTTTTTTTTAGGGTACGGACGACGGTATTGTGTTGAGTAGAGCACCCATTCTGATAATTAGCGATAATCTGACCACCGGTCGCATTGTTCTATTGGCGGCCAGAGAAAATGAGAACTGCGATTAAAAGAAAGAAAAGAAAAAGAAAAAGATAATTTTTTTTTTGTTAAGCAAGATATATTTTTTTCCCTGAAACAAAGCCCGCGGGATCTCACACGCCCGGCTGGACATCATTGGCCGAGTGGTGATCACGTGACGCAAGGAGGAAGCCGCCCACCTAGATGATGGGTATGAGAGGTTGCTACGAAGAAGTGGGGAGGGCAGTTCACGCCCCTCTGAAGTATGGTGAGAAGGTGGGAGTAAGAGAAGGCTCCCAAAAATGGAAAGAAGTGGAAAATTCCTAATCAAAAATAAAAGAAGTGGATATGTATTTAGAATTATCGAGGAACCTCCGACGCCGACAAACCCACCCCGGTTTTGGTCGGAGTCCATATAAGCAAAGTCGCAGCGAGCATAAATCAGTTCCAGAGTTAAGTTCGGACTCCGGTTTCCCAGAGTCAGTCTCCAGTGCTCAGTTGAAGCAGGCCTCGCATCAGCTGACTAAGATTCGCGCAATCTCCGGACTCATCTTCAATCCAAGAACAATTATTTTGAAGAGCGACTTAGATCCAGACCACCAAGATAAGTTTTTTTCGACTTTCGCCTGAAGACACACCAAGAACCAATTTCTTGAAGAACAGACAACTTAAAGTGTTAAAACTCGCCTTACAAAAGAACAACGTGTCACAATCCATATAACGGGTCGGGAGATGGACGCAGTCCTATGTATCCAGCAACTAGACATAAAGTTTGTTATCCTTTTTTTTCTGATACCTTGAACTTTTGAGTTATCATTTTATTTCTTTCATACGTATTTGTGCGATACCACCCCCGCTTGAACCCAGCTTGCATACGGCCCTAACGACTGATTGATTTCGTCTGCCTAAGATCAATTCACAACGTGGGTAGGCAGACTGGAGATCAACGCAGTTACTTTGGTAACCAGACGTTGGAAGCGAGTTGGGAACGACGAGGCTGATCTCGAATCTAACCAGATTCCCATCCGAGTCACCAAAAGGTTAGAACGTCACATTTGGGTGCCGCGACCGATACCAAGCCAGTTGGTCGTCACAGGACGAGACAACACGACTGACGCGACAGGCGGACGTCACGTTTTGAGCGGCGACACCCGAACGAAGCAGCGAGGAGCGAGCGAAGGCTGTGTTTAGGGACGTCACATATTGCATCTTGTGCACTTTTATTCACAGACGTTACCCAACTGCTCTACTATACTGTGCAGTCAACAGAATCTAAAACAAACTACACGCATGCGCGAATCTAAAAATATAAAATGGTGACAATTTACCTATCGCACCATGTACATGTCAACATAGAGCCATCTACCGTAAACTTTCTTTAAACTTAACTCAAAAACGAAGGATTTGGGGACATATATTTATGTGGACTTTTGACCTTGTTTTGGTGAGAAGAGCCAAATGTCTGTAAATGTATTTTTGATACACCCTGTATATATAACATGGTGAGGGCACGTTTTTGATTAAAAATGCATGTTCATTCATCTTCTTAAAAATCAAACAAAAATGCTAATAGTAATCGTAATATTAGCCACTTTTTGAGACGGATTCATTCGATGTTTATTGACCGAGCAGCCATTGCTACTGTAGGTTGAAATTTAGAAAATATTTCTATTAAAACACTTCTTTTTTTTTCCGGGGAAATGGATTTCTCGATTCCAGTGGCTGTTATCACCCTTTACAGTATTGACGATGACTTTCTTCATAAACTTTTATTTTTGAAGTAGGTGCGGAAATGCGGATGTGCGTTGTGATATAATGAATATTCGCTCGGAATGAGAAATTGGAAAGGTAGCCGAGTTCGTTATATTCAGTTACGCCCAAATACCCTTGGAATCTATCTCTTCTTTTTCCGGCTATGGGATGAACAGCAGGGCAGACTGGTTTCTAAAGCCTTGATCATCAACGAGTCTACCACATATAGCAAACCAGTCAATCATGGATCGAAAGAGAAATGATCGCCGAATAGTGTATCAAGTCTGGCACTTAACAGACTTAAAGCCAACATATTTATTATGACAAGGGCACTCCAGCGTGGTGTAATGGTTAGCAAGAACAATTACAGCTTAGTAGTGAGTTCGATATTCACTGGGTGCTCTATAATTTTGGCCTTGTGCCACATCGAAGCCGCGCTTAGAATTTATTTATCCATATGTTGCTTTTGTTGAAAAGTCATCAAGTGATGTGTTTTTTTTTTATTTCCTAAAGTTATGATTCTGTAGCGCCAATCGATTAGGTTTGAAGAAAAAGTGTTCAACTGGATTCATTCGCCGGAAGTGACTTTTAAAGATTGACATGAGAAAGCGTCTGTATACAGTTGATTGCGTAGATATTTCTGAATGGGCTTGTCGCTATACATGGCATTTGTATGGGTGTCTAGATCCAACGACGCTATTTAAGGACATGATTCCAGCCATGAAAGAATCTGTAGTTCCCATAAAGAAGTCTATAGCACATTAGAATTATCAAACGGTCCGTAAGTTATTAACGCATATATACTGATATGTTTATGTTACGTATTCCTGGTTGGCAGTTTAAATTATGAGTACAACTAACGCATGACTATAAAAAGTATTTTAACGACCTGTGGCTAAAAATAAATAGCAATAAAATCCCCAAAAAGCAGAATGCACTTACAAGGAAAAAACATGCCGTGAGAGACTTAAATAACTACCTTAGAATAAATAAATAAAAAAAAACTGTATTTCAATGAATCTACAAATAAATAAGAAACAGAAGTTTGTTTTAGTCAAATATTGAATTCGTATAGAAAAAAATGTTTACTTTTATTGACTTACGCCGTTTCATTTTATTTAATTGCAGGTGTCTCTCATCCTTCATTTATTGAGAGCTGATAGATCATATGGTAGGATAAATGCCTCCCTCTACCCATATATATATATATATATATATATATATATATATATATATAATAAAAAATTTAATGGTCAGAGATGAAACAAACCAGGAAACAGTGATATTAAAAAGTGCTCAATATACTTTAGTTTGAAACTTACGGTATCCTTAGGCGATTTTTAAAATTGTAATGCACATGTTTTTTTTATCCGGCCTCATATGTGTTTAAGAGGGATTTCTTAATATCTATGCATGGACTCGTGCGTTTGCTCATTTATTTTTTTAAATATAATATAGCGTTATTTTTTTTTTTTAAATAAAGCGTTGGGAGGTAAACTGATAAAATCACCTGAGGATACCATAAGATTGAGAGCGGGGTAGCGAGTTCAACTGATTTTTAAAGAAAATAAACACACATTTATATATATATATATATATATATATATATATATATTGATAAATATACATAATACTTCACTCCGACAGTACCACTCGGGGTTTCATACAATTCCGTGTCGTAGGCTTTTTAGAATATTTGCAAATATATACTTAATAAAATTTATTTTGTATTATTTACACCAAAGAAAAAAATATATATATGTGTGTGTGTGTGTGTGTGAAAGAAATTATTAGGAGGATTTGAGATAATCATAATTAAGTAATTCATCTAGTCTAGAAGAAATCACAACAGAATGCACTCCTATATTTGGGACTCAGAAGCAGTGCGCATCCACTACCAAAAATTGAAACCCGGACAGTTACGATATCAAGCAAACGTCATAGCGACTGTACCAACGTTCCCGGGGTACGAAAAGTACGAATTAGATTCGATATTGCGCCGCTCGATCATATATTCCGTGGTTTCTTCTAGACTCGATAAATTACTTAATTATGATATATATATATATATATATATATATATATATATATATATATATATATATATATATATATATATGTATGAGTAAGTTTTGTGTGCTAGCTTTTGTTTTTTCATTAGTGTATACCTATTTTGCGTCCCCCTTTATACATATACATCTTTTCAGAATATCCATATAGAAATCCTTACCATCACATAAACAGCAGAAAACACTACAGACGCTAGAAACATTAAAAATAAGAAAATAACGTAAAAAACAAAACAAAAAAATAACGCAAAGAACTCAAGAATGAAAAAACAATTACTAGATGATCTCAAAGAATTCAAGAACTCACGAATGAAAACCAATGAAGTCATAACCATTAAAATCTTTCCATATTCATTAGGTAAATAGAGTAGTTTAGTCTTGTGGAATGAGTTTCCTTTATCATTTAAATATCTGTTGCTATGCCACCTCCGCCTGTTTCTTTACCGCTTTTTACATTCTTAAGAACAAACATCAATTCATCTGTACTTATCATCAGCTAGTTGTATTTTTAATTTTCAAAGGATACAGATTTACATTATATCGTGTTTATTTTTTACGGATGAGTTTGCTTACTTTTGCATTTCAGTTTGATCTCTCTGTGTATTCAGTAGGCACGGTGGAGTAGTGGATAGCGGCTTGGATTGAGGAATCGCAGAGCCGAGTTCGAATTCCAGTCGAACCCATTACTAATACCCTTGGGAAAGGTATGAATCCTCTCCCTCCAGCTATGGGTAAAATAGCAGGACAGACTGGGTTCTATAGCCTTGGATGGCAACTGGTCTATGAAAATGATAACTCTGAATTCAAAACCTGCGGAGGGTCGTTTGGGAACCTTGTGGCATTCAGTGAACCAGGTCTCTGTATTCGTCCCTTCATATCTTAAAAAACGAAACAAAAAATATCGCAACGAACTCAAGAATGAAAAAAACAATTATTAGATGAACTCAAAGAATTCAAGAACTCACGAATGAAAACATCAATTCATCTGTACTTATCATCAGCTAGTTGTATTTTTAATTTTCAATATATATATATAAGATAGATGAGGGTGAATGGAGTCTCTCTGAGCCTTGGTTGGCAATCCATTTAGTGATGGTGTCACGATAAAAACACCCTTGATAGCTCTAGCGAAGCATCAAGAATTCAGCTATTTGACAAGATTATGAACTACACCAATCAAAGTATTAGCTATAACAGATAAGGAATACTGGAAAGGTGTAGTGAGTTCAATCTCGGCTGAGGCCGCAAGATGATGATGATGATGTATTCAGTTGCAGATTTCTGTTATTTAGCATCATGTCAGGGTTAAATGTGAGTTATTTGCCTTTCTTATTGTTACTTTCATTCGTTTTATAACAATCTTTGAGAATCCTAAACATCTCTCTCCGACAGTTGGTCCAGTTTCCGTCTTTCGGCGCAAGAATCTGAAAGTTCCAAGCTAACGTTCTTTCATACTTTCTGTTTGAATTTCTGAGATATTTACATTATTTACATGCGAACTATTGTCCTCGTCTTTGTTGTTTCTATTGCAACATTTCAGCCGGCCATCATCAGGTGTATGTCTATCCGGGTAACCTAATTGCGAACTGAACCTTTTGTTTCATCTACGGAGATAGACTGTTCTTCTTCCAGCGTACATGTTCAGGGATATCTCGTGTAATCCTTATTTTTAGTACTGCTCGATTATTACGCGCCCTGTTTGAACTGATTGCAATTACACATTGTCCAACTTAGGGATTTAGCTGTCACCAATTCCACAATCAATTAGGCTATTGCCACGTGGGATAATTCTGTGTGGAGAACATTGGCACTTATTCAGTTTCAGCTATTTACATTTCTAATTGCCATTGCACTTAGTTGTGAATGAGTGGTTACTACGCTCGCTTTCCGGCCATGAGATCCGGGTTCGAATCTCAATATGGTCGATCTGGTAGGAAGATCACTTTATTTTATCAGCCAGGGAAGTAGAAATTGGGTAGACGGAACTATTTTGGAGCCGTCGCCAACACGAAGTCACAAGCCATCGTGACCGAGTGTACTGGTCTTGTTCAGATTGTAGATCATGCCAGAATGTGCTCTATCTTAGAAACTATATGGTCTTATCAGTATAAACCACAGGTTGGCTCTTTGCGTGTAGTATAAATACAAATGTGTCTGAGCAAGCATCTTCAACAGGGATTGTTTAGCTGCCCAGGCATATTCGGATCTGTCAGTGATTATTTCTACCGCTGTTTCCTTCGACAAAGCTGTCAGTCTGCCATACATACCATCTGTACTATTTTCCCGAGTCCACAAAAACCTTAAATCTGTTATTGATTTCTCCCGAAAATCCGGAAACGTTCCGTCTGATGTTATTGGGATAAGTTATCTTACTTTTCTCCAATTTTACAGTCAGATTCGTTCATGCAAGATGCCCTTTCTGTGGTCGGTTCTTATATTAACTTATATGTTGCATCTGTAATGATTCTGCCTTCGAGAGCAATTATGAAGCGAATATTCATTTTTTGTTTCCGCGTTTATGCTTTTCCATTTCCGATTTCCTTGCTTTAAAAATATCTTTATAATTGACCTTTCCTTTACTTGTAGCGTCCTAGGTATGACGATAAACTACACAGGTCTCTCGTCAGGAGATTGAAAATTTTGAGGAGGGTGAAACCACCTCTTAACTGCTGTTGTTCCTAGGTTAACCCTGAGCCGGGATGGTCACACCTCTTAGGGTCCCAGCTATGGGTAAATAGTAAACCCCAAACAAAAATATATTTTAAAAATAAAATGACCAATACATTTTTATAGAAAAATGACAATCAATGCGGCACAAATATATATATATATATATATATATATATATATATATATAAAAGAATAATCACACATAGAATTAATCAGAAGTATTAATGCGATTATTGGCGACATCCATCGCTAGAAAACATAATATATGCATTAAAATCCTGTTCATCCATAGTGAATAATTCAATAATAGCAGATATTCTAAAAAACATCTTTCGGTCGACATACAGGTATATCGTCTCAAGTTTTTGATTTTATAAGGAAAAAAAAACACATGCCTGATGATGGATAGAAGACTATCCGTAAGTACTAGCATTTTAACATCAAATAAACTGAAAAACTACAGACAACAAGTTTTTCGTCAAGGATCAAAACTCGCACTATGGATGAACAGGATTTTAATGCATATATTATGTTTTCTAGCGATGGATGTCGCCAATAATCGCATTAATACTTGATTAATTCTATGTGTGATATTCTTTGTATGTAAATCATATGCTGCCTAATGTTTTATGTTTATATATATATATATATATATATATATATATATATATATATATATATGTATGTATTATTAAAATTACCAAGAACACATTTTAAGATCTACAAATATATCTACAAATAGAGGTTAGTATGTTGGTAAACAAATACAACTAACCGACTATATTTGTAATGGGTTTCGCCATTTTTACTTCTTACCCTTTATATATCAGGTCATCCCATATGTTCTGTCCGAATATTGAATAAAGAAAACAAGTGACCAAATGTTACATTTAATTACAGATATAATCAACAATGTATTTTCCCTGATTATCTATGACTTCCTTCCATCTATTAACAAGCTTACTAATTCCATTACTGTAAAATTCTTTTGGCTTTGATTCGAAGAACTCACAAATGTCAGTTTTAATCTCTTCCTGTGTTACAAAAGCTGTTTCTTCAAATGATTCTGTAATCTACGAAACCAATGGTAGTCTGAAGGAGCAAGATCGGGAGAATAAGGTGGATGAGGAATTTTTTCCCAACCAAGTTCTTCGATATTTCGTGATGTGATTCTTGCTGTGTCGGGTCGCGTATTGTCCTGAAACATCACCTCTTCGATTCACTAGATCAGGTCTTTTTTCCTCAAAGCTTGGTTCAAACGCTCTAATTGCTGACAGTATATTTGAGCATTAATTGTTGCATTAGGTGGTAAGAATTCAAAGTGGATTATTCCTTAGTGATCCCACCAGATTGAAAGAAGAAACTTTTGCCTATGAAGTTCCCTTCCCCTTTACCGATCCACTGTCTACGACGCTTAACATTTTGTTACATTAGACATTATAAAATACTCTTTAAATTTCGTTTATTTTAACAAAAAGTTAAAATTCGGACACAACTTATGGGATGACCTGATATATATATGTATGTATGTATGTATGTATGTATGTATGTATGTAGGTATACTCGATCCTAAAAGACATTAAGTCTGAACTTGTATATAGCATATGCGGAATGTTCTCTATCGTATCAGGTTTGCTAGTTGTCTACGATCGCATGATAATCGGCTGTCTAATGTCGACTATGTGGATGGCCTTCCTGACAGACCTGCAGGGTACTTTTGTCTGTTTTGAGATCAACTTTTCAGGTCCCTCACCGGGCTAAAGCTGCATATGAGAGTGAACGAGGAGAAAGACTTCCGTGTGCCACATATATAAAAACTCTATGCAGGTGAGATGGTGGTTTGTCGAAAGCATATCCCGGTCCCTGGCCCCTCAGCTCAACGTTGAAAAGATGGTCTTCTTTTGTAAAGAAGTGGCAGTTATCATATGTATAACGATATATTGTATAAAATTTGCAATATTTATAGGGTAACATAACACACACACACACACACACACACACACACACACACACACACACACACACACATATATATATATATATATATTTTAAGCGTTTCACCCCAAGCAAGGCGGGAAGCCACTAGGACGCAAGGGGTTACAGAAAATTTGGAGCAAGATCAGATAGGAGTGATAGAGGAAAGGATGAGAAGACGGATAGTGGATAGATCAAGGCAACTGGAGATGTCGATTGACATTACATTTGAATAGCTGGAGATTATAGCTCTCAGGGAAACTAGAAAAGGGAAAGGAGGTCCATAAGCGAGAGGTGCGGGACATGAAGCTATTGGAGTAGAAGAGACAGCTACATTTAGGAGTTTCGACAGTGAAGGGGTGAGAGCGGGATGCCAGCCTCGTAGGGCGCTTGAACACATGAAGTCTGGAAACCAGCGAATGCAGCTCCTCGAGGCAATTGCCATGAAATTATTTGTAAAAAAAAAGACAGAGAGAAGCGACGGCGCGTCTGTGAGAAAGTGACTGTAGACGAGATGCCAGAACAGTGCCAATTATATTGCATATCCGCCTCTGGAGCCTATCAAGAACCCCGAGGCAAACAGAAGGAGCTCCAGACCATATATGGCAGCAATACTCCGTGCAAGGGCGAATTGTTGATTTGTAGATCTGGAGGATCGATTCCGGGGAGAAAAATTTCCTGGCTCGGCACAGGGAGCCAGCTTTCCTTGCGGTGGAGGAAGCAATTGACTCAATGTATTTGTTCCATCTCAGGTCAGCAGTCAACGTGAGACCGAGCAGCCGCAGAGAGGTGCTCTCGAGAGTTTGAGCATTAGACATTGTAATGGAGGGCAGGGAAGGATCTCTGTGGTGATTAATAGAGAGCAGTTTTGTTTTTGAAGCATTATAGTTGACCTGCCCCAGTTCACAACCGATTGGAGGTCCTTTTCGAGACGCACGGCCAGGTTAGTTTTGACAGTGACACTAGATTTGTTTTTGAGGCAGGAATAAATTGTGGTGTATATATGTGTGTGTGTGTGTGTCTGTCTGATTGTCTGTATATCTATGACCTGATATAACGATTTACAATTTTGTATAATTTTATACAAACACAAAAAAATTATGACGAACAGGAAAGTTTTTTTTTTTTTTTTTTTGTGGCGTGTTTTATCCGTTAGGATTTTATCGGACTAGGGTTTGTTGACGTTGCCTCGTCTATCCATTCGCACGAACCGAGTACAGATTAATTTGGCTAGATTGAGAAAAAAATTTTCTTTCAAAAATTTTAAAGCTAACTGCGTCTCTCGTTTCGTGCGCATGTGTAGACGTGGCAACGTCAACAAAGCACAGTCCGATGAAATCTCAAAGGAGGAAACGTGTCACAAAATCTTTCAATTTGTCACATATATATATATATATATATATATATATATATATATATATATATATATATATATATGAGTATAAGATTGGTGTATACGGAATAAATTCCAATAAAAAATATTCTTAAAATAGTGCTCAATACAGAATAGAGCAAATATAATTTATTCGAAAATGATATTATAAATAGGTTAAAATCACCAGAAAAATAGCCATTTTGTGTCTTATCAAGTGATGGTGTTGAATGTAGGAAAAGAGTTTTATTTACAGCATTCGGACTATTGTCCTCATCTTTGTCTCCATATTTATTACAAGGTTTCGACCGTTGTACGCTTCGGCCTTATTCAGGTGGTTGGAATGCCAAACTGAACTAAATAAAGGGTTCAGTTCGACATTCAACCACCTGAAGAAAGCCGGAGCGGAAAACGGCCGAAACCTTGTAATAAATATGGCGACAAAGATGAGGACAATAGTCTTAATAATATAAATAACATAATACCTCATCTCAGAAATTTAGACAGGTAATAAGGAGTTTTATTCTACATTCAACACCATTACTTAATAAGACACCAGGTGTGTTGAAAGAAAATGGCTATTTTTGTAGTGAATTTATAACACATTTATGTTATAATTTACGGATAAATATAGTGTGACTGAAAACTACACGGATCAGGCGATTTTCGCACCAGTCACCAGGCAATGTTCGCGGATATTTTTAAGATCATTTATGACGTTAAACTGACAATCATCATGCAGTGTTGATTTATCTGTCGGCACTGTTTGTACATTTTCCCTCTTTTCATCCATCCCTCTCTTTCCTTCTCTCTGTCTCCTCTCTCGCTCCCTCTCTGTATCTTTCTCTCTATCTATCTATCTATATTATTTTTTCAAAAATTATAACATAAATATCTCTCTCTCTCTCTCTCTATGTATATATAAAGGACACATATCAATATAGTGTTAAAGTTGTGTATATTTATAGGAGAATGAGTTCTAAATATCGACGATAGACCGTTTTTAATTATAGACAGGATATAGAAATCAACATAGAATTTTTAATTCAGCTGTCAGAACATCAGAAAGTGTATCACTCCTCCTGGGAGGCTTATTGTCAGCGGAGGAGGCGGGAAAAACTGTCCTTTCGATCTCTTTTGTTTCGTACAGTGTTGATATCTAGGCTCATACTGACTGTTCTTCTGTTTTTCACTCTCTGGATATCCCTGTCACTCTCTCGCTTTCTCTTTATATATATATATATATATATATATATATATATATATATATATATATATATAATCTTATTCCTCTTTTGCCCATAGCTCACGTAGCACAAACATCAATTTCATACATACCTCGTGTATATATATATATATATATATATATATATATATATATATTGGGAGTATATGACAGTAATCTTAGCTTTCTGCAACAATTGCATCTTTTTTACATTTTTTTTGCTTTTTTGGCAAGACAATGCACCTGCTCACAACGCCCTATTCCTGGCCGAGAAAAAAAAAAAACATCGCCGTACTGGAGCAACCTACATATTCAACAGATCTTGCTCCGTATGACTTTTTACTTTTTATCTAGCTCAAGGGGTTCATCTGGAGGGCTCGTGGAATCCATGAAGATATCCGTTATAACAGATCTGAGGGGTACGCAAGAAGAATCCTCCCAGCAGTGCATAGAAACATGACAGAGACACATGGAAAAGTGCATTACACTCAAGGAGGATTACTTTCATTATTTTGAAAAGGGAAAGGGTTTGTTGTTTGGAATTGAAA
This sequence comes from Acanthosepion pharaonis, assembly GCA_903632075.3. Classification (NCBI taxonomy): domain Eukaryota; kingdom Metazoa; phylum Mollusca; class Cephalopoda; order Sepiida; family Sepiidae; genus Acanthosepion; species Acanthosepion pharaonis. Next base: position 138,643 of record CAHIKZ030000932.1, on the reverse strand, counting down.
TAAATTGTTTATGAGGCCAACCCCAGAAACTTTTCAGACATCTCTCTCTCTCTCTCTCTCTCCTATATATTATATATATATATATATATATATATATATATATATATATATATATATTTAAATAATATGTATATATTTAAATAATATATATATATATTTAAATAATACATATATATATATATATATATATATTTATTTAAATAAAAAGAAAGAACAGTAAGATATGTAATGCAGTGTTCTAATTGATATTTTTATTTTTTACAAAATAGTGCTCAATGCAAATTTACAGAGCATTAATATTATAAATTGATTGATTTAAAATATGCTTTTTTCGCTATACAGTAATAACCATGTTTCAAAAATGGAAGCTAAAATCTTTAAATTTAATTTTGTAATTAAATTAAAAACATTTTAATTTAATTACAAAATTTAATTTAAAGTTTTTAGCTTCCATTTTTGAAACATGGTTATTACTGTATAGCGAAAAAACATATTTTAAATCAGTTAATTTTATATATATATTTAATTAATTCATCGAGTCTGATAGAAACCTCTACAGAATGCAGAAAGCACTGGACGGCCGTTTCGTCCTATATTTGGGACTCATCAGCAGTGCGCATCCACTACCGAGAATTGAAACCCGGACAGTTAGGATGTTAAGCTGACATCATACCGAGTGATCCAAGTGGGCCTCGATATTTAAATGTATGTATGTATGTATTTATATCGTCGGTTTTATTTCATATCCAAGAATTTAATTTCTTTATTTCTGATCATCTTTTTGAGTGTGTGGCATTTTGGTAAATTGGGATGTGTTTTGTTAAATGAGTAAATTGTAATATATGAATGAATGAATAAGCTACGAATCAGATTGCCGAGGTTTAGGATATTCAATGACAACCAGTCTCGGCCCACTTCCTCCTCTTCGTCCTTGTGCCAAAATTGTACGTAAAACATACAATAAATATACACAGTAAATACAAACTCTTTCACCTCGGTCATTCTCATTTGTGTGGAGTTGACGGTAACACAATTTTAATTTATTTTAAACTTTTTCGTTGATCTTTTTTATTAGATCATATGGTCCCCCAACCATTTTCTTTCGTCTAATTGTATTCCGTCAGTATCACAAATCGTAAATTTGTATTTATTTTAGAAAAAAATATAAATAAAAAATAGAAAAAAATATCAACTCAAAATTTTCTACATACATCTGTCATGGGTTCTCTGTGAAAATGGGGTATTTTGTTGGCATGTTCGAATCGAATGTAGAAGAATGAGTTCTTTTGGTGTTTGTGCCAATTGTTAGAAAGGATGGGTGGTGAATTGAACTCGCTACGAAGTCGGATATTTACAGATGACCAACTTTCCTCATTATCCATTCAGCTTTAGGCCACAAATAATGCCGTCGTTAGCTTTATCTCATATCGAAAAATTTAATTTCTTCTTTTCTGATCGCTCCCTTTATGATGATGGCGTTGATGTCTAAGTAGACGAATTCTTGAATGGAACAGCCAATGGCATTGACTGTATGATAATATTGGTGGAGGACGAGATCAATGTTTCATGTGTTTCTCTCTTGACGTTTGATTTCTTTCTTTTCTCTCCTGGTAGCTTCGAACTTTTTAGTTCTGATGGTGATGGAACATCGTCTGTTGGTGGCGGCCTTGTGCTTGTCTTTCAAACGATTTAAGTTCAAGTCAAGTAGACTTCAGTGTTGTTTTGAGTTGGTCCTTGTACCTTCGAAAAGAGCAGCCCCGTTTTATTTTCTCCGAAGTGCAAATGGATGTGGAAACGTTAACGTTTTTTTATTGTTGCTTCATGTCCTGACCATCGAAGACCGTATTTAATGATCAGCGATTTCTTCTTTTCTGATCGTTGCCTTTATGATGATAGCGTTGATGACTAAGATGATCAATTCTTGAATGGAAGAGCCGATGGCATTGACTGTATGATAATATTGGTGGAGGACGAGGTCAATATTCCCGCGCCTTTATCTCTTGACGTTTGATTTCTTCCTTTTCTCTTCTGATAGCTTAGAATATTTGGCCCCGATGGTTATGGAACACCACCAGTTGTTAAAGTCTTGTGCTTGTGTTTCAGATAATTTAGGCTCAAGTCCAGTGGCTTTGAGTCTTATTTCGTGTCGGTCCTTGCATATCTGATAATTTTATGGAACTCCGTAAAAGACGTCATGTCTCTTTGAGTTCAGAGTGATATCCTCGAATGCACACAGTCTACAAATATAGAATCTTTGCGACTTCAGAGTCACTTGTCATGGAGTCGACGTTAGGACAGGTTGATTTTTTTACTTTTTTAGAAAATCAACTTTGCTCTCAGTGTAAAAGTTGGAGTTTCATTTGATAAATACTAGAACAAAAATAGATTTATAACTTTTACCAATTTGTGAGCGTTTAATTTTAAATATCGTCTTAAAATGTTTTGAAATACATAATTTCTGCGGGTTTTTGCTTAAAAATTAACTTCAATATTTTATTATTTCAAGAATAAATGCAAATAAAGTTGATATTTTTATATAAGATACATTGAATGGAAAAAATAGAATTCTAATTAGGAATCACCACAAGTAAAATATGCAAATGTCTTGCTGTATTCAATAGTTACAAAACGTTGTAAAAGATTACAAGATACCTATTCAATGAATAGCATTTTTAGATCAGAATCAATAACAACAAAAACAAAAAATAGATAAAAGTGTATATAACACAATAATACGGCTGTGCACAAATTATAATTGCGCCATACATCTTGTTCATATACAATTTGTAAAGCTTCGGTAAATGATAAATTTTATAAGGCAATGCTATAAGGCTTTCACTGATCAGCGGAATGTAATTTCAATTGTACGATTCTTAATTTAAATTTAATCTCTACAATCGTCCTCTCAAATAACAAAAGTAACAATTTCGAAAAAGATATTTTGTGTCATTATTTATCATCTCAAACCTCAACTTTCAAATTGAGTGCAATAGCAAGGCTCCAAAATCCAACTGCCCTAGTAGTCATGTGTTCAGGGTGAATGCCGGGAGGATCCTTAAGCAGTTACTGTGATTCGAAACTAAGGTAACGCAAAATCACCGGGAAAACCTTGTCCGAGGTCTTTCATCCGGGGAGAAATCAGTGCACAATGGTGAGAGAGATTTTGAGCAGAATCGTGTTGAGCTTGAAAAACTCAAGGGAGATGTTTTTAAGAGCCTTGTTGCGATTTTTCCTGAATATATTTGCCATGATCGTAGAATAGATGTGGTCACTTCACAAAAATCATGAAAGACTTCACATACGAAGAGAATGATTGATTGATTGATCAATTTTTTTAACGGCACATCAACTCCTCATGGGTCAGTTGATGCCGAAATTTAATTTTCTTGACAGATAAGTAATAAGAAATATATTATTCTGCTTTCACAGTTGAATACATGGTAGATGATACTCAATTTTTGTGCATATGCATGTTTGTGTGAAAATAATTACTTGAGGCGGTGATATGTTGCATATTTGTTAAAGTTAAGTTTTAGAATACAGTTTGATTTGAGAAATTGTATCCATATATGGATTAATCTCATAAAAAAGTTCTTTCATGTCAGTTATCTCGTTGGTTGTTTGAATTTGTTTAGCGGCATATCAACAACTCTGTTCAATGTTGAAATCTAACTATTTTGAACACAATTATATGGTTTCAACTAAATATATTTTGAACGCAATTGTTGCTTTCAACTACAGATAATATGTATTGTTGGTCATTTTACTATAAATATGGATTTTTGATAATAAGAAAATGTATTGCTGCTATTTTTTTTTATTATAAAACTGTATTTCTCTGCTTTCATGTTGTTTTCATTTCTTTGGGGGTTCGCTATTGCCCATAGCTGGGACCCTAACAGGTGTTATCATCCCGAGTCAGTGTGGACCTGGGAACAAAATCAGTGAAGAGGTTGTTTCCTGTGCCTCAGAACCTCTAATCTCCCGATCTGAGCCCTCAATGACGACCAGCCTCGACCCACTTTCTTCCCCTTCGACCTTGTGCCAAAACTGTACGTAAAAAATACAATAAATATGCACATTAGAGACAAACTCTTTCAGGTAGTCATTCATTATACGTCGTGTGGAATTTATATAAAACTGCTGCAAATAACACCTAACGTTGGCGCATCTATGAAGACTATGTAAGACCATTAAGGACTAAAAATCCACATCTACGCTAACCCATATCTGAAGATGGATGAAGTAATGACATTGCTCGAAATCGAGTCGAAGCTATTATATACATGTATCTGAAAGACGGTGACACTGAAAAGTTAAATTAACGACCTTGTTCTACCTAGTGTAACAGCAAAATTGTACAAATCGTGTAACAGAAAAATTGTCCAATAGTTAAACTTTTATATTAGATTATATTAGTCCAATAGTTAAATTTTTATATTAGATTACATTAACTTTTATAATAGATTAAACTTTGAACTGTTGTATCCTAGAAATGATTAAACATATCTTACTGGAATTCGTTACACCATTGCACAGTTGGGAAGACATACTTGGTCTGACACAAAATGATTTTAACCTATTCTCTTTCTAGTTGAATAACTCAAAAGGTTTTTCAATGATTCTTACGACGAATGGTGTCAAGATGGCTAAACCTCGTATCTTAAAACCTGGAAAAAAGAAACTCAATTAGTCTTAGTCTTTTCTTTATATTAAACATTTTGTGGGATGGGCAATTATCCCATGCAATTACACGATTTGGATAATTTTGCTGTACCACCCGGTCTATGCCGCAGATGCTGTGCGCGTCGAAATCAATGCTTAAAGAATCAATGCTTCTTTTAACACATCCCAATGTTACATTTACCAAAATGCCACACACCCAAAGAGACGATCAGAAATAAAGAAATTAAATTCTTGGATATGAAATAAAACCGACGATATAAATGCATTAGCTTTGTGTTTCAATACTGCAGTGTAGCAGAATGAGAATTCAAGCACAATCCAGTAGTAAAAATGTGTGATTACGAGCAGAGAAGTTATCATTTGATGGATTTACAGATTGCTCTGATATAGGTCTGGAAATAATACAATTTGAAACCTGTACAGCCGTCAGTCAAACATGACACATTGTTTGTAATGTGAAAGAATTTGTTTTGAAACAAGCGTTCTTCAAAGATTCTGCAGTGTGTCAGTAATAATAATTCCAAAAGTGAATCTATTCTACTGAAGGAGAATCATCTAACATTTATCTAGCACTCATTTAAAACGTCTCTTTTGCTGGAATATGCATCTACATGACGGAAATATATCTGAACGATTTTCACACTTAAAATGAACAAACTGTGCAAAAACAAAATTTTATTTGTGAATTTCTTGGATACGAACACAAACGCACACATACACACACATATATACATATATATAAATCTCTGAGTAACAGATTTTGATATTATTCTATTAACAATATTACTGTAATCATCTATATAATACTAAAAGACTGGGATTACCTACGTGCTTGTGTGGTCCGTCCGACCGGGCGGTGCATAATGATTTAATTTAATTTGATTTAAGTGAATAAGATTGAAAAGTACGAGTTATTTATAAAATAAGTATTTTTATTTTAACGTTCTTCAAATTATTTTAATTAAAATATTTTTAAGTTAAAGACATACACAAAGAGATCCCGCTTTGCTGTTTCGTCTAGTTGTTTGTAGAGTAATTATTTATATTTTAGCTTTCTTTAAACAAACAATATTTTAAATATTTTTAAAAAAAATATTTTTGGCATATTTAAAAAATATTTTAAAGTGAATATGATTTTAAAATATTTTTTGGCATATTAAAAATATTTTTAATTCAACCTGAAATTAATCCATCTCCTTCGACGGAGCCACTCTGAGTGCACGCTGCCCAAAGACAGAGTCGCAATTAAGAGATGACAAATAAGCGCGTTGCAAACTACTCGAGAATAATTTTTATTTACTCAACCCTTACGAGGTCATGTTGGGACACAAGGTTGGTTTTATGAAGGGGGGAGCCCGAGCGCTTACACCCGGGCTAGGAACAAAAATTGCCCGCAGTCCTCACAAGCGTCGGTTGCGCTGGCCTCGGTGCGAGACCCGATCCCTCTTTCTGAGGCAATTAGAAGGAGCGGTCTCGAGCACCAGTTTCCCAGAGCTGGGCACTTCTCAGTATAATTTTCCACGGTTGCGACTCTGTCTTTTGTTGGAGCCGTCCATGAGCGCACTCTGCCCAAAGACAGAGATGCAACTGAGACATGATAAATAATGTATTACAAACCACTCGATAGAGAAAATTAAATTTGCTCAACCCTCCACGAGATCAGGTTGTGGCACAAAGTCGGTTTAATGTGAAGAGCCCGACAGCATACACCCGGGCTAGGAACAAAAATTGCCCGCAGTCACCGCAACAAGTTCTTACACAAGGTCGGTTTTTAACGTGGGGACCGAGTATCTTCAGTCGGGCCTCTGGTCATAATTGACCAAGCTGGTCTATGCTAGACTTAGCTGGTCCAAGCTAGTCATAGCCATTATACTACCAGCGCAGGGACAAGGCCCCGTGCCCGGTAAGTATCAATGTGTTACAAACTACTCGAGAGAACAGTTTGTATTTACTTGACCCCTCACTGAGTCATGTTGTGAGACAAAGTCGTTTATCGTTTAGCTGACCATAGCTTGTCCAAGCTTGTCTGAGCTGCTCTGTACTAGTCATAATCTTGATACTACCAGCGCAGTGACAGATCCCTGCACTCGATAAGTATCAATGTGTTATAAACTAATCGAGAGAGAAGTATACACCCTAGAATCTAAATATCTGTGTTATATATTATCTACTTCTAGGTTAATAGCACGCTTCAGTTTTAAGTTATCTACATATTGATTTAAAAAAAAAATATTTCGTAAATTAACTGTTCTTCATTCCTGTTGTTTTATTCGAGAATTGTTTTGATTTTCATATCAAAAATAGTTCTGTTTAGAATTATCATCTTATATAGTGCAGAAAAGTCTTTGAAATTTGCATTTTACTTCGACTTCAACAAGTTGGCATCTATTTGTAAAACTTTCCTTAACTATAACAAGCCAATTTAAAATTTTTGTTTCAAATATTTCAAGTAGTGAATATATCTTACAATGCGAAGCGATAGAGAGAGGGCCATGCCTGCCAGTATATATATATATATATATATATATATATATATATATATATATATATATATAAAGTTGCAAATTAAAAAAATAATAATGTTTTTTTATGAAAGTATTTATTTATTTATATATATATTTGATATTTCAGATTGATCTCAATCTTTCTTCAGAAATAACTGTTTGTTACAAATAAATTAAAATTACTGTTTGTTTACAAGTAGCGTCCGTTGCGAGACGCGGACGTCACGTGATATGGAACGCCACTGTGTTCGAATATTCCTAACGTAAATCTAACTGTAATATTTTAGATGTTGTTTAAAAAAATAATATTTTAGATGTTGTCTAAAAAAAAAATATTGTGTCCTGACGATTGCATCTAGCATAAAACAGACTGTCGCCTCTAAGTGTTGACTTCTATATTCACTTTTATATTTACAAACGCTCTATCTCTGATGTTGAGCACTTTATTTAGACTATATTTCTTCACACACACACACACACACACATATATATATATATATATATATATATATATATATATATAACTGGCCACTCGTATTCGAGGATATCCGTCTGCTAAGGCGGCTAGCCAATCCCTATTGCCGACACTCAGGCACATTTTGTGTCTGCTCAACACCCAGAGGGGCACAACTGTGGTTTATACTGAGCAGACCTTAGTTGCAATTTCTGGGAGAGAGCATGTTATCTAGCGTGATCAACAATTTGAATAGGCCAGCACACTCAAGACATCGGCCACGATGACTTGTGGCTTTGTGCTAGCGCAGCTATCGACGGCCCCCAATTTTACTCGTGTCAACCCGTGGTGTAGTTTTCAGGCATTTTCCAAAGGTGCCGCATGCTGGGATCGAACTCGACCCAGTCTGATAACATCAGGAAATCTCTTTCCTGAAAAATCGACCATAGTGTGATTCGAACCAGGTTCTCACGGTCAGAAAGCGAACCTTTTAACCACACGGCCACAAATAAATGACAAGTGGAAAACTTATTTTTGCAACGCGTTTCGAGCCTAAATGAATTCATCAGAGACATATGTAGGAAATGCATTTAATATGTGCATTTGATCAAGTTCCTCAATAAACGAAATGCGTTGAAAAAATAAGTTCTGTACAGTATGCATATGTTTCTTTCTTAATTTCATGAGTGTATTTAAATACAGTTTTATCACAGGAGTAATCTTGATTCTGTTTACGCTATTAAGCTGTAGAAAGATCAGTGTCTTTCCTAATGAGAATCACGACTATTCTCGAACAATTGCGAAAATTTCGACATCTCAGTGACATTTGAATATGTGGATGCTAAATATCAGTACCAGTTGTCATGTTCCCATAATGGTTAAAACATAAAAGAGCAGAGGGAAACCAACCTCAACGATAAAAAAAAATAATAATAATAATTAAAATTAATGAAAGTGTATCCCGATTTAGACACCATCACGATGTTCGTTCTTAAACGTTTTCGAGTAAACAATACAAATTAATCGATATAATCATAGCTAAATGAAATTCAGATTCGCATGGTTTGTTTTCCATAAATCTTTTATATAGTTTTTGTTTCAATGACTGAATAATAAACATTCTTCTAAAATCAATTAGCGCTAATACGATTGCTACGAGTCAGAGATTCAGCGATAAAATAGTTTAATCGTTTTGCAAAACAAGAAGATCCTTTTGTCCTTTTTTGTATATTTAAAGAAACTATAATTCTGATCAACATTTTGTATTTATTTTCTAATTCGAGCTCTGGTCGTGACGTTGATGGAGCCGATAGCCCGAGTTGAGCCATGAATCAAGGTTTTCTTTTGTTTTCCAGCCGATAGTATGAGACGTAAATGCAAGCAGATCGACTCTAATGAGACTGTAAAGTGGAATAATCTTGTTAAAGACGTTTTGAATACGGTCTTCAAACATAAAATAGAATCTGGCATGAGAAAAACGACGAGTTTAATGGTTTTCAGGTAACGGTTAAAATTGATTAATGCTCTAAGGAATCAGCGTAGAAAGGTGGAAAGAAGGCGAGAAGGGAAGAAGAAAGAAAGGAAGAAACGAGACAATAGAAAAATGAAAGAATGGAAGAAAAAGAAAGATGGAAATTAAGCAATTAAGGGAGAAATGAAGAAAGAGAAAAAAAAAGGAAGAAAATAACAGAAAGAAAAATTATGTGTGAAAAGAAGAAACTTATTCAAGAAGGAAAATGAAAGAAATGAAGGAATGGCTGGAAGAAAGAAAGTAGAAAGAAAAAGACAAAATAAAATAATTGGAAAGAAACTAAGTATAGAAAGATAGATAGAAAGAAAGAAAGATAAAATGTATAAAGAAATATAGAAAGAAAGAAAGAAAGAAAGAAAGACAAAATAAAATAATTGGAAAGAAAATAAGCATAGAAAGAAAGAAAGAAAGAAAGAAAGAAAGAAAGAAAGAAAGAAAGAAAGAAGGGATTGAGGAAAGGATTAAGAAAGAAAGAAATAAAATATAAGAATTGGAATGTAAAATAAGAAGCATAGAAAGAAAAAGAAAGAAAGAAGGAAGGAAGGAAAAAGAAACGAAAGAAAGGATGAAAGAAAAGACAGAATAAAAGAATTGTATAGTAAAAGATAAAAAAAGAAGCATAGAAAAAAAGAAAGATAAAAGAAAGAAATGAAGGAATGGCTGGAAGAAAGAAAGAAGAAAGAAAAAGACAAAATAAAATAATTGGAAAGAAAATAAGTATAAAAAGAAAGAAAGAAAGAAAGAAAGAAAGAAATAAAGACAAAGAAAAAAAGAAACGAAGGAATGGATAGAAGAAAGCCAGAAAAGAGAAAGAGAGAAAATAAATGAATTAAAAAGAAAAAGAAGAAAAGAAGCATAGAAAGAGAAGCCAGAAATAACATAAAGAAAGAAAGAGGTAAGATAAGAAGGAAAGAAAGAAAAAGACAGAGAAGAAAAGGGAAAATAGACAAAAACACGTAGTTAATGAAGGAATTAGAAAACTATGTCCTGGACAGGTACTACACTATATAGACCCGTACTAGACTAAGACTCGATTCATAATCATAACGTCTGAAATTAAGAACTAGTACAAGTTTTGACATTTTGAGGCTTCGATAAATTGATGATCCCTTGAGTTTCTCGTGTATTTAATTCCTTAGGTAAAGCTAAAAATATTCATTCATTTATTTCAATTTTCAGAAGCCGTATTTCATTTATGATATGAGACGCTCGAAGTGGATTTTCCTCGCTTTTAGGCAAAGAAAGCTAAAATCTTAGATTGGCATATTTGAACTTTAAATTAGTATACTTATTAGTATATCGCATAGGAAGGTCTTAAATAACATTGTATTATCGATATATATGGATACAAACAACTAAATCCATGACATACTTATGCTATTTTTGATGCTCCATTGTTGTCTTAGTTGTCCGATGAGGTCGTTCTAAGCAAGGGCTTACGGACCTTTTTTTTTAATTCAGAGAAATATTACAGGTGAAAATTGCCTGAAGATGTTTAACCCTTACCTTTTCACACAGCTCCCCAAGCATATGCTTATAACCATTTCATCCCAAGGTGGCAAAACCTTTAAGACCTAATAACAGAACATATTTTAAGGAAACGGAAGATGACGATTGATGCAGACGAAAGGAAAGCGTCTGTATCATGTCTTCATGGATTTTCTTGGGTGTCATATCTTTCTGTTGCAGTTCCCTTTTGGTTTCTCGGGCCTCTGTTCTGTCCATTTTTCTTTTTGTCGCACGCCTTTGTGTGGGTCACAACAAAAACGTTCAGCTACGTTTTTTTTTTCTTAGAACGTTTTGAACAAATCCCATATAGACGTTCGCAAGAGGAAAAACCCAAGATGAAAGCTAGTATTTGGGACAATAGAATCAAGGATGTACAAAAAGAAACAGATAGGACTATACTAGAACAGATTTCAACAAGACAGAAGATGAAGATTGACGTCGCAATTAAATTTCTGAAGATCGAAGACAACAAGAGAACAAGGAACCAGAAGTGTGTATCGATAGGCGATAAGTTCAAGGGAAGAAACTGTCAGCATAGAACTTAAGCTCTGACAGGCAACGGTATTTCAGATGGACGATATACTTTCACATTACTCCCTTTCAGACAAGGTTTTTTGGGATATAAAATTAACGAATCATTTTACTTCGCAGGACGAGGCCCCTGATTTGAGTACTTCGGTATACATAATATCACACTGCGCATATACCAAAAATGGCGGTTTGCAACATAGAAGATTAAGCTCTTCAACATTTAAATAATTTAATTAGAGACAGGTTCGATAACTGTTGTGGATTCCGAGATGAAATTCGGTCTCCAATGAATGACAAACGCAAGAATTAAATGTAAGAAATGTATTTACACAATAATACAATGGGTATATTGTTAGTACATCCAGGAACGCGGTTAGTAGCAAAAATAATATAGATATATACAGTCTCGAAGTAGGACTTCCTTAGAGTCTACGTGCTTGTAACTGATTTCTACAAGCGGTTAACTCACACTATTACTCTACCTCCAACTCAATCACAATCTCTGCTCACTCTCCCAATCTCTCTATCTCCGTATATTCTGACTGACTCAGGGTATTTCACGGCAGCAGCCCCAGTAACACTCTGGTCGAGTCCACTTATATGAAAAAGGGGAGGATCCCTTAAAAATAATCATTTGAAAAGAATCAAAAGAGTATTCGAAAACTTTTAGAAAGACTTCAGATTTGCTGCACAAATGGCTCAACTTTTGGGAAATATTAATTCTTATTTTTTTTCTGTTAAAATATTTTCCATTGTATTTACCTGTTTTGTAGTGTTGGTATTTACTTTATTACACCACATATAAGTTTAGTTAAAAATGAATGCCAGGATATTGTAGTTAAAATTTTATTTAATATTTCTTGTGTTCTTGTATTTTTTACTTTCTATATAGAAATTGGCTGAATGCTTTATATGTCCAAGCGCTTCCCTTCTTAAGGATTTGTGGCCCTGCCCAAACCAAATTCACGAATAATTATACTGTATATGCTACAACATGCATATCAAGAAGACTAAGGATACATCTCACTGTCCACAACCCTATTAGGTCTCATTTAAATACACATGGAGACCTACCAAACTATCCGTTGACAATGCAAATATAATAACCCCATTCACATGCAAAAAAAGCCTAAAAATAATGTAAACATTATTAATAAAAAAGAAAAGCTAATACTGAATAACTTCAACTATGAACACGGCCACAATGTCCTGACCGTGTTTGTAAAATAAAACATACCTACAACACTAGATACGTACATAAAAATGCATTCATTCAGTTAAAAGAAAAACAAAATCATCTTTGATAATGGATAAAAGTATAGCCGAAAGCGTTCGAGCATAGAAAACATTCGGACGATTTCCATATAATTTACTCCCAGAAAAGAAAAAAAAATAGAGAAAATAAAAGAACGCAAGAAAAATTAAACTAAAAAACTTAACCTTGTCAGTCGTTTTTAATGAAACTTGTATAAAAGAGGGATTGAAGACATTAGTTCCATTTCATCCTCAAGCGAATTTTGGAGACTTCAAAATTAGCTTGAGGATGAAATGGAACTAATGTCTTTAATTTAATTACAATAATAATTTTAGCTTCCATTTTGGAAACATGGTTAGAACTGTGTAGCGAAAAAACATATTTTAAATCAGTTAATTTATATTATTAATGCTCTGTAAATTTACATTGAGCACTATTTTGTAAAAATAAAAATATACATAAGAACACCGGATTATATATCTTACTGTTCTTTCTTTTTATTTACACACACACACACGTAGCATATATATATATATATATATATATATATATATATATATATATATATATATATATATATATATATTACGATTCCAATGTAATAAATTATAAACATGGAATATTAGTGCTTGAGTCTTTTATATTATATTCTTGCACTGTCCTGGACATTGAGCTCAACCTGCATTCTATCCTCTTGCAAATATATATATATATATATATATATATATATATATTGAACACTAATAATCTCTTTCTCTCTCTATATATATATATATATATATATATATATATATATATATATATATATATATATATATAATCAAATTCAGAATGGCTACAATTGAAAGAAAAGAGAAAAAGAGAAAAAAATCGAAGCAATAAGGAGTGTGTATAATGTGATAAAAACGACGGAAAGGACAAATAAGCACGACATTCTACACATACGCGACAACAGTCACATGGCCGCACGGGCGCAAATGCACACGCGTACGCACAAACAGACTAGACTATGAAACAAATATGCAACAATGAAATGTGCATGAAAAACGAGAAATCAAGAAACAGTCAATTGCTGACACACCCGGACGAGCGGACGAAGTTATTATTGGAGGGTCCGTCTACGAAACTCTGGAGTCGGGAACCTGATGCTAAAATCAGTCAGCTAAGTCACAAACCTTTTACTTGTATTAATATTCATTTATCTCTCTCTCCCTTTCTCATTTTAATTCAAGACACATCTGCCCAAAGATCTAGTCTGGTTCTCCTCTCCAAAGCATATACTCATTACAAGAATGGACAAGTAAGATTACCTGAGGTTAACATGTCTGTTTCAGAATTTGTTCTAAAATACATCAACCCACATGTAGAGTCTGGTTCTTCTCTCCAGAGCATGGTCCCATTACAAGGATGGACAAGTGTGGGAATATGTGTCATGGAACAAAGTCTAAACCAAAAATTTTCTTCATTTTTCGGGTGTCTGAGTTTTGGTGTCTTACTAAGCCGTACCCGTAGAATAACAAAGAAAGACACTGATTTACTCCATTTTATTTAGAAGTGGTCATATTTTATATTTATATGATCATGGCTTTTATTGAAGATTTTCCAACACCCCATAGTTTTACAACTTTTTGCTTATTAATGCGGAGAGGTAAAGAAATTTGGCAAGAAATGTCCGCGCTGCGATAATTGGAGACAGAAACTAAAGACAAGCGGAAAACATAGTAAATTTAAAAAAAAGAAAAATGCAGCTACGCTTAACTCTAGAAAAGTTAATATATTCCAGATAGAAAAATCATTAAATTTGAACATATTATTTTGATTTGATTACAACATAATGAATTCCTGTATAAATGCGAAAGAAATAATTGTGCCTGCATGTAATAATCATATCACCTAAAATGACAAATATTTTTATAATATATATATTAAGAAATGGACAAAGTCCGACAATTTATTTATTAAAGACATTTTTATGTTTAACATTCTTTTTTATAGATACAAGTATTTAAGTAAATGCACCGAATCCTGTCAAAGGACGAATATTTTCAGTATTTACATTAGTCGGACTATTGTCCTCATCTTTGTCGCCATATTTGTCACAACGTTTCGGCCGTTGTACGCACCTTCTTCAGGTGGTTGGAATTTCGAACTGAACCCTTTATTTCGATCGCTGGGGTAGACTGTTCTAATTCCACGTGCCATGTTTGATGGATGTCAGTTATCAGTTATCTCCTGCTAATTTTCCCTCTGAAAGTTCTCCACTGCCTTAACCAGGAATTGAACTCACCTTCTTTGGGTCTGTCACTGGATCTAACCAACGCCTTTATCCACTGTGCCATGTGTTCTTGAGGACATCTGGGTGTGAACTTCTGAGTATTATAAACCTAATGTTTTCAGCATCATTTTTACCAGTGCTCATATTGCAATTTTTGCTGTTATCATTGTATGTCTTTACCAGAGTTCATATTGCAACTTTGTTATCATTGCTTTTCTCTGGCACTCCTTATTACTGGTTCCCATATTGTATTTATTTCTATGCTTGGTCGGCTCAGGAGATTTTTGTGGCCTAGCATATGTGCTGATTCCTTAAGTTTACGAATTTTCCAATGGTGTTCCCTGTCTATGATCTCAACATGATCCCACAGGGGCGGTGATCTCCTTCTCTCTCCATATGTGGTCAGCCACGCCTGATTTTTCTACTTCCCCTCGCGTTACAGCTTTCTGGTGTTCTTGAAGCCTTACCTTGAGGGGGGCGGCCTGTCTCTCCTTTATATTCCTTTCCGCAGTTTCATGGGATAGCGTACACACAGTCTTTAGTCATGTTCCTCTCTATGGGGGGTCTCACTCGTGAGAGATACCTGCGAAGTGTTGTCACGCTTTTTGAAGGTTGTCCTGATGTTATATGGACCGCAGATCTTTTGTATTTTCTCTGATAACCCCTTCACATAAGGCAGGCAGACTGTTTTCTGAGTGTTGTTGTCCTCCTCCTCCTCCTCCTCTTGTACCCGCCTATCCCAGTTTTTTTGGGGCAGCTGCCATGTACCCAGGGTAGTTGTTGCGTTGTAGGGTACTACTTATACTGACCAATTCCTTATCTAACGTCTCTGGATCGCCACTTATGACTTTTTGCTCGATGTTGTAAGCATCGGACGATCCCTTTCTTTACGCTGTATGGATGGTGGGAGTTGAAATTGAGGTACTGTCCGGTGAATGTTGGTTTACGGTATACGGATGTCTTGAACCCATTCTCTGTTCGAGATATTAGTACATCCAGGAATGGGAGTGAGTTGTTACTCTCTTTCTCCATTGTGAACTGTATCGAAGGTCTTATTGAGTTCACATGGTCCAGAAGAACCTGGACTTCTTCCTGATGTGGCCAGAGTATGAAAGTGTCATCTACGTACCGTAACCATATAGTTGGCTTTAGCGATATAGACTCTAATGCCATTTCTTCAAAGTATTCCATGTATATATTCGCCATTGCTGGTGATAATGGCGAGCCCATTGCTAAGCCCTCATCCTGTCGATATATGTGAGATCCCATTCCGAAGTGTGTTGTTTGTGTACAGAAAGTCAACATCTCCATCAGATTATCTATTGGAATACTGGTCCGCTCCTCTAGGGAAGAGTCAGAGGTTAATCTATCTCTGACTACTGAGAGTGCCTCCTCCGTGGGTACCTTGGTGAACAGACTCACCACGTCCAAGCTCACCATCTGGTTGGATAGAATGGGAGCATCTTTGATTATTTCCACGAAGTGGGCGAAGTTTCGGACATATGAAGGAGACTGCAGCTGCGGAAAGGAATATAAAGGAGAGACAGGCCGCCCCCTCAAGGTAAGGCTTCAAGAACACCAGAAAGCTGTAACGCGAGGGGAAGTAGAAAAAATCAGGCGTGGCTGACCACATATGGAGAGAGAAGGAGATCACCGCCCCTGTGGGATCATGTTGAGATCATAGACAGGGAACACCATTGGAAAATTCGTAAACTTAAGGAATCAGCACATATGCTAGGCCACAAAAATCTCCTGAGCCGACCAATCATAGAAATAAATACAATATGGGAACCAGTAATAAGGAGTGCCAGAGAAAAGCAATGATAACAAAGTTGCAATATGAACTCTGGTAAAGACATACAATGATAACAGCAAAATTGCAATATGAGCACTGGTAAAATGATGCAGAAAACATTAGGTTTATAATACTCAGAAGTTCATACCCAGATGTCCTCAAGGACACATGGCACAGTGGATAAAGGCGTTGGTTAGAACCAGTGACAGACCCAAAGAAGGTGAGTTCAATTCCTGGTTAAGGCAGTGGAGAATTTTCAGAGGGAAAATTAGCAGGAGATAACTGATAACTGATAACTGACATCCATCAAACATGGCACGTGGAATTAGAACAGTCTACCCCAGCGATCGAAATAAAGGGTTCAGTTCGAAATTCCAACCACCTGAAGAAGGCCGGAGCGTACAACGGCCGAAACGTTGTGACAAATATGGCGACAAAGATGAGGACAATAGTCCGACTAATGTAAATACTGTACATAATACCTCATCTCAGAAATATAGACAGACGAATATTTTCTATGAAAATTTCTCGGACATTCAGGCCTGTAACTGTTATTTAATACTGTTTATTATAAACAGAGCATTTACTTAAATACTTGTATCTATAAAAAAGAATGTTAAACATAAAAATGTCTTTTTTATATATATATATATATATATATATATGTGTGTGTGTGTACTCGTTATAAGAGCAAAATTGTCCATATCGTGTAACGGAAAAAATTGTCCAATTGTTAGATTAAGCTCTGAAACGTTGTATTTTAGAAATGATTAAAGATATTTTACTGGAATTCGCCGAGGTTTTTATAACATTGGACTCTACTTTCAGCAATAAGAATGTATAATTACTCTCCAAGCTTAACAGATGCATCGTAATGAAATCGATCATAAACGAAAATGATATGTTCACCATTAATTAACCATAGCTTAGGATCGGAAGGTCCGCAAGTTCAAATATATATATACATATTATTCCAGGATCATTTTCAAACTAATTCAAGATAATCTTCGCCCTCTCTAACCTTCTAACTTTCTGTCATGAATTAACAAGGTGTCTCACAATTTTCACGTATGATTTCATTTTCAAGGTTTTTTTACTGCTATTTTGACTGCCATAGCTGAAACTCCTCTCTCACCTGACAAACGTCTAATGAATTGAGTTGGATTTTTTTCTAATTAGTCACTTTAGATCTAAGCTGAAATGATGATCCTTGGATGGCACGTGGAACTAGAACAGTCTACTCCAGTGAGCGAAATGAAGGGTTAAGTTCGACATTTCAACCACCTGAAGAAGGCCGGAGCGTACAACGGCTGAAACGTTGTAATAAATATGGCGACAAAGATGAGGAAAATAGTTCGAATAATGTAAATAATGGCTAAGCATCTTGTCTAAAAACCTGGAAAAAAGAAACTCCAAAAACATAACGACAGCACCTTGTCGGTTTTTTTTTTTCAACGAAACTTGAATAAAAGAGCGATTGCTACCCAAATACACAATTTTATGAATATATTTTTAAGCATTTCACCCCAAACAAGGTTGGAGTGCCACTAGTATGCAAAGGCTTAGAGAGAGTGAAAGTAAGAGAAAAGACGGGTAAGGAGGGGGATTGAGGAAAGGATAAAAAGAAGAACAGAGATCAAGTCATCAGAAGATGCCGATTGACATTGCATTTAAATTTTTGAAGATTATAAGAATCAAGAAAGAGGAAAGAAGTTCCACTGTCAGGAAGTGCGAGAGAAGTTAATGGAGTAGGAGAGGCGGTTACATTTAACATTTTCTTCGATAAAGGGGTGAGGACCGAGATCCCAACATAGTAGCACACTTGAACACATGTAGTCAGGCATCAATGAACATTTTTTAGCATTGGCAATTATACTGTAACACCCAGTCTCTGTCTCTGTCTCTGTCTCGCTCTGTCTCTCTGTCTGTCTGTCTGTCTGTATGTCTGTCTGTCTCTCTCTCTGTCTGTCTGTCTCTCTCTCTCTCTCTATATATATATATATATATATATATATATATATATGATAAAAGTATACTTTTGCGGTATGCTATATTTATGGGTTAAGTTAAAGTGCTCAATATCAGTGGTGGAGCATATGCAATTATAAAAATGGTCACTGAAGTCAGCAATCAACGGCGACAGTCTTTTTTTCATGCTTAAACGCACCTCCCCCATATATATATATATATATATATATATATATATATATATATATATATATATATATATATTACCGTTGGCGTCACGACCAAGCTCCTAAAACAATTGTTAACGAGTTGACTAAAGCTATAATGGCAAGTAATTATCAACCAGAAAGCGATTCTATTTATAATTTTGAGTTCATAGGTGAATTGTAGAATATAGTTACCTTCAAATGTTATGTTACCTTTAAGGGTTGTTAATTTATCTATGATAATGACCCATGATAAGTTTTTGTTTTATGTTACATAATAGGCTTTAAAATAATGTGGCTGAAATAGAAACCATTTTCGCACAATAAATCTTCTTTTTTTATAATACCTATTTTATATATATGTTTTGTTACATCTGCGTGGGCGTTTGATATTATTATTATTAATAATAATTAAGAAGACTTGACATTTACAAACACTTGTACGAATGATTGCCTTAGAGAAACATTTGAAAGTAATTCCATTGTATAGTTCGCATATGGACTAACATTAAAAATAGACTCTTTTTCATAGAGACTTCTTGATTTCATCACTTTAATATATTAATAAACCACCAGTAAAGAATTGTCTTCTTAATTATAAAAGCGAGAACACACACATATATATATATTATGAAATGGACAAAGTCCGACAATTATTTTAAGACATTTTTATGTTTATACATTCTTTTTATAGATATAAATGTTTAAGCAAATGCTCTGTTTATAATGAACAATAGTAAACAACATCTACCGGCCTGAATGTCCGAGAAATTTTCATAGAAAATTTTCGCCCTCCGACAGGAATCGAACCTGTATCCTATACGGAACCGTCATATAGCCTGACGTGCCTTAACTGTTTCGGCCACAGAGGACCGTTCGGTTATAAGCTCGAATTTACTGTCTTTAAACTGTAATCTTCTATGAATCTCTCACGTACATTCATATCTGCTCATGGCGTATCAAATGTAAACAAATGACGTCACACATTATGAAAAAGTCCGACAATTATTTTAAGACATTTTTATGTTTATACATTCTTTTTATAGATACAAATATTTAAGTAAATGTTCTGTTTTATGTTTAATAGTGTTTAGTATAAAACAGAGCATTTACTTAACTATATGTATCTATAAAAAGAATGTATAGACATAAAAATGTCATAAAATAATGATTTAAAAATATGGTTCCATCGCTACACAAGAATTACCATGTTTCAAAAACAGAAAATAAAAACTTCAAACTCAATAATATAAATAACTTCAAGACCCGAGCTCTATTACATTTTCAAGCGAATTTTGGAATAACTTATTTTGAAATTTACTGATTATTAAATGATATTTTTTTTATCCAAATGTAAATATTATATCAGTATATATTAATTCTAGGGGATTACTTGGGAACCATATAAAATCTAGAGGAATAAGACAGTGACCTTATATCCCACAGGCTGTGAAAAGATATCTATATATCTGTAAATAAATAAAAGTAAACGCGTAAAATATAAAATAAATTGCTGACTCAATGTCAGAATCGACAGAGCCTAAATATAATGTCTTATAATATAATTATTCATACAATAATATGAAAAGGCTAATCAGTGTTTCATGTAATGACAGTCACAAAGTGGATACAATCTAAGGTAGACAAACAGACAGACAGGTATATTTTTTGCAGACTTAATCCCAGTATACCTGATTAAACTCAAAATGTCAGCAAAATAATTGAGCAAATATATCAACCTTATCCCAGGCGCAGTACGATTTTTTTTCCCCCCAACTTTCAATGAATAATATACCGAATATGGTTGTGATATTGTTATTAAAAGAGATTATGGCGAAAGGATTTTGTTAAGTTATTCTAAAAGTATTTATGAATAGAGTGAATACATCTTTTGTGTCATAATTGCTGACGTCGGCATATTTTATGGACGTGAGGATTTTTGTAATTATAAAATAATTAGATATGGTCATATCTTCGTCTTGCGAAGTAATTTATTCTCAAACCGTTTTGTTATTAATACAATTTTAGTTGCAAGTCTCAGCACGAAAAATAAATATAAAACAAATATAAAATATAGACAGAAAAATCGTGTAAAATGAAAATTTAAAATGAAATATAACAGGTAAATGTACAATGTTTCCAAATATTTACGCCATTATCGCATAACAGAAATATGGTTCCACAGAAGAATGCTGTGAATACCATGGAACGAAAATGTGAGTAACGATGAAGTTTTAGAGAAAATGAAAACAAAAAGGATATATACGTAACATCGGAAAGAGACAGTTGAAATCACTAGAACACATAATGAGGATAAAGGCTTTGAAATTTTTTTGTTAACTTGGGGATAGATTGCAAGCAATAGGGACATAGAAAAACAAGGCATAACCTACCTGGTGAATTCGATGGCGGATGAAGGATTGGGAGAGACAACAAAAAGACAATATTTATTAGGGGTTTACAAAGGAGAGTAAAGTGTGAAGAGCTATGATCCCCAATGTCCTATAGGGATACGTCACGAAAGTAGGTAAGTCGAGGCATTGTCAGTTAGGTGACTTATAGATCATGGGAAATGATATCAGCATGCGACACCGTAGTTATGTGACTTAAAACCATACCATTAGCTGACCCAAATCTTTTGGTTGACAAAACTGTTTGAAAGCAGACGATAGTAGTGCTCGCATTAAACCCCCTTCCTTCGTGGCCGAAGTGCTGTCTTATCCAACTGTTGATGAGGCGCTTTCACCCAGAAAATGTAACTAAGCTCCGCTCAGAATAATTACAATGATCTTGAGAAAAAGTATAAATCCATCTCTCTCCCTCCAACTGTTGATAAATAGTAGAGCAGTATGAGCTCAATATACACGGTCGGCAACCAGCCTAGGTAGGGGAAGGACAAATTTGAATTAAAAACCTAAAATTATGGGTAAATTGAGGGCAGCCTAAACTCTGTAGTCATGATTGGCAACCAGCCTAGGAGAAGGACACCTTTGAAATTAAAACATCCAACTATAGGAAAATGGTAATGCAGTCTTGGCTGTGTAGCCATGCTTGGCAAACAGAACAACAACTCTGAATTCAAAAACTTACGTAGCCCTGGCGAAACACATACTATGCATCTAATGAAAGGATCGAGGAATTTGCATTGACTCGATGATCTTGACTGCGGTCGACTTCATATATATAAACCACAGTGTGATTCTGCTGGTTTTAAAGAAACAATCATGTGTCTGAGCAGGAGTCTTCAACAAGGATTAGCTAACTTATTTTCACGGATGGGTGTACTCAGAAACGGACAGCCAGTCATTGTTTTCTCATTTATATTTGTTGAATATTTTTTGTGGATTGGAGTATTATTTTTTTGCAGTTTTATATCTTTTATTTTTTATGTTAATATTTTTTTTTCTTTTTCATTAGTTCCAGAGTTCATTTGGATTATCTCCCTTTGTCATTTTGCTTAACATATCTTCAACTGCTTCGTTCTTAGTTTTCTTCTCATAGGCACGATATTAAATTCACTATTCTATAAATTAAAAGCTCTTCCTCATTCCTGCCTGACATTTTGAAGTTATTAGCACGTTTACCTTATGTGAATCATTTAGCTTCTCCCATTTCTAGAGAGAATTTTGAATAAAAATTCTTTGATCTTTTTGTATGCGCCATGTTTTCCCACAGTAATCATGCCTTTCTCTAACCTCCTAACGTTTGTATCCTTTAGCAATAAGTTCCCCTTTGATAACAATCCCTATCCCTGTTCCGCCATCCATTCCCGTCAGGTAAGTGTCCCGCTGCCTTCCCCTGTTTCTTTTGCCTTCGATATGTCCTGTGAGGGACGAGTTCTCCGAGCCCTCAATATGTTCTCCGAAAGTTTTCCAAGCCCTCTTACCTCATTATGTGTACAAGTGTAATCGTACAGTACCCTAGCCGGTCGTCCAAGACTTCCAACAGAGCGGCTGATCGATGAAGATAGCTTCGATCTCAGACCTGCCCTATCCCACGTTGGGATTTAAGTTTGATCTTAAGGTGGCCAAGATCGAATCGTCGCAGGGATCTTCGTGCTGGGCTGGTCTAAGCAGGGGAAAGAGGTACAGAGAATAAATAACACCCGAATAAACTGAACAAACGTAAATACTGTTTTTATTGTTGCAGTTTTTTGGGGGTATGTTTACTAGTGAGCTATCCCAAATGACTTGACACACTTTATAGTCCGCCAAAAGAAGGTTAACCAATCAGAAGACGTAAAATATTCAATCTGTCGTGTATAAAGGCGGCCATTTTGTTTATTCTCTCGGAATGTCCAGTGCCAACTTGTCAGGCGAAAGAATAGAAGGAAGAACTACTGAACTACGCTCTGCTACTTTACCGGGATATCCTGAACTACGCTTCCCTACTGTCTTCGAAATATTCACTGCTAACCTCTGGATTCGATACTCAAAGACGACCGTCATCATGAACAACATTTATATCAGTCCTTCGTACAATAATTGGTTATATCAGAGCTCACATGCAATTAATTATCAGCCCAACCTGCATCTAATTCGAAGTGATATTATCGTTGTCGACTTGGTAAATTTTGGCACAAGGCTGAAGTTAGAGGCTTTCGTCGCCAGATAATCACCTGGGTATCTCTCCTGTCTCTAATCTCGTCTCCGTCTATTCTGCTTCTCCTCTCTCTTCTAGTTAATTCGCTTCCCGCATTTGTATTGATGGACATTGGCCCAAACTGGCATGGGAGTATGGTGAGGTAGGAGCATTTCGGTGAATCACTTCCGGCTTACGTCATAATTTCTGGGAATTAGGGTTACCCTAACCCTCTCACCTATCTCTTCAGTGAGCGTGGGTGGTTCCTCAATCCTACTTGATGTCTTATCTGCGCCTGCAACCTCGACCATTTTCCGTCCAGAAAAAACTCAGTTCCAAATTTGCTTGCCAAAATCTACTTTTTCGATTTCCATACCGCATTTGCAGTTGTGTGTCAATCAACATTGCCTTCGAAGTCTGGGTTACTTTTTCCATTGTTCAAACTGTTCCACATACAATTCAAGTCGTTTATGTGTGAATTAAGTCTTCAATTTTTCCCACGGGTTTTTCGTATTAACCCTTCTCGTTTCAATGTTTCTCAGTACATAACAATTTCTTATGTTTTAACAAAACTTTCTTCCGTTTTACCGGGGCAACGACAAATACTATCACACAAGGAAAATTCAGCTGTTCCTTTCTGTATATAAACGTCCTTTTCCTTTCCATTTTCTTTAGGACTTCTTCCTTGCTTAACGCGCTCCGTCCATGGTATTCTCAGTATCCTCCTGTAGAACACATTTCCACTGCCTCCAGTCTTGCCTTCATCTGTGTGGAGGGTGTTCAGCATTCCCTGCCATACGAGAGGATTAATATTGGATATGATTTGACCACTCTTTAGCGAAAATTTTCTGTTCCTCATCACTTTGCTTAATTTTTGAAACACCACCCGCGTTTGTTCCACGCGCCTTCGGATTTCGGAGTCACATTTTACATGCTCTCTCAAACACTTCCCAGATATTAAAACTTCTGTATTTGTTTGACGTCAACATTTCCAATTTGTAGCTCGCATGTTGGACATTTCTTTTTGCTGTCGACCTTACAGTCTGTCTTTTTCCGGTTGATGCATAGTCCTTTCTTCTCGCTTTCCTTTACCCCCTTGTCTAAATGGTCATATAGCTTTCTTTCTGTTTTTGTCATCAACAGAGTTTCATCTGCGCATATTATATTCAGGGCCGAATTTAGATGAAGAGAGGCCCTAGATTATTTCACTTGTGGGACCCCTCCAAATCTTTCATTTTGACCAGTAGAAAAAAATGGAAGAGTGTTGAATTTGAATAAAACTGAGGATGATGACGGGTGTTTGAAAATACTGAATTACTATTTAGAGTCTTCAATGCGTTATGACAGCATGTGTAAGAAAGGCCTATGATAGTGTCAAAAATATTATACACCTTGGCTGGATCCCCCCGCTAGATTTTGCAGCCCTAGGCTTACTAAGCCAGTAGGTAAATCCGACACTTATATTGTCAAGATGGTGTCTACCGATAAAATCCTGATAAGGTGTCCAGCTCCTTAGATTAGCCTCGCTTCTTATATCAACTAAGTTTGTAACGGTTGCATCTTTTACGGAAGTGGCTTTGGATGAGATTATGAAGCTCAGTTGATTTTTTTATTTTTGCGCTTTAAATATTACATTTAAGGAATTGTTCTTATTAAAAAAAACAAAAACATCATGACAAAACTGTATTCAAAATTGTGAACTTATATCATTCTGAGACATTATCAAGCTTTTCTTCTTTCTCGGCCCGTCTCCCATATTTCAAATGTTGCTACACAATGGTGCCTATCTTTTCTTGTCCCTACTGACACAGGGAAAAATGGCGTAATCGGTCTTCTCACTGTCTATAATCTTATCGATATCACCGCAAAATGTTTCAATTTGCTCAACAGAATATTCTGAAATTGATACGTTCACTTGAATTACCTTTAGAGCGTATCCATTGTTGAGTGAAAGAACTAAACCAATTATTTTGTTTGATACACCGCCGAAATATATACCTTTGTCCCTAATAGTATTATTAACTAAAGATACCGCGCCGCTGATGTCGTTATTATGCCTTCCCTATAATAAAGCAGATAGCTACTTTCGTCAAGCTGCAACAAATTCTCTTCGTACCGCACATTTAAATAAATTCTCCGAATATTATATTGTAGCGAAATGGACGTCTAATGGTCGGTGATGAGCTAAACTGAACGGGAATATCTTTCCAATGTTGACCAAAACGATATGTGTCAAAAATAGGCCGCACTTGTAGAATAACTAAAAATCTGGGGTGCACTCTAAGATTTGATAAGGAAAAATTAATCATGAATTTCGAAAATAATAAAGTCCCCTGCAATAAGCCTTCATTTTTAAGACATTATATTGTGCGTGCGGCAGAAAAAAAAATCCCACATATACATGCCAAAATACCTGTTACTGTCTATGATGATTTTCTAAGCGAAGCTTAGATTTGGTACAAGATTGAAAGAACAGGGCACCCAGTGTGGATTAAACTCACTATTTAGTCGTAATTTATCCAGCGTGCTAACCATTACACCACGTCGCAGTGCCATATTTCTAGGAGGTATATGTGGGCATTATTTATTCTGCACCCTCTATAAGTATGCTTGTGAAAAACAAACTGTTTAATGTCCATTGTAAGTTTTTGAATTTTATGCCTAATTTGAGGGGATTAGTGGTGCAGTTTTCATTTAAAGGAATTTAGGAAGAATCTGCATTTTTTTTAGAGAGGCCGAAAATAACTTGATGAAAGCGAAAAGGAAATAATTGTCCTCGCCTTCTTAAAGTTTAGCACCCAGTTTAGAATATCAAATAACAAAGACATGACTTAGATGAAGGGGCCATGCACTTAGCGTCTCTAGCTTTAAAAAAATATTTTTTTTAATATAAAAATAATTCATAAATTACTATTCTTTTAACATGGGACACACCTGGGTACCTTTTTAAGGCGTATTAGTGCACCTGGGCGCACTGATGCAAAACGCTGACCTTGATTCTTAATAATAATTTTTGCTTGTGTTTCTCCTGTAGATTAATTAGTTCTTTTTGCTTTTGCTGGTTTTTCTTTTTTAAGTGACTGAATCTGCAGCAAGTTGGACGATCGTTCTTTCTCGGGAAATACAGTGTAACCCAGATATAAGAGACTCGGATATAAGAGAAACCCGGATATAAGAGAGATTTTCTCTGGTCCCAAATTAGAGCCTATGTTAATGTATATAAAATAGACCAAACCCGGATATAAGATAAACCCGGATATCAGAGACTTCTTCTCCGGTCCCGACAACTCTCTTATATTCGGGTTACACTGTACTGTAAGGAAAACGAAAATCACCTGCCTCGAAAAAGAGTTCGTGTTTTGTGTGTTGTCTGTCGAAGGAAAATTGTTAGCAAAAAAAAAAAAAAATATGCTAATGTTCTTTTCTCCCTGTCTAGCGTGGCCAATCAGAAAAATTTCCCGATGAATAAAGGCCGTTGCTTTTTTGCTTATGCGGGAGGATTCCAAGCTCGGGCACGTCGATGCGGTAATGTTTAGCAAGCTTATCGTATAGAACAATTACGACTGAGTAGTGAGTTCGATCTTCACTGGGTGCCCCATACTTTCGGCCTTGTGCTACACTTGGATAGATTTTGAGCTTGGTGAGTGAAAGTGCATTTGATACACCCCCCCCCAGCCGTTCTAAGCCCGTTTTTGTTGCACGCAGGACTCTTTACGACAGATTTGCGATTGAGCTTAGTGTTGGTACACGGATTTTAGTTTCTACTGAACCCATTGGTTGATACTCAAACAAACACCGAATCATTTTTTGAGTTGAAAATGTCTGAACGGTGAATTTTAAATTTTAAATTGCTAGTGTCAAGTCGTACGGTTTCGCCGACTCAATTCTGCTTTCTCACGTTTTTTTTTAATCTTTGATATTTTTGAAATATCATACTTTGCAATAGCAATAGAACTGTTAAGAATGATTAAATATACAAGGGCTCACTAAAGTCTCGACAAATCGGTGAAAAAATGCCTATTTTCAAGAAATTAAATTATCACCACCATTTTATTGAACTGGAATATTAACAAATAACATTTTCAATATGATTTTCATCATTTGTGATACAGAGGCTGGTGAGCTTTGAAAGATTCACGTGAACTCGATGCAATAACTCCATATCGTCGTCAATTTTTAGCACATCCACTCTTTATGCGTTCATTCAGATTCATTGAGTACACCTTCTCTTTTATCATACCCTAGAAAAAGAAGTCAATTCTTTGTTCTTTCGATAAAACCCTGTTTAATTTATGGAGGTAAAAATATACTAATGAGATTTTCTACGTGCCCGGACTTTAGGAACACGCTGTAGTGCGAATCTAGACGTTAATATACCGTTGAAGAGTCAGAAATCAATGCATTTTCTATTCGTTTTTACCTTATTATATTAAACTCTCTTGTCACCAAGACTGTACTCTTTAAGTCGACATTACGATCAAACCCATTTCGATGCACGACTAATACACTGTGTGTTGTTTTGTGAATGATCACTGCTGTGTTTATATATTCATTCATTCATTCATTCATTTATTCATTCATTCATTCATTTAAGATTCAAAGAATGAACGCTTTGCAGCCGTGAAATATTACTACAAAACCTTACGGAAATCATTCAATCAATGGCGCCGCGTCGTTTACACTAGTAATACGATAATAACGCAGCTTAGAAACTGAAAGCTCAGATCATTGCCCAGTTTGAAGAAATTGATCGAGAATTCTGTGAGCATGTGTGATACACTGCACCTACTCAACTGCAATTGTGCATTGATCCCGAAAGAGGGCAGCTTCTGTACATTGCAAGATAAAAAAAAGAGCTTGGTACAGTTTCTTAATAATTATCCCTTAAAATAAACAGTTAGGTAAACGTGTCTTCCGTTGATTTCTATGGCCTCTGTAATGTAAATGGCAACCAATCAACCGACGGCCTTAAAAGCAGAAACCGCTCACTAAATTTGCCTCAATAGACAGATATATAAATTGTATATATAAGATTAATGAGGGGTAAAAATGGGGTGGGGGTGTATGTAACGCCCTTCATCCTCCAAAAGAACTTCATTAGGCGAAAATAATGTTCCTATTGATGTGAATTGACGGCTGAATGGAGTGTGTGTGTTTGGGGGTATCTTTTGTAAAGGGAGACTAACCTTAACTCGAAAACCCCATTCTCTGATTTCTCTATTCCTGGCTCTCTTTAGAAAGAAATCTAAAGTCCACATGCGTGTCCTGGGAGTTTATTTCCTCGATCATCTCTCGCTGGCTAGGAAACTCTCTTTGGAATCTCCAGACCATTCCCATATGCGTCTCCGTCTATCTCTCCTCAATTCAATTCTCTTCTATCTCTATTGCTCCCCTTCCTCTCAAGACTGTTGTGTACTCGATAACATTTACGATAATATAGACAAAGCTATCGTTACACATCTGTTTGTAAACATATTCGTGTTCGGTGACTTTAACGCCGACCATACCAAGTGGCTTAAACACTCTGTAATTTACCTCGCTGGCATCCAAACCCTTAACTTTTCAATCACTCAATTCTTTTCCCTTATGCCTCGACTCCCTGAATTTAAGATGCCCCTAGGTTGGCATCTCGGTCGCATCCTTTTACTGTCAAAACTGTTAAATGTAAAAGCCTCTTTTATTCCAACAGCTTCTTCTCTCGCACTTCCCGACCGTTAAACTCTCTTCCTGTTACTTGATTCCCTGAAAATTACAATCTTCAAATATATATATATATATATATAATATATATATATATATATATGTCAATCGACATCTTCTATTGTTTTGATCCTCGTTCTTCTATTTATACTTTCTTCAGTTTCCCCTATACGCAGTCTTATCTCTTACTCTCGCTCTCTGTAACTGCTAGTGGCACTCCTACGTTGCTTGGGGTGAAATGTTTAATATATATATATATATATATATATATATATATATATATATATATATATATATTGTGTATTTGTATATAATTGTATATAATTGTATATAATCGGTTTTATGCAAGTTTCGTTGAAAACGACCGACAAGTTGCAGTAGTTATATATATATATATATATATATATATATATATATATATATATAATTTTCTCAGTTGTTCGTATAATTTTTTTTTTTTTCAGGACATAAATTATATAAAATTGTCAAAATGTTTTCCAACCGCTTTTGGCTATAATTTTAGCCATTATTAATATTGATTTTTTTTTATTACTTTTAACTGGATGTATGGATTGTTTTATGTATGTATCTAGATTTATAAGAATATTTTATTTTTCAAACACGGTCAGCGCATTGTGGTGGTGGTGTTCATAGTTGGTATTTTAGTCGGATTTTTCACTTTCATTATTTTTATCCTTTTTGTCCATGTCGATGATATTAATATATTTGTATTATAAGCGAGTAAGTTGGGCAGGTTTCCATGTGTATTTAAATGCAACCTAATTGAGTTATGGCCAGAGACGAGTATCGTGAGTCTTCTTATTAAATATGTTGTATTACATCCAATATAATTATTTACAGATTTGAATGTAAATTCGTAAATAATATTGGTTCTCAGTAATTTGGATAATAATAGTTTAACTAGGACACATGGCACAGTGGATAAAGGCGTTAGTTAGATCCATTGACAGAGTGTGAATTCTATACCTGGTTAAGGCGGTGGAGAACTTGGAGAGGGAAATTTACAGGAGATATCTGATGACATCACTTAGACATGGCACGTGAAACTAGAACAGTCTAATCCTAGCGAGCGAAATAAAGGGTTCAGTTCGACATTCCAACCAATGAAGAAGGCCGGATCGTACAACGGCCGAAACGCTGTGATAAATATGGCAACAACGATGGGGATGATAGTGCGGATAATATAAATAGTATATATATATATAATTTTTCTCCCTGTCCACTCATTCATGTCATCCATGACAGACTTTTTCTTTTTCTTTTTCTTTTCCTCATAATCTTAGTTCCCCGTTAACAGTTCTGATGAAAGGGGACGAAACCGGTCGACTGGTGTGTGTTTTGTTTTAAATCTATCATGGCCTACAATATAAAATTTCTTGTTTTTAATACCTTAATATATATATATATATATATATATATATATATATATATAATATAATATATATATATATATATATATATATATATATATATATATATATATATATATATATATATAAAAAATGCCAATAGGAAAACTGGTATTTTGCTGGCTTTATCAAAGCAAAATATGTATTTTCTTTGATAAAGTCCACATTGGACAGAAACGCGTCAGCAATTACCAGTTTTCCTATTGTCATTTTTATTCATAAATATTGTCTTCTCTACTGGTTAATTCGGAAAATTTTCGGATATATATATATATATATATATATATATATATATATATATATATATATATATATATATATATATATGTGTGTGTGTGTGTGTGTGTGTGAAAAGTGTGTATATAATAAATATATATATATGCATAATTATTTATATATTATATGTGCGGTACTTATATATATATATTGAAAGATAGATATAGATAGATTTGTGTAGATATAGAATAGTAATTGTATTGTATATGCTTTTCTGAATGTTATCTCGAAGAAGCATTTGTTGTTTTTACACAATCGATCCTGTATTTCGTAAAAGAACAAAAAGTAACTTCTCAGGATTACGGACCGCCGTGAGTTAGCACCTTGAAGCCAATAATTTCTTTTAAAATCTAGAAAGTAGATTAAAATAGACGTTTTACTTGGAAAATGAACCGTAAATATTTATGATGACAAGTTGGATTTGTAATGTGGAATTTTCTTTTGTTGCGTCTGTTGCACATTGAATTTAACTTGTTTTTCTGGCTTTTGTCATCGGTTCTTTTGCTTTATAAGATAGATTAGGTATGTTGAAATTGGAAAATCTGTAGGGACGAAGGAATGAAAATATAAGGAAAGAAAGAGAGAATTAAGGAAAATGTGGAAGAATGTGTGAGAAAGCATTATGAACGGGAAAAGAAATCTAAGGAAACGTTTCGAAAAGAAAAGAGATTGAGGAAGAACGTTTAGGAAGAAAAAAACGGAAGAAAATAGTAAACGATTGATAAAAAAAGACGAAGTATTACGAAAAGAAATTCACCAAGAAGAAAAACGGAGACAAGGAAAAAGGAAAAGAATTATAAAGGCGAGAATGAAAAACAAATAAGACTTAAAGAAAAAGATCACAAGAGGAAGTTACAACGAAAAACAAAGGAAGACAGTAAGATAAAAACAATAGGAAGAAAAAAGATTGAGTAGTTGAAACAAGAATTGAGCAAAAGAAAAAAAGAATTAAGTAAAGAAATTAAAGAGAATTAAAAGGAAGGAAATAAATTTTTAAAAATATCACAAATAAAAAAGAAATTAATAAATAAAATAAAAATGAAATAATAGATAAGATAGGAATAAATGAAAAAAAATATGAAACGTTAATAGAAGAAAAGAAATGGAAAAATGTGTTAGCAAAAAAAAAAAAGAATTTCAGGAATAAAGAAAACTGAAGGAAATAAAGAAGCAAAGAAAAGAAACGCGAAAAGAAAAAACGATATGGAAAGACAGGAAGGAAAAAAGACAAAGATGAAAGAAGAGGAAGAAAGAAAGAACGAAAGCGAAAGAATCTGGTAAAAGAGAAAGAAGAGAAAAAAAAGAAGCGAAGGAAAAATTAAAAAAAGACAGATAACCAAATAAAGAAAACGAAAGAAAAAAAATGAAGGTAAAAAGGAAAATAAGGAAAGTAAGAACAGTCAATAAAAGAAAGTAACAAAAAAAAAGAAGAAAAAAGATACAAGAAGAAGCAAATGACCTGAGAATTTTAGCTGAGTCTTGTACAGTATGCCTCCATAAGTATAACAAGAGGCTTATGTAAAGAAAGAAAATCGTATTAAACATGAATACTAAAAAGCATTTTATGTTATGGAAAGTAAAAAAAAAAAATGATTGAATCAGACAGACAAAAAAGATGGAAGCAAAAGAAAATAACAAGTCTGAAAAAATTTTCGGAATTAAATTTAGAATAGGATAAAGTGAATTAGTTGAAGACGCAAGTCGACATTTAAAACGCGTGCAAATCATTTGACTATTAATAAGCAGACGACCTGATAAAATGTCTATCATTCCATGTTTTATTTTCGACGCTTGTTCTAATGAGTGAATTGAAATTGCAATGGAAGCTCGTCTTTTGTTTATAAAAAAAAAATTATTTTTACAAATCGGAAAAAACAAAAACACTTCCAGGTTTTCTAAAAAATAAATAGTAAAGATCCGGCCGACATACACAAAGGATATAGAACATTTTTAAAACACCTAACCCATTGTAGGACCACGGAACATCATATGTAGTGCAACTAGAATTGCGCCGAAGATAAGGTATCCCGACAGAGGCAGCCATGGTTATCTGTAGATCTTGATTTGTTATGATTTTTTGGAAAATATGATGGAAGTTTACTGTTGCCTATCTTGCCTACAGGATTTTTTTTTTTTTTTTTTTTTTAAATTCAGATAGTCATTTTAATAAATGGCTGCCGATATATCTTTTCTGAAGCCATGTCACCAACTAGTGGCGATGGCTAATTTCTTCTCTGTAGATTTTTTTGTTTTACCAAATTATTTTTAGGCAATATATCTTCATTCAGGCATGTTTGGTTGAATAAACTAGACATATATTATGTCTATTTATTATCTTGATCCTCTCAAATTCACGGATCAATTTCTTAATGTTGTTATTAAACTCATTAAAGAAGGCGAATTGGTAAGACAAAAAAATAATGTGAAACACCTGAACATGTTTTTGGGTGAGATTAGAAGTACTCCGGAAAATAAACGAAATGAGACAAACTACGGCGCATTTCTTAATGAGTTTAATAACAACATTAAGAAATTGATCCATCAATTTGGGAGGATTAAAATAACAATAAATAGACATAATATGTCTTGAATATATACTTTATTTTCTAACAATTCGATGATTCAGGGAAAATAAAGAAGCATTATTACACGCTATAAATGGGATTTACGTTTACTTTATAATTACGGCCACGGAACTATATATTGGTGACAAAAGGAATTCTATAAATATTATTAATATATTAGATGAATCAAAAATGTTTTTTCTTGAGCTTTGTCTTTTTTATATCTATTATCTATATACAAAATTTTGTGACTTCCATTCGTCCGTCACATCCTATAAAATAGCCATACATTGAACGATCGAAATATTGGGGAGAGGTGCACACGGGTAAGGGGACACAAGGTACAGTTGGTTTTACTAGGATTCGTAGCTTGGTGCAATAAAGTTTCATAAATTTTAGCGGGAAAACAATAACTTTTATTTTTAACATACAAAATGATCATATTATTTTAAAAACAATTTAATGATAAAAATAACAAATACTTTAAAATTCAATATTGTTTCTTATATATCTTTTCTTTAAGTTTTATATATACAAGAATCCAGTTTCTAGTTCGCCCTGTGTTTGCGAGAACTATCAACAAATTACAAGGCCAAACGCTTCAAAAACTTAGAATATGTCTCCAGAAAGAAATATTTACGCATGGCCAGTTGCATGCTCAAGAGTAAGAAACCCGGAGAATTTATTCTTCACTTTTAAAAGGGAAAAAGGAAAAAAAAAAGAATTTTATTAAAAATATTATATATCATGAAGTCCTAAAATTAAATTAAATTAAAGAAATTATTAAACCGTTAAGTAGGTTCTGTGTCAAAGTATTTTCCAAACAAATCAACTTATTCTAATTTTATCGATTGATTTGCGAAATCGAATGAAACGTAGAGTTTATAAATCTCGACAAAACAATGTTAGCGATAACTTCAACAATATTAAATAGGATGGGGATGTTAACATGCGTCAGCGTATTGCAATTCTAATTATTAAAATTTCTCTAGTGTGCAGGCAGGAAGCGGTTTATAAATATAATGCTAATATTGTAGTTGAATGAATATTGCTTTTCTTTGTGGTTCGTTTTTTGTACCTACCATAAATTTATAAAGCATTTAAGTAATAGTTAAGGGAATCAGAATGGCATATACATTTCCTCCCAAGTTATATAAAAATATGCATAGGCTGTCTCAAACAGTTGTCGAGAGATTACTCATTTGGTGCGCAATATTTTTCGGCCTTGTGCCACATCAACCTGTATTAGTAAATCAATATATATATATATATATATATATATATATATATATATATGGTTGGATTGATCCAACTAAATATATTAGCTCTATCTCTGATATTGAGCGCTTTCTAATAAGTACCAAGTATATATAATATATAAATAATGTTATACATAATATATATATATATATATATATATATATATATATATATACACACACACACACACACATACACACACACAAATATATATATATATATATATATATATATATATATATATATATATATATATATATATATATTGATTTACTATGAATAGTTTAGATGTGGCATAATATCTATGCTCTCGGGATATCCGATTGAGCTCTCTTGAGAAAGTTAAAAACTGGCTCATACTGCTATTAATGCATTGCTCTTCAACCGAATTGAATTGAGCTCTCCGGGCCACTGACATATTTCGCATAGAAAACCTTAAAATTTCCCTTCCTAGCTGCTGTGCGACGATAGCCTAGGAGTAGAATCTCCTATTGATACCAAATCGGTCGTGTTTCGATCACGGCCTGAAGAACTGTGATAAAGCGAAACAATCTGTCTGGTGAGGACAATATATATTATTATTAATTTATTGGATTTTTTTTTTTTTTTGGTATTAAGATGTGCGGGTAGCAAAAATGTTATGGATACGTAAAATAGAATAGTCAAAGTGAGTTCACATTTCGGTTTCTTTCATCTTTTGAAAGAATATCATTTGGAAAAGCAGGATTGTTTCTTTTCTTCAGCTATTGGTTCATTGGCTGTGTTGACTCAGAGAATTTGATTTATGTCTTACGGTTTATCAACCTTTTACGGGTTATTTAAAGCCAGAGAAGTTCCACAAATATCTTATCTCTCAACTAGGAGTTAATATTTGCATTTCTAGTAAATATGATTTAAAATATTTTGGCATATTAAAAATATTTTTAAGTTAATCTGATTAAAAAAAAAATAAGTGAATAAGATTTAAAAATACGAGTTGTTTATACAATAAGTAATTTTATTTCAAAATTCTTCAAACAGACAATTTTTTAAGATATTCAAATCAACTTTTATAACCTGAACCGTCAGTGGCCCAAACAGATCACGGGTAGTCTTGTTCTAGAATAAAAGTAGTCGGAAATTCTGTATCTGAAACATTGACAAAAGAAGCGTACGTAATTGTCTGCTGTAAGAGAACGAAGATGCTAACAACGAAGACAGCGTAGAAGAAATTTTGAATTTTTAAATCTTTGGTATTTTTTCTAATTTGTTTATTATTTTTATTTTCTTTTATAAGTAAAAACAATTTACGAATTTTCGTACGAATTTATGAGACTTTCCTGCAAGTCCTGTTCGGAGAAGGGAACTAATTCTATTTCTTCGACGAAATATTTTTCTTGTTTCTATTACAATTCTCAACTCAAAGCCATTACGAACAGCTGGCCATGTCACGCATGTCCTTACTTCACCTTGATCTCTTCGATTCAGTTAGGCTAAAGATTATAGCCAAGAATTCCGTTGTTGTTGAACTGCTTTTTACATTTAGAATTCCATTACACTATAAGGGCATGGAACGATGTTGATTTCCTTTTGTGCACGATTTTCTCTCTTTGAATGTTCCGCTTTTCACCTATTTTTTGTACTGTTTCACATATTCTTTTCTTCATTCTTTCTTCTGGCCTCGTCGTTTTTTTTCTCTCTTGGTTTCTTTTTCTTTTATGTTAACTATTTCGTTTTTATTCTCTTTCGTCCAGTCTTCGTCTTCGAATCTTTTGCACGTTCGTGTTGCTTCCATTTTTTACGTGTTTTGCATTTGCAATTTTTTCTTATCTTCTTATTTTCGTCTGTGCCATTGTCTTCGTTATTAAAGGCTTTATTAGACATTTCTTCTTTCCAAACTATATCCCTTCTTTTACTTTCATTTTCTTAATAATTTGAATCATTTTCAAATTAATATTTTCTTCTACATTTCAGTTCCTCATTTGATCTTTTTCTTCCATGTCTCCAAACCTTCTTCTTTTCATCAAACTTCTCATTTCTTTACAGACCTTGAGCTCCATATACCGTTTATTTTCTATTTTGTTAAAGCTTCGTTTTTCTTCTTTCAACCTCCTACAAATCATTATTCTTTTTGCTGTTTCTTCTTTTCAAAGGCACCCAATCCTTATTCTTCTTCTTCTCCACCTTCTTCTTCTTCTTCTTCTTATCCTCCTCCACCTTCTTCTTCTTCTTCTTCTTCTTCTTCTTCTTCTTCTTCTTCTTCTTCTCATCCTCCTCCACCTTCTTCTTCTTCTTCTTCTTATCCTCCTCCACTTTCTTCTTCTCATCCTCCTCCACCTTCTTCTTCTCATCCCCCTCCACCTTCTTCTTCTTCTCCTTCTTCGTCTTCTTCTTCTTCTTCGTCTTCTTCTTCTTCGTCTTCTTCTTATCCACTTCCACCTTCTTCTTTTCATCCTCCGACCACCTTCTTCTTCTTCTTCTTCTTCTTCTTCTTCTCATCCTCCTCCACCTTCTTCTTCTTCTCATCCTCCTCCACCTTCTTCTTCTTCTC
Source organism: Acanthosepion pharaonis (assembly GCA_903632075.3). Taxonomy (NCBI): domain Eukaryota; kingdom Metazoa; phylum Mollusca; class Cephalopoda; order Sepiida; family Sepiidae; genus Acanthosepion; species Acanthosepion pharaonis. The sequence goes on along the minus strand of CAHIKZ030000932.1, from coordinate 101,588 downwards.
ATCCTCCTCCACCTTCTTCTTCTTCTTCTTCTTCTTCTTCTTCTTCTCATCCTCCTCCACCTTCTTCTTCTTCTCATCCTCCTCCACCTTCTTCTTCTTCTCATCCTCCTCCACCTTCTTCTTCTTCTTCGTCTTCTTATTCTTCTTCTCCTCATCCTCCTCCACCTTCTTCTTCTTCTCCTCCTCCTCCACCTTCTTCTTCTTCTTCGTCTTCTTCTTCTTCTTCTTCTTCGTCTTCTTCTTCTTCTTTTTCTTCTTCTTGTTCTTCTTCTTCTCATCCTCCTGCACCATCTTCTTCTCATCCTCCTCCAACTTCTTCTTCTTCTCCTCCTCCACCTTCTTCTTCTCATCCTCCTCCACCTTCTTCTTCTTCATCTTCTTCTTCTTCTTCTCATCCTCCTCCACCTTCTTCTTCTCATCCTCCTCCACCTTCTTCTTCTCATCCTCCTCCACCTTCTTCTTCTCCTCCTCCACCTTCTTCTTCTCATCCTCCTGCACCTTCTTCTTCTCATCCTCCTCCACCTTCTCCTTCTCCTTCTTCTCATCCTCCTCCACCTTCTTCTTCTTCTTCTCATCCTCCTCCACCTTCTTCTTCTTCTCATCCTCCTCCACCTTCTTCTTCTTCTTCTTCTTCTTCTTCTTCTTCTTCAACGTTCAGTTTTTCTTTTTCATAATCTTTGTCGTCCTCCTTGGCTTACAACCATATCATGGTAAAAAACCAGATCCCGTACGATCACCGAAGTTAAGCAACGTGGGTGACCGCTTGGAGATACCAGTTGTAAACTTGGATCTGCGGGTAGTGTAATAGTTAATGGCTCAGAATTATTACTCGGAGAGCCGAGTTCAATTTCCATTTGGGTTCATTATATATAGATACGCGCAAAAGACCCTTGAGAATGGGATGAATGTACCTCTTCTCCTCCCTGTTATGGGTTAATTAGTTAGATCTGTATCATTAAATCATAATCATCCCCCCACCAAAATAAATTATAATCTAAAAATAATTCTGGCTTTAAATAACCTGTCGTTGTCGTTGGCGGAACTCGTTGCTTAGTATTGTGGTGCTCATCTGTATTTCCTTCTGTCTGAAATGAGTCCGATGTTAGAACTGAAGAGGCGTACGCAGTCACCGCATGGTGGGGAGGAGAGTTGATAAACCGTACAAAACATCAATCAAGCATTTTTTTCTTATAATTGTCGCACGCTTTTCTTCAATTTATCCGAACTTTTCTCCTTTTAAAACATCATTTTACTTTTGCGTCAAACCTTTATATTTTCTTCATCAAAGAAGTGGAAAAAAGTAGGAACATAATACTATAAATAAAAAGGAAAAGAAGAAAGTTATAAGATTGTCCCATTTCTTGTTTTTTTCTTTCTTTTCTTTAACGTTTATTCTTCAAAATTTCTTCAAAAGATTCTTCTTTACGTATATCTTATTTTTCGCAAAACCTCTTCTCATTCTTCTTCTTCTTCTTCTTCTTCTTCTTCTTCTTCTCAAAACCTTTTTCTCTTTTTATAATTTCTTCTGTTGTACTTTTTCTTCTTCGGATATTCTTTTCTTTCTTAAATATTTCATTCTGCTTCTCGATCACTCCTCCTTTTTCTTTCTTCAAAAATCCTTCAAAATAATTTTTTTGTTATTTCTTCATCCTCTCTAAATATTCTCATACTTTTTTTTTCTTTTTCCTTACAAAGCCTTACAGATTCTCGATTATTTGAAACGTCCATTTTATTTTTCTTGCTTCTTGTCTTTCATGGTTTTATTCTTTAACAAAAAAAAATATTTTTTCTCTTAAAAATGTTTAAAAAATTAAAATATTCTTTTCTGACGAGTTTTCGACATTGTAAATAATTTTTCACGTGCCTTTCTACAAATCTATCTTTTCTTTTTAAACACTAGTTTTCTTTCAAAGTTTTCTTCTTTTTCTCTTTCTTGTCAGTTTTATGGTACGTTTTCTTCTTTGCAAGTGATTATTATCTTATTTTTAAATCATGACCTTTTCATTTTTGTTTTTTTCATTCTCGACCAATTTTATCTTGCGTTATTTCTTCGCAAATAAATTTCAGGCGTTTTTATATATATTTTTTTTATCTTCCTGTTTAAATTTGTATGTTTTTTTCTTCCTGAATGAATATTCATCTTCTTTTTCAAATTCATATTTATATAAAACACTACGTTCATTTTTTACGTTTTTCTTCTCATTTAATTGTATTCTATTTTTCTTTGCAATTTTTTTAATTGCATTCTTTCCTACATTTTTATCTTTCTTTCAAAATGCTGATTAAAAAATAATTCTTATTCTTTAATTTTACTTTGCCTGTTCTTTTTTGCCTCGTAAGTGAATATTCGTCTTCTTATCTTCAAATTGACCTCTCCTTCAAATCTTGATGTTGTTTTTACTTCGTCATTCTTTTTTTTTCCTTCTTGGTCAATTTTATTCTGCGATTTTCTTTGCAAGTCACCGTTTATATTCCTTTCTTTAAATCTATCTTTCTTTTACATCTGATTTCTTTCTTTTGCTGCTTCTTTTTCAAATTCATTCTAGATTTTTTTTTACTTGTCATTCTCTCATTTTTTTTTCCTTCAAAAAGAATTTAGAAAGAATCCACCAAAGACTCTATTTGCAGAAGGGTTTATCGTTTCTCTCCCATCCACGTAGCGTTAAGAGTATCTTGAAGGGTTTTAACAGTTTTTTCGAAAAAACCCTCTCCCCATGAAAAGATTAGCTTGTAAATTAATCGATAGGGAGGCGATACTTTATAAGAATTTTGTACAAAAGGAAACCTTTTTTTAAAAAAAACAATAGGATTAAATTAAGGGTATTCGTGTTTCCTTGAAGCAAGTCAAGGTAAACAGTTGGATATCAGAGAGGTATCTAATAGATGGGATTATAAGGCTTAGAGGCAACTTAATATAATAGGTGAATGGAATTAGGTGTGAGTGAAGAAAATGGAAACAAGTGAAGGAAGAAAATTTGAAAAAAAATATAGAAAAATATGTGTTAGAAACGAATAGAAATCATTAAAAAATTCTCTTTTAGAAGAATGAAGTAAAAGTCAAAGAGAATTCATGAAAATTGAATACATAAGTGAAAGGATTTTGAAAATAGGAAAATACATTTGCAAGAACGGAATAGAAATCATCGAATGGTAAAAATGGTAAAAAAAAGACATTTTGTCGAAGAACTGAATTTATTAAAGAGGAATCTGTTAGAGAAAAAGAAATAAAGATAAAAAAAGATAAACAATACATTTTATTTGGCAATTATAAATAATAAAATAGAAAACAATGGTGTTTTAGTCTTGTAATAAAATGTCAAAGACGTATAAAGGAATTAATGGCAGTGAGAATATAGAAAAATAAATGAAGAAATTTCTTACTCAAAAAAATTGTATTAGATAATCCCACAACTGATACCCCCCATAACACATACACAGATGTGGGAATCATCCACATTACCTTTGTATTCCATTACTCGGACAGCTTATTCCCAAGAATTGCTGCTTTGTGGAACAGAATCCTGTTCAACATCCTCAGAGCCTACCTGTGGTTTATGCTGCAACTATGCTGAGCAGACCTTAGTTACAGTTTCTGGGAAAGAGCGTGTTATCTAGCTAGATCAACAATCTGAACAAGGCCAGCGCGCTCAAACACTCGGTCACGATGACTTGTGACTTCGTGCTAGCACAGTTATTGACGGTCCCCAAGAGTTCCATCTACCCAATTGCACTCAAAAGTCTTAGGTCGACTCGTGGTATTGTTTTCAGGCACTTCACAAAAGTGCTGCATACTGGAATCGTCTCCTCCACACCGATAACATCAAGTTACTTTCCAGTCAAATCGACCATGGTGAGGTTCGAACCCAGGTTTCATGGTCAGAAATCGAATGTTTTGATCACTCGGCCACATGCCCATGTACACAACGTTGACTCATCTTCATTCCCTTCGTATTCCATTAGTAAAGAGGAAGTTCCACTCGGACAACTTCTTCCTAAGTATTGCTGCCATATCTCTGCTGCGGATACCCAGTCCTCACTTGCCTGTCTTGATAGATTTCAAAAACGTCTTCTCGGACTTGTGGGTGATGAATTGTTTTCCGCTCTAAAACCTCTTTCCCACAAATGAAATATTGCAAACCTCTCACTATTCTATCGCTATTTCCATGGCATGTGTTCCAACAAGCTATATTCCTTGGGCTCACCAGCCTGGATCTTTGTAAATGGCAACCACCATACCATGTACACAAGGATGAATCATCCTTATTCTATTAACGAGATGTAAATTCCATTCAGATTATCTCCAAGAATTGCTGCATTGTGTAACAGACGACTGGCAGGAACTTTTCCTAACCAATACAATCTTAACCTCTTCAAGTCTAGAATTAACCGTTTTCTTTCCTGCATCGCCACATGAATTTCACTTTTTGCATTTTCTCTACCTTGAGTGGCTCTTGGACCTTGTATTGTGTAAATAATACAATGAAAAAGTTAAATATAAATAACGGAATGGCATAAAAGAAGACATTATGCTAGAAAAGAAATGTCAATGATGTAGAAAATAATTAACGAAAGAGAAAATATTAAAAAAAAAAGTGAATTTGTTAATAAGGAAGAGATTGTTTTGGTTAAATATAAATTACAGAATGGAACAAAAGAAAACATTTTGCTCTGAGAAGAAAATGTCAACCAATTAGAAAATAATTTGCAAAAGAGAAATTAGAACATAGAAAAAAATAAAAACATCAGGTGAAGAAAAATGGCGAAAAGAAGGAAAGACATTTTGACTTGAGTGGAAAATTTGCAATATCTTCGAAAAGACATTTACGAAAGAGAATTGTTTCATGAGAAAAATAAATTTAAAAATGAAATACATTTATTAGGCGTATAATGTTCATATAATGGATAAAAACATAGTCATTTTCATTTAAGTCGAAAAATATCAAAGATAACAAAAATAATTTATGCAAGAGAATCTAATATTAACAGAAGGAAATTGAAATATAATAAACTATATTGTATTAGGTGAATAGAAAACATGGAATGGAAAAAGACGATATTTTCGTTTTTAGTAGAAAGAAAAGAGACGAAAAAAGAAATCAAAAAACGTATGTCGTGAGTAAAGGTATTTTGAAAATATAAAAATAGATTTTATGTAGTATAAATTAACGGAGGAATGAAAAATAATGAAAATAATCATTTGCTTTGAGAAAGAAATATATAAGGAAAGAAATACGAAAGAGTAATAAATAAGAAAAGGAATTTAGAAATTAAAAAAAATAGATTGCATAAGGTAAAAATAAGTGAAGGAATGAAAATAACAATAAGAAACATTTACTTTGCGAAAGAAATATTTTAAGAATTGAATACGAATGAGTATTACATAATAAGAGAAGAAATTTGGAAAATAGAAAGAATAAATTTATCAGATGAATAAAAATATTGAATGAAAAAATTTGAATTGAAAAAATAGCAAAGACTTCGAAAAGAATTTAAATGTAAGAAATGTGAGAATAAAACGAATTAGATTAAAAGACATCTGGGAATGGGTAAAAAAGTCGTTTTGCCTTGGGAAAGAATTTACCACGATGTAGAAAAATTTACAAAATGAATTGTGTGGTAAGAGAGTGAATTTGGAAGGTAAAACAGATTGTATTAGTTGAATTGGAATGAAAAAGACACTTTTCTTAAAGAAAAAGAAAAATAATTTCTGAGAAAAAAATTACGAATGATCAACATGTAATGACAAGAGTACGCAGGTGTAGGCTTTAAGAAAGCTTTATTCAACTGAGAATACAAGGTTCACGTATAGTGTCCGTTTATAATCCCAGTAAACAGAAATAGCTCTCTCAAAGAGGAGAGTAACAAAACAAAGGGAGATCACTCTTGATTATTCATAACATAACATATAAAGTATTTTGGAGACAGAAAAAGCATATTTATATGATTAAAAGAGATTTTATGACTAGTGATAAAGACATGTTCCTTTTAGACAAAAATGCCAAAATTCTAGATGTGTATTTAAGAGGGAGAAATCTGTAAGAAGAGAATGAATTTCGACATTAGAAAAATGGATTGTGTTATGTGAATAGGAATCAAGGAAGGGAAAAATAATTTCGCTTTAAGAAAAAATGTCAAAGATATAGAATTGAATTTAATAAAGAGAAATAAGTTGAAGAATTTCAAAGACAAAAATATAGGCTGCGTATGTTGAACAGAAATCCGGCAAAAAGCATTTAAGACTGAAAAATGCGGAAGAAGGCAAAGAATATAGAAAACAGAAAATAAAAAGTTACTTGGTCAATAAGATTTTCAGAATAAAGAAAAGAAATAAATATTTTTGATAAGAAAAAATACAAGAAAGAAGTATTAAATTTACGAAATAAAAATGGTAATGTTAATTGTAATATGTTCTTTACTTTATGAGGAAACATTCGGCATTCGTTGGCCGACTAGCCAGTGTTACTTTCGCTTTGAATCATAAAATCTTTCTATGAATACAATTTTTCAGGAAAATAGTTTTCACTAGTCTACGAATATTTATAGCACTTTCCCATATTCTTTCTTTTAATAATTATATGGATTTAATTTTGATGATTTAATGAACTGCGAGGTTTCTCCAGATACAAAGAAAAATACAATTTTCTTGTAAAACTAATACTTTGTTGAATACTAGATACATATAACATTTACCAATAATGATGACTGTTTTATTTTTCAGTTGTAAAGTTATTGATTTTATCCAGCATTGCCAACACAAAGTCATAAACGCTTGCAAACTTTTATTGGATAAAAACGGACCGTTCACCAAATGTTTGCAAAAACTCAGTAACTCTGCAAATGATTACTTCAGGTCTTGCAAAATTGATGCTTGTGCTTACAAGAATTCGCCCAGAATATTCAAAACTGTCATATGTCAAGCGTATGAGGCTCTGTCTAAAAAATGTGAGGAATTAAATGTCCTGATAAACTGGAGGCCAGAAGCTAAATGCCGTAAGTATATTTAAACTTCTTTTTAGAAACAAGAGAGGAATAAGCTGTTTGTTTGAAGTCGTGTGTAACGCCAACTTCTTGATTATGCCATTATGTTCTCTTCGAGTTTCATGTCATATGCATTTAAGTTGTTGCTGATGCTAAAAGATTTCACGAGTAGTAGTAGTTTCAGTTATTTCGTACAGTCTTTAGTTTATTATTCTGTAGCACTAGTGACCGTGGTCTGAAGAAGAAGGGTGTTCTCTAGGACCTACTCACTTCATTCGCTCAAAGTCATTTTTAATCATTGATATGAAAAAGTGGTTACCTACATCTGATAGTTTGGACATTTCTAAACAGGTTGAATGCCATGCATCACATCCATATATATATATATATATATATATAATTATTTATTTAAAAATATGATTCCAAATCGCTACATAAGAGGTCTCATGTTTCAAAACTAGAGCTGAAAACTTCAATATAATCCTTTAAACTAAATTGTGTTGAAAGTAAAATGGGCTCCGTTCCATCCTCAAGCGAAATTTTTGTTTTCTATATATTTTCACATATATATATATATATATATATATATATGCATGTGTATATATATATATATATATATATATATATATATATATATATATATATATATATATATATATATATATATATATGTATGTATGTGTGTGTGTGTGTGTGTGTGTGCAGGTATGTACAAAATAGGAAAGAACACGTTAGGTAAATAATCCAGGGTTCTTTAGTTTTTTTTGTTTTTTACTTTTAAAAACAGTGCTCCATACAGAAGTAGAGCTTAGACTATAATTATATATATATATATATATATATATATATATATATATATATATATATATATATATATAGATAGATAGATAGATAGATACACCTAGTGATAAATTTAGGTTAGGTTTCACCTAAACGGATCGTCAGGGAAAGTTTGGCTGACGATCCGTTTAGGTGAAACCTAGGTAGGTTTGTCTGGCTCACTAGGTGTATCTAGGTCTGCTCTACGGTTGTATTGAGCTCTTTTGTTAGTTGTTACTCGTATCGGGGTTTTTTTCTTTGGGCTTCAGACCTGTATCTGTGCGATTTTTGTCGGCAGTTCATGTTTGTAGCTCTTTCTTTTTTAAAACCTTTTTTCCCTCGAGATTGATTTGATTATTAGCAAATCAAAAATTCGAGGGTTTTTTTTTCGAAACGACTCTAGTTATCTGTATTTATATGTATGTATATATATATATATATATATATATATATATATATATATATATATATATATATAATTATTTATTTAAAAATTATAACATAAATATGTTATAAAATCACTACAAAAATAGCCATTTTGTTTCAACACCTCTGGTGTCTTATCAAGTGATGATGTTGAATGTAGATTGTAGAACAAAGGTTTTAAAAGGTTCAAATTAATTAACCAACCCCACGTAAGGGGAAACGCTGTCACGTGAGCTGAAATGACCAATCAAAATACAAGTATACGAGAATTCAAAAAATTTGACAATGAAGTAAGGTTATAATAACTATTAAATGTTTTAAAGTTAGGTTTATACTAAAATAGAATTTATTCTAACTAATAAGTATTAAATTGTACGATAAATTTGAAATTAAAATTAAAAAATACCCATTTCAAAAATGTAAATTTAATCTATATAAAGTTTAAAATTTTAAAATTATTGAGGAAAAAATAAAAAAAATACGTATGTTATTCTATTCATTTTGTTTCTACACCAATCGTATACTTGCATATATATATATATATATATATATATATATATATATATATATATTGATCTGAAAAGGCTATTTACAGACATGAGAATTTCTTTTATTAAGTTTTGGTTTTGAAGTAACTTGCGGTACAGTAGAAAACTACACCTTTCTTTATGGCCTTTACTATTTTTTTTAAATAACTTATCCGTTAAGAGATTTAAATTAGCAAATGGAACGATAGTTTTAATAGTTGAATATAATTTTCAGTATAAAAAAAGAAAACATTTTTTAGAAGAAAGAAAATAAAGAAGTGAAGTATTTTCGAAATGTAGCGATATGTAGATTAACTAATTAACATATCCAAAATAGCCAGGCTATATAATGACTCCGATTAGGGGAAGGAGGAATTACGTACAGTGTGTCCCAATAACTTGGACCGATTTTAATTAAGTTTAAGCATCTGATGATTTTTTTTTCTTTTTCTTTCACATTTAATAACTTTGGCCTTTTTCAACCATAGAAAGATTAAAAATCAAAGTTAAAGTTATCGAAGCCTATTACGAAACAGAATTTGATTGAGAAGTTCCCTGGTCGCATCATCTCTCGAAACAGCGAAGTCAATTGGCCATTACGATCGTACGACTTGACGCCCTTACACTTTTTCCTTTCTGATCATTTAAAAAACAAGGTCTATTCCAACAAGCCAACAACAATTCAAGAGCTGAAGGATGAGATAATAAGGCATATTGGTAAGATAAAGAAGCAACTATGCAGAGACGTCATCAAAGATTTTGACCATTGAGTCGTGGTCTGCCGCCGAAGCCTTGGTAGACATTTGGGAGATATTATTTTCACATATAATTGCCATTACTTAAATAACATGATCCAATAGAGAAATAAATTTTCACCAATAACACTGATTTATTTACTGTTGACTTTGATCCCTCTTAATGAAACACCCTTTATGAGCATTGCGTATTAACATGAAGGACTTATGTCTTCACAGCACGAAATAAAATATATATTTTACGGGAAAGAATATTATAAATAAAAATAGATTAATTAATTATTAATTGATTATTAATTAATTAATTAACTGAAATGAAAACTAACTGGAATGAAAAAAAACGATATTTTCAGAAGATGCGATTTTAAAAAGATATAAAGACAATATTTTACGAGACAGTAGTATAAGATAAGAGAATCATTTTGAAAAAAAAAACAAAAAAAAAAGAACTTGCATTCGTTGAACAGGAATTACGGAACAGTAAAACAAAAAGCATTTTCTTTTAAGGAAAAAAATCAAAGACCCAGGAAAAAAAACAAAAAAAAAAAACTTGAAATTTGAATATGCAACGAGAAATTTAATTTGGAAAACAAAAACAAATAAATTTACAAATCAGGAAATGAAAAAGAAGACATTTTGTTTTGTGAAGAAAAATACCAAAGACGTAGAAACGAACTTACAAAGAAGCAATATATGATAATGAAAAGGATTTGAAAAAAAAATGGCGGGCTGAAATCACAAAACAGAAAAAGTAGACATTTTTTTTCAGAAAGAGAACAACAATAAAAAAGGATTAATCTTCAATAATATAGGGATTTTTGAAAATTGAAAAACAGCTACACTGAAGAAAACATGAAAAAGAAAAAAAAAGAATATTGTGTATAAGTAAAATGATAAGTCCGAAGAAATGATTTTTAAAAAAAATAGGCATGAGTAATAGAGCAATGGAAGAAGATACTGCAGAAAGAAGGAAATGTATACTTACAATCAGAAAGAGACATGTAAAATATCTGGGACACATAATAATGAAAGTGGACAGAGAATTTAACACTCAAGGGCCATATTGAGAGAAAGAGAAATAATGTGAAACAGCCAGAAAACTACGCATCGTATTAGTCTGAACGGATAACAAATGACAGACGAAGATAGTGTAGAGACTGAAAAAATAAATAAATAAGAATAACCAAATAATAACAAAACCAACATTTCCCCATCTCTAAAAACATATATTTGTGTATATACTGCGTGCCAAATTATTATCGAGATAACTTTTTTTCTAATATTTCAAAAACCGTCCAATCAATTCACACAAAATTTTCACACAATGTTAGCAACCCTGACCTGCGCAATCACTGAATTTCTTACTGATCTGCGCAATGTAAACAAACTGGCGCCATATTTGTTATCAGCACGGTGATTTGAGAGTGCCAAATTATTAGAAAAGTGTAAGAATTTAGTGAAAAGATGGGCCATAAAAGCAGTTTAAGTGATGCTGAAAAGAAAACTATCACCTCAGAACTCTCAAAAGGTTAAATCTACCCTAGAAATTTCTAAAATTTCGATAATAATTTGGCACGCAGTGTATAGGCAGCAATCCTTCTTTTATGCACGTTTCATTGAATATGACAGACAAGGTACTTTGATTTAGTTTTTTATACAATTTCTCATTTGATCTTATAATTTTTCTTTTCGGGGGATAAATTATATAAAAACTGTCCAATTGTTCTTTTTTCCGAGCGCTTTCGGCTATACATTTAGCGATTTTCAAGTTTAAAATATATTAACTGTTCACAAGAAACAGATTGTTGGATGTATTTATATAATGTTTTCATTTTCAAAACACGGTGTAAATGTCCATTAAGGAAATGTATTCCTGATCAATCAAAATTCGTAAACAATTTATACAGACCATGCTACAACATGTTTGGCACGAAGACTCACACTACTACTACTTTTATTTAGATTTCAATTAAATACTCGTGGAGACCTACTGAACCCTATTCGTTGACAACTTGGTGGCAGCACAAATGTAATAGCATCGTCTACATGTACAAAAGGCTAAAAATAATGGAAGCCTTATTAATAAAAGCAAAAATAAAACAACACTCAATAATATCAACTATAGACATGAACAGAATACCTTGTTTTGAAAATGAAAATATTATATAAATACATCGTGGCTGTCCTCTCGGTTTCGAGCGTGACCACATCCTTTATTTCATGTCTCCACCCCGCCTCCCACTCCCCTCAAATTCTATGTATTCGCAGGTGACCCTTCAGGCCAGCCAAACTGCGACAAATTTTGCCACAGAATTGGCATACCCGATCAGTTTTGTTTACAATGGCATTATTTGGGTGCATACTAGGTTTTGCACATTTACGCAAATGGCTTTCGAAGCCGGCAAAAATAGGCACAATTTTCCGCATATGTCGCAATTAACGTGGGGAATTTGTGGACCCGGTGCTGGACCCTGTTCGCCTTTACGAATCAGACGTTTGTAGACACTGTACTGAATACGGCTATTCTCAAAGGACTCAATGCTTTCGTGAATTAGTTTCCGCCACTTACTTCTCTCCAAAGCCATTTTCCCCATTGGTCTACAAATAGTCCAGATTGTTTCAGATAAGATTTTATTGTGTCCTTAAATCTCTTCTTCGGCTTTGATGCATATATAGAAATACATACATACATACATACATACATACAACAATCTACATTTTCATGGAGCATGGCGAATAAACTACATAGAAGTAGGTAGAAAGTGTCGAATCTAGAACAAACACACTATTCAGCTCGTTTCAATGCCGGTCGTCTAAGGTGTCAGAACGAAGAGTGTCAACAGGGAAATTGTCAGAAAATGGGGAAAATAATTAGTCAGCTCTTTTATGAATATATCGCCGAATACACCATCAATTTTCTCGTAAGATTGGCATCAGTGTGCTAGAAGGTTTTATTCTGGGTACTTTCCGACACCGCCTAATATGGGTGGTAGAGGTGTGATTTTAACACTGAAATCGGTTCGAGAAGTATTCAGGAAAACTGGGAAAAGAAATGAACAGTATAGTACCTAAACAATTAGAAACATTGCGAGAATTTGTCGTAATTGGTGAACAATTATCTAAAATTGCTCTATTTTTTTTTCCTTCCCTGGGGGCTTCAATCATAAATGGGCTTGTTAATTTATTTTTCATTCTCTTCTAAACTATTTAAAATTTGCAATTATCCTAGCTTCCATCTGTTTGCTTGATGGTGAAGATTGTTGTATCTTTCCTTGGAAGGATATTGGTCGATGTTCAAATTTGGATAAGATCCAGGTTTTTGAATCGGGATTAACAAGGCACTCAGACAAGCACATTATAATCTTCCATATCCCCACTTTTATCCCATTTGCCGTTTTACCAAAATAAGCAAACACTATTAAATATCAGTTACTGTGTTTTCCTTCTTTTTTTTTTCTTTTTTTTTTTACTTATTTTCGCCATATAAAGGCTCAAGGACAACTCGAGGTAGATAGTTAATGAAAGCATTTGTTGTGTGACCGATAATAGTAAAAGTTAAGAAGCACAGTTTATGATGATATGTGAAAAATATAACGGTTAACCCTAGACCTGAACAGGTTAATATTATAGTGGTCAGAGAAGCATCCTCTTGGGAGTCGATTCCACAATGAAGTGGTTCGAGAGAAGAAGCTACTCGAGTGGAATTACTCATCACCAATAGAATCCGCTGTGAAGATTAGAACTGGTGGCACTAAGGGAAGCAGCTCGTCTGAACATTTTCCATGGATATAGCGGTAGAATAGCGAGAGGCTCGCAATATTCCGTCTGTGGGAAAGGGGTGGTAAGGTGGAAAATGATTCATCACCTCCAAGGCCGCTTAATACGCTTTTAGACTCTATCAAGACTGGGAAGTGAATACTACATAGCTCATGTCCGAAGTAGTATGAAAACCCATGGTTAACGCTTGAGTTCGAGTGATGGTTTACAAATGCTCTCTTCTCTAAAAATGAATGCCACACTATCTTATTACTATTTTCAATTAGATATCGATAAGGCTAGCTGCCACAATTCATAGTGAAGCAAATCTGTCTATAATGGCTGGAGGGCCACTCAAGGTAGAGGGGTAATATTAATATGGTAATATTGAAATAGGTGTGAGTGATGAATGGAATAGAAAATGGTACATAGAGGATAAAGAAGAGAGAAGAATAACCATTGACTTGAAGAGGTCGAGATTAATGTATTCCTGATAGCAGACATGCAGATGGCTGTTTAAAAAAAAAACAGCAGTTCTTGGGGAAAAGCTGCCTGAATAAACATTTCTCCTCACATAAAAAAAAAAAAAACACAGAGGAAATAGCGATGATCTGACACCGCAGAAGTAATATAACGTTTCGAGAGTAGATATGTTGCTCATCACTGGGGTTTAATTTGAACTCAGTTTGACACAAAATCAAAAGTATAGAACCCTTGATGATAATCAAAATAAATAATATAAATATAAAATCTAGTTTCAAAGGACACGTATGAGAGAGCCATGGAATTTATTAAAATAAAAAATAACTGAGATTGCTCGTTGCCCATTACTCAACTGTTTATTTGTTGAATATTAATATTTCGTAATTTTCCGTTAACCTGGAATGAACTCAAAAATGTGGCCAATAAAAATTGAACCTACGAAAGCAGTAATAATTTCAGATTATTGAAATGTTATGCAAGGTGAGGATGTCTTTGAGATTAGATGACTACATATGGGGATGATTAGAGTGATAGACATGGTGAAGATATCTCTCACATTAGAGTGACAGATATGGTGAGGATATCCCTGAGATTAGGGAGATAGACATAGTGAGGATATCCCTGAGATTAGGGAGATAGACATGGTGATGATATCTCTGAGATTAGTTTGATGAACTTGGTGAGGTTATCTTTTAGATTAGAGTGATAGACCTTGTAAGGATATCTCTTAGATTAGAGTGATAAATATGGTGACGATATCTCTGAGATTAGAGTGATAGATATGGTGATGGTATCTCTGTGATTAGCATTAAAGACATGGTGAGGATATCTCTGAGATTAGTGTGATAGACATGGTGAGGATATCTGAGATTAGATTAATATACATGGTGTGGACTTCTTTGAGATATATTGTGGATATCCCAAGATTAGAGTGATAAAAATTGCCGATAATACCGGTGAGAAATCGCGCTTTGTGAGATTTAAATTCTAGTCTCATAGTCGGAAAAACTAATGTTGTAAACACTCAGCAACGACGAGCTATATATATATATATATATATATATGTATATATATATATATATATATATATATATATATATTGATGCCTTTTTTCATTAAATAATATAGACAAGTGTGGTCTATTTTATGTAAATTCCTTTCATACCGTCTGATGAGCTTAATTATTAAACTTATCAGCCGATATAAAAGAATTTACATAAAATAAATAGACAATTTAATGAAACATTCATCAATGAAAAAATGCTACCTAAATACATACACAATATATATATATATATATATATATATATATATATATATATCCATATTACTCAAAGGCAGACGGAAGGCCACTAGTACGTATAGGGCTACAAAGGAAGAGAGAAGACTGTGTATAGTGGGGAGCAACCAAAGGATAAAATCTGAACGGGGTTCAAGAAGATAAAAGATAGCGACTGACGTTGCATTTACATTTTTTTAATAGTGTAGTCATCAGAGAAAAGGGGGACGGAAAGGAAATGCGTGAAAAGAAAATGTTGGAGTAGAAGTTGCTGTTATATTTTCCTCACTCAACAGTCAAAGTGTAGGACCTAGATGTCAATTTAGTAGCACGCTTAAATTCATCTAGCCGGGCCATTAAGAAAAAAAGGTCTTCAGAGCAGTAATCATGAAAATATTTATAGAAAAGACAGGTGGAAGCCACGTCAAGTCGTTGAGAAAATGTCTGAAGTCAAGATGCCAAGCCAGGTTTGATTACACTGCACATCCTTCTTTGGATTTTTTTCAAGAACATCGAGATGAATAGCTGGAGCAACTGATCAGATATGGCAGCAGTATGCAATGCACATAAGAATGGTAGATTTGTAAATGTGCAACATGGAATCTACCAAGTAAAACCTTCTGGCACGACATTGTGATCTAACTTTCCTTGCCGTAGATGCAGCTATTGGATCGATGTCAATTCAGTTGAGAACATGAGGCTAAGCAGGCGCAGTGGTCTGCTCTCCATGAGTCTAACATCAGTCATGCTGTACTTTCCAAGTTAACCATTGATTAGAGGTCCTTTTCAAAAGCAGCTGTCGGGTTAACGTTGTCAACTCTGACGGATTTGTTAATGAGAATCCAGTAAATGACAGTGTCATTAGCATAAATGCTTACTTGGGCACTGATGACATCATGAATATCATTGATGAAGATCAGAAAAAGCGTAGGACCCAGGATAGAGCCTTGCTGCCATCGGCGTTTGTGTGAAAGGATCTGGAAGCGAACCCGTTTAAAACAACATTCATTTCACTATTTAATAGAAAAGATTGGTTTAGATCAAACACACGTCCAGTAATATCTTAACCCTGGAGCTTACGTAGAAGACCAGCATGCCAAACCCCATCAAGCGCCTTTGCCATATCTGGAACCAGAGAACGAACTTGGCCGTTATTAACAAGAGCTTCATATACATATTCAGTGATGGCCGTTAGCACATCAGCGGTAGATCTGGCAAAACAGAAGCCATATTGTTTGTCAGAAATAGGTCGTGAGAGTTAAGACGGTTAACCACGTCAGCATTGATTAAAGCCTCTAATATTTTACCGAATTGCGGTAGGAGACTAATAGTGCAGTAGTTAGAGGGATCAGAAGGTTCTCCAGACTTCTTGAAAACAGGAACTACAGATGAGGAATTTTAGCAAGCAGGGAATACAGAGGCAGTAAGGCAATAGTCGTAGAGTTGGAACGGAACTGGGGCCAGCTCAGGAACACATTTCTTTAGGACGACGGCTGGGATTCCTTTACCTCCATTTGACTTATGGGGGTATAATTTAGAAATTATGTCTGAGACCTGTGACGGGATTATGTACAGAGCCTCTGTTTTGGGAAGGAAATCAGGTGTGGCAACTTCATTTGAGTCGAGTGTTGAGTTAGAAGTGAATTTCCGAGCTTATCATTCAACCTTGTTTGCTGTAGATGTCAGGGACTTTAAATTGATTGAATAGAGGAGGGATTGAGTATTTGCTATTGTTCAGCACACACTTGCAGAGCCGCCAATATCTGACCTCAATATCTATCTATAGAACTGAACTTGCGAAATGCTATACGCTGTTTCATTTTATCAGCAAACAGTAACTTCGCTTCTTTGGGGACATACTTGCACTCTTTACGTGCAGAGACAAAGATACTACTGTTGTAATCAGAGGTGTCGCTCTGGTACAGCCGGAAAAAATGAATCTTGTAGGCTATAGCGTGATGCCGGTGAGAACCAAGGAGATGAATGCAGTTTAATCTTTTATTTCCTCGCTTGGATGAAAGAATCGATGACGGCTTTCACCCTAATCCAGCCTTTCCTATCAAATCGTGTAATGAGAGATTATCCTGAACAGCGACGTCTCGATCCTTTCGTACTAATGCATGTGTACCTCCAGAGCTTCATCCTTGGACCTAATCTATTTTTAATTTTCATTAATGAACTCCCTGATCACATCAGTTCTCAACCTCGTGTCTACGCTGACAGCACAACAATTTACGTTTGCCTCGTTAGTAAGACTTATCAGTTCAAAAAGCTAGTCGATCTCCAAAACGACATCAAGGCCGTAGTTGACTGGAGCAAAAGATGGCTTGACTCTTTTTTTCATGCTTAAATGCAATCGTTAGGCTCGATATCCGGTTTTATTCTGGGTTCTGACCCCAATATCTATCTATCTATCTATCTATCTATCTATCTATCTATCTATCTATTTCAGTCTGTTTTTATATAAGTCTGTTCTCATCAAGCTATGTCACTTCTTCTCTATCTATCTGCCTCAGTCTGTTCTTATCTATCTATCTATCTATCTATCTATCTATCTATCTATCTATCTACCTATCTATCTATCTCAGTCTGTTCATATCTATGTATCTATCTATGTCTGTTTCTATCTATCTATCTATCTATCTATCTATCTATCTATCTATCTATCTCATTTCTAATCCGTGTCAATCAATTCGTATCTATCTCACTCTGTTCATATCTATCTCCCTATATATATATCTATGTCTGTTGAGATCTATCTATCTCATTCTATGTTTCTGTTGAGATCTATCTATCTCATTTCTAATCCGTGTCTATCAATTCGTATCTATATATCTCACTCTGTTCATATCTATCTATATATCTATCTATGTCTGTTGAGATCTATCTATCCAATTCTATCTATG
Source organism: Acanthosepion pharaonis (assembly GCA_903632075.3). Classification (NCBI taxonomy): domain Eukaryota; kingdom Metazoa; phylum Mollusca; class Cephalopoda; order Sepiida; family Sepiidae; genus Acanthosepion; species Acanthosepion pharaonis. The sequence continues at coordinate 83,659 of CAHIKZ030000932.1, read as the reverse complement.
TTTCTGTTAATATCTATCTATCTATCTATCTATCTATCTATCTATCTATCTATGTCACTTCCTATCTGTCTAGCCAATGTCCTTTCTTTGGACTCGTTTTTCGTTTTTCCTCGAGTGTAACACAATGAGACATTAAATCATTTTGACATCACAAACAGAAACACTACGCAGATATGACGCAAGTAAACAGACTACCTTATTTTGTTCTGATTTTACATTTAATAAAGATACATGTCAATTCCTTCATTTGCTTTGAATATTCCAAAGATGTAACTGAATAATTCTTCATTATTTGCTCGGCAGTCAAAAAGCGTCAGTTTAATGTGAATAGAGAATGACCTGGCGGTAGACAACATCAGAATTGAAAATTCCTTTTCTAATTATGAACAGGTTAATTATGCACCTCCCTAGAAAACACCGCCTCTCGATTTAATTTGGCCTGGGTTGAAAGAAATATGTTTCCATATAACCTGAATCGGAAATTCAAGAAACAATCTGAATTAGACGGTAGTAGGTATTTACATTATTTACAATCGACCCCGATGGACGAAATAAGGGGTTCAGTTCAAAATTACAATCACCTGTAAAAGACCGAAGAGTACAACGGCCGAAACGTCGTGATTACGGAAATAAAGATGGTGGCAACGAACAATGTAAATAATTACAATACCTCATTTCAGAAATATAGACAAAAAAGGTAGTAAGTTTTGAAAAAATCGACACAAAGGCAGAAATTGGGTAGAGTTTGGGTTTAACTATTGAAAAAGTTGATATAAACAGATTTTCTCTTAAACTAAGGAAAAAAAGGTTTCTTAATGAGCTAACTGCAAATTAAATTACTTTCAGTAACAGTTATAAAGAAATGTTCTTTGTAAACTTCTCAGATTAGAACTAAACATGTATTTGCACTATTTACACTGCTAGGACTGTTGTTATCATCTTTATTGTCATATTCACGACATTTCGGCTGTTGTACGCTCCGGTCTTCTTCAGGTGATATACGTTAGAATTTTGAACCGAACCATTGGCGCAGTGGGCAAAAAGCTTTGGTTTAAGTAATCCAGTGACCCCTAGAGTTGTGAGTTTAATAACTGGGAACAGGAACACCTCGAGTTGGTGTAATGGTTAACGAGCTTTTCTCGCTAGAATATTTACGACTGATTAGTGAGTTAGATTCTCACTGGGTGCCGCCTACTTTCGGCCTTGTCTCACATTTGAACTACGCTTGAAAATCATTAATATCTGGCAACGGCAGAGGTAAACAAAAACTTGGAGAATCGTGTTACTAAAGTTTACCAAACGGAATCAACTTAAACTGAGAAAAGGGAAGGAACGTGAATCTAGAACTCCTTCAGTGGTCGAAATAAAGGGTTCGGTTCGAAATTCCAGTGTATATTACCTGACGAAGACTGGAGCGTACAATGGCCGAAACGCCAGGAATATGACAAGATGAGATCAATAGACCAAACAATGTAAATAGTGTAAATAATTACTATATCTCATCTCAGAAATATATATGTATTCTTTATAGTGTATCCTTATTTATTTATATATCTATCTAGGAGTGAGGCCTGCTCCATGAGACAAATCGGTAGCAAGTTTAGAACGAACGGTTAGAATGAAAACTGGTTTTAAGGGTGACGCGGCGTCAGTCGGCTATTTAGTGATGATCGTCAGTGAGGCAGTCAGAGAGCGTAGCAGTTAAGATGTAGAGACAGTTATTCGACCAAATACAGCCTATATAGCAGAAAGAATGACAGTGAATCAAATATAATCGAAAACTCCAACAAGAATATCAGTAGACTAAATACAGCGCCAAACAGCAAAGAAAAAAAACAAAACAAAAAACAAATGTGATGATTAGTTAATTAAATATAGACTAAAAGTAACAATTAAATCCAATTAAACACATATTTGAGATGGCCATAAACATTCTGAAGATCAAATATAAGCTCAAAAAAGAATATGGGTTAAATTGCGACCCTCAACGTGAGTAAATACAATAATCAAATTCAATATAAGAGAAGGAAGAAAGAAATGGTGAAAGAGATAAAAAGAGAAAACGAAAGAAAGAAAGAAAGGAAAAGATAGACAAAAAAAAGAGACTGGAGAAGAAAGAGAGTGGGAGAAAAAGAAAGAAAGAGTGAAAGCGAAAGTGAACAAAAGAATACGAGAAAGAAAAAAAAGAGAAAAAGAAAAATGAGAGAGAACTGGTGAAAATAAATGAAAATACACAGAAAAATAATATGGCTTTAACTGAACGATTTTTTTTTATTATTAATCCGTTTGAAGTCGTATTTTTAAATTGTTTAAGGCACTTCCTCGATACACGAGAAGATTAAAAGTGAGAGAGAAAAACGCGAGCAATTAAACTGATTTATAAAAGAGATGGAGAAAAGAAAACTGGATCAAATTCAAACAGAACACGATAAACATTAATTACTGTAAAAATAAAACAAGAGCAAAAACTAAAAAAAAAAAAAGAAAGAAAAGAAAAAAAAATGATTTTTCAGAACAGCGTCCTTAAAGAACTAACTTCCCACTGCTTTCCATTTACAAAGCGAACCACTTTATTTTTCAGGTCGTATTTCGAAGCAGACAAGAATCCAGAATTAAGACAGCTGCTTTCATCCAGCAAGTCCATCACGTGACTGGTTATAGAGCATGAAGGTTTCACAGGCACCATTTACTTCCGGTAAGCGGATCACATCTCGTAAGAAATATGCCAAATGTTAAAACCGGTGAATACCTCATCATATGCCATATGAAAACGGACATCCGGTGAAAGATATATGTCTACAAGTTTCATGTTCACTGTCCAATCTGCGTGGAATGTCTGTGATAAACATGAAAGAAAGCTGAAGGCGAAGATTGATGAGTGGTGAAAGAAAAGAGCGAGAAATTAATGCTCTTTCTGTTCAGAAAGCTTATCTTTGTCCAATTTAAACCCCAAAATAAAAAATTACCTTGTGAGGAATGAACTAACGACAAATCGTTCGAAAGTATAGAATGCCAGACATTAATCTACTATCGTGAGCCTTGTTTGACACAAGGATATCTGGGGAAATTATTGAGAATGGAGTTTCTTATGATGTTGGGGTTTTCTGGAAATAGCTTTCGAATTGTAATGTTAACTTTTTTTTCTCTTTCCTAATTAATATACACTGTACTTGGCCATTTATGTGACTCTTAACACCTAGAGAGTGACTCTCTGGTTTTGGTGTAGGCGTCGTGAAAAGATTCTCCACGGACAAGTGCGAAAAAAACACCTGTTTGCAACATAACGTGCTGTATTTTAATATTTGCTACCTTTGCTTTTCAGAGTCAGTGAGAAGGCACGTGAAACGTTTAGACACTCTGTTAGCATGTTCTGATTTTGATAAAATCAAATCTTTATTTATGTTATGCCTTTTATTTTTAGCATAGCATACCTATGGACGATAATGGGTGTACTCCCATTCCCATAAATACAGTATTGAATACTGTACGTGGTTAGAGTTGGAGATTCGTCTCTAGCTGTGCTGGTCAAACTCCCGGCTTCCGGATAGAGAGGATCCCCAGACGAGGCTATGTCGAAGGGCAGAGTCTCGTCTCGGAAAACAGCTACTCGACTCGATGTGTAGAGTCACGGGAAAAACCAACTCGACCTCATTTTACACGGGGTATACAGGGAATTTTTAATAGAGACTACGACTCAGATACCTCGCATTAAATTTGGCCTTGTGCCATATCTGACCGCGTCTCTGAAAACAGCTACTCGACTCCGTTTTATACGGGGTCAACGGGCAATTTTTGGCAAAGCCTAAGGGCTCGGATACACCACATTAAATTCGTCCTTATGCCACATCAGACCGCATGGGGCGATTGTTAGATATCCTAGAGTTGGAGATTCATCTCCAGTTGGGCTGGTCAAACTCTTTGTCTCCTGGCACAGAGGACCCTACAGATAAGGCTATTTCGAAGGGCAGAGTCTCGTCTCGGGAAACAGCTACTCGACCCCGTTTTATTCGGAGTCTACGGGGAATTTTTGGCCGAGGCTACGACTCGTATACACCACATTAAATTTGGCCTTGTACCACATCTGAGCGCGTGGGGCGGTTGGTAGATATCCTGGAGTTGGAGATTCGTCTCCAGCTGTGCTGGTCAAACTCTCTGCCTCCGAGCAGAGAGGATCCACAGACGAGACTATATCGATGTGTAGAGTCTCGTCACGGGAAACACCAACTCGACACCATTTTACACGGTGTCTACGGGGAATTTTTGGTAGATACCCTGCATTAAATTCGACCTTGTGACACATCTGACCGCGTGGGGCGGTTGTTAGATATCCTGCAGTTGGAGATTTTTTGTGGAATTCACTTGACTCACTTCTAGCAGTTGACTACTTCTTCCACGCGCCGCTGGCGAATCTTATGTGTTGTTCTTGTCCTAAGTATTATCGTTCATTACCAAACTTTCGTGTGATTATTTTATTCAGTAACTTTCCCTAAGTTACAACATTTTTTAAATTAAATTAATGTTCGGGCAAACATCTGTACTTGTGACATGTAACTATTAAGGTCACCAACATGTATTTGGGTAACCAATAAGAACTATCGATTAATGACAAGTGCCATTCTCTTATTTAATAAGTGTAGTCTTGCCAGGCACCTAGCCCCAATAATGAGTCATAAATTGATGGCTAATTTTATGACATGTGTCATGACTTTTCTAGAGGGACATTGGGATATCTATTGTTATAACAACATATATGTTCATTAAAATGAGCGGAAAAAGCACAGAAAAGAGAGAAAACTTCCACCAACAGCAACTCGAAAAAGGACGAAAAAAACTTGGGTAAGGGAAAAAAGAAACTACAAGAAAAGGTTCATTGTTTCTCCCTCTTCAGCGCTCAATCGAGAAAAAAAAACAGCCGCGCATGCTGCCGGTCTCTGTCTCATTAATGATGATGTGAAAAATGGAACTAGGCAAATGTTAGTATTAAACTATTGAGTTACAAAATTCGACGAATGCTTCTGACTTGCTATAAATTGAGCCTCAGCAAAATTCACCAGTTATTATTCAACAAATACTACTAATATCATTGTAACTCGTATATAAGTTTCAGCGTTATCGATGCTTGAAAATCGTCTTATACCGCTACAGTCGAAGTGTTCTTCACACCTCCGGCACGACACTCAGATTATTATTCTTAAGTACAAGTTCACAAATGTCTACTAAAGAAAGACTCATTACACTTATTGTTATTCTAGTATGATAAAATTTTCTCAACTGTAGACACATCGATGTTTACAAAAACTTACAAATTCAAAAAGCGGAGTACTGCTCTCTTTTACCGGTTACAAGAATGTATTTGTAAGCACTGCATTCATGATATTTACACAGATACACGAGAAATAGGCTCGATACCTTGTAAAGCTCAAGCAAGTACCTAACTCCGCCTGTCGAGTTTATATTTACAAGGGTCAGATCAGACTAAGAAACGGAGTATCGCTGCCATATGTGGGGACCAATCGTTTCTTTCTAGCCTTGAGTTCAAAAGCATTTTCTTGACCTTGTTGGTGATAATGCACCAGTTTTCCACCCTACAACTCTGTCAGGCAACAAAAATAAAAATGGCAATGAAAATAATGGCGACAAGAATGAAAACAAAAATAATGGAGGTGTTAAAAAATGTATCGAATTAATAATTATTGAAAACTGACGATAAGAATACTGATAAAGACGGAAAGGAATCACGTGATTAAAACAGTGATTATGATTGGATGAATGGAATTTCCGTTAAACGAAGGAAAATGTAAGGAAAATTAGTTTGAATGGTGAGAGAGATAAACCAGAATTTAAATTGTATTTATAAAATTCCGTCGCTATATTCATTGCAGATGTTCAGTCAAGCTATATTCTTTGTTTGCGCCATTTCACACCTTCTGAGTCGAGGCATCCTCATTCGTGCAATGATGCTTTCCCGAGCACTTAAGTTCTTCAAGTCGATGGTCAATCGTTATCTATGCTACGTATTTTCATAATATGCACATTTAACCTCCTTCTTGTACGCCATTGCAACAACACCCGTGCTCTTGGGTGAATACTAGAATATAAGAATAAACCTAGCAACGCTTAAAATAATAATATAGATGGTAATTGTTATCATAGTATGTTAAATTTGAGATGCCTTGGTGCCACTTGACACCTAATGATATTATTTCTAAAATAAATGGTGTGAGCATGCAAATAATATTATCGAAGAGAAAGATCGGAAGATAAGAGTGATAACGATGATGGTGATGGAGAGAGGGAGGAAAATGAAATGCAAATAATTATATTAATAATTATGTTAATACAGGTAAGAGTTAAAACCACGGGGATAACATCACAATTTACCTTTAATTACGAAAGAACAAACAACGAGCGAAATTATGGCGACAAGAACGAAAAAAATAAATAATTGAGGTGTTAAAAAATGTCTCGAATTAATAATTATTGAAAACTGACGATAAGAATACTGATAAAGACGGAAAGGAATCACGTGATCAAAACAGTGATTATGATTGGATGAATGGAATTTCCGTTAAACGAAGGAAAATGTAAGGAAAATTACTTTGAATGGAGGGAGAGATAAACCAGAATTAAATTGTATTTATAAAATTTCTACTATTGTTAAAAATGATGTGCAGTTTCGTTCACTATTTCTCCAAATCAAATAAGTGATAAAAAAAAAACAAAAAAATTTAAATGAATTTACGAAAATGATGAATCAGAAGAAGGAAAAGAAGACATCCCGGGAAGGAGGAAACAATGAATAAATCGAAGATTCCATTTGACGATAGTGAAAAATACATAAATTTTTGTCCTAAATGCATCAAAAATTAATTTTAACAAATTAATTAAATATATTATAAACCTTGGGGAGGATGCGAAAATGCCATATAAGAACGCTAATACATTCGGAAAGAAAGACAGAAAGAAAGAAAGAAAGAAAAAACAGAGAGAATGAATGAGATAAAAGGAGTGGAACGGAGAAAAAAAGAAAGAAAGAAAGAGCGAGAGGCAATTGGAAAAGAAAGAACGAAAGAAAGAAAAAAAAAACAAGGAAAGGATGCAAAGAAGACGACAAAGAAAGAAAGAAAGAAAGAAAGAGAATGAAAGAAAGAGAGGGAATGGAAAAATTTCGAAAAAGAAAGTAAAATAAAAGAAAAAGAGATAATGAAAGAGCAAGAAAGAAGAAAAGAAAGAAAAAGAGAGAATAAAAAAGAAAGAAATAAGGAATTAGAGGGAATGGAAAAGGAAGGAACGAAAGAAAGAAGCCAAGAAAGAAAAAGAACAAAGAATGAAGGGAAGAAAGAAAAATGGAGATAAAGAAAAACGTGAAGGAATGGGAAATGTTTCAAAAACAATATTAGAAAGAAAGAAAAAAGAAATAAGAAAATAGCTAGAAAGGGAAGGATGAAAATAAGAAAAAAGAAAGAAAGAAAGAAAGAAAGGAAAAAGGAGAGAAAGAAAAAGCTAGAGGGTGCGGAAAAAGTTAGAAAAAGAAATAAAGACAGACAGAAATAAATAGAGAAAAAAGAGAGAAAAAAAAGAAAGAAAAACAAGAAACAGTGTAAGAAGGAAAGAATACTGGGCTGTTAGCAAGGTAACCGATGCAGAATATTTGAAGGCTTCTAGAAGAGGTAACCAACAGTAGAGAAAGCGCTCTTGCAAGGAAAATACCGAGGCTAGGATGAATAAGAATAAGAAAAATTTCAAAGGAGGAAAACCTGATAATAAATGAACTTCTATAGAAAGGAAAAGTTTTCTTTCAATTTTTATTTAAAAAATATCGAAAAAAAGGAATACTTTACAATGGGAAAAGCGTAGGAGAGAAGCCCCTGAAGACATTGAAAGTATAAAACAGTCGTTGAAGGAGCACATACATACATATATATATATATATATATATATATATATATATATATATATATATTTGTGCGATGGATTTCAGTGAGAACTGGTTTTCTGACTTGGCCAGTTCGCACTCACTTTTCCATCTTAAGGTGTTGGAGTCGCTTTACATCAGGTCCAAGCAACCTGCTCTTTGCAAACAAAGAGATTGTTTGCTTGACTTGTTGTTCTGCGCTTCTAGCAGCTTGGTTGGTATAATTTTATTTTTTTTTTATTTCCCTGTCCATTCATTCATGTCACCCATGACAGACTTTTTTGTTTTCCTCATAATCTAAATTCCCCGTTAACAGTTCTGACGAGAGGGGACGAAACCGGTCGACTGGTGTGTGTTTTATTTTAAACTTATCATGGCCTACAATACAACATTTCTAGTTTTAATGCCTTAATACGCTTTTTGTACGTTTCAAACCTATTTAAATATATATATATATATATATATATATATATATATATATATATATATATATATATATATATTCACGGGTAGTAATCCGTTGGTATAATCCAAGCGAGTCCTATTAACACAATATAGACTGAATCACAATGCGTGCTCCATGCTTATTTTCATTAAACAGAGCAAATAACTTACTCCATATTTTGTTCTCTTTTTTCCCCAGCTAACCATTCCTCTTCAAAAAATGACACCATAAACAGTTAAAAGAAATCTTGTGAATTTCAAACTTTAAATTTGCGAGTGTAAATGATCATTCACTAATGGTATCTTAATTCCAATTATATATATATATATATATATATATATATATATATATATATATATATAAATATAAAAATATGTGGTACAGTTCAATTTATATTACAAATGAATCATTCATACAAAAAAGTAAATTAGTAAAGTTAATGATATAAAATAAAAGATATTTTCGCTAAACAAAATTTTAAACATGCATTAGCCTACAAATAACTCGATGAATGTTATGATCCTTGTTTTTAAAAAATTATAAGTTGTATAAGGTCTTTCTTTAATACACAAGTACTTTCGACTGTACATTCAGTCCTCTTCAGGCATGGAAATTATTTTGTTTTTGGTAAAATTCATCGGTAAAATTTTGTTAGAAAAGAGATTTCGCCATTTTATATCATTAACTTTACTAATTTACTTTTTGTATGTATGATTCATTGTAATATATATATATATATATATATATATATATATATATATATATATATATATTGTGTGTGTATTTAAAAGCATTTTTTTTCATTAATGCATGTCTCATTAAATAATATAGGCAAGTTTTGTCAATTTATTTTAAGTAAATTCCTTTCATATCGTCTGATAAGCTTAATAACATTATCATTGAAAGACTAAAGAAAATTACCATCTTGATACATATTTTTAAATTCTATCTAAACTTTCGGCTTACATAAGCCATCATCAGAGAATGAATTAAACAATACACGGACATAACAACAATAATAGTCTGTTTTGTTTGCATAGAAAATTTCCAAGCAACGACATACTCGTGCATACGAGCCGCTGGAAGCGAAAATCACACCGCGGCCCATGACATCCCACATGACCACGCAAGAGTGAAAAGAAATATATATATATATATATATATATATATATATAATGAAAGAATAGTCTAATCATAGGGAATGGAAGAGGAGATACAAACAGGACACTCTTGAGAAATAGTAAAGAATAAAAGGATGTGGTGAGGAAGAGATAAAGAAAAGTTTCCAAGCAAGAAAAGGTAATGAATGTATAAAGGAAAAAGACATTAAAGACGAAGTGAAGAAAAAGAACTCAGGAGAAAAAAACAAAAGATTTAAAAGACTCTGATGAAAGGGAATTAAAATCGTAGGAGAAAGAAGTGTAAAGGGGATAAAAACTTAAAAGCAAGAATGGATGAAAAAAAAAGAGAGTTGATTAAAAAAAAACAACAACAACAGATGATTGTGAATCGGTAGAAAATAGCTGAGAACAAAGAAACATTCTTTGAGTTTAGAAATAACTAAGATCGAAAATATTTAAAAGATGAAGTGGATTAATGGAGGCGGAGGTCTAAGAAGAAGAAATATAAGGAGATGGAGGAGTATGAAGGAAGAGGAGGCGAAAGACAAGTAGGAGAAAGAGGAGGCGGAAAAGTTAGAAAAAGAAATAAATAAAGACAGAACTAAAGAGAGAAAAATAAAAAAAAGAGAGAAAAAAAAGAAAGAAAACAAAGAAGAGCAAGAAACAGTGTAAGAAGGAAAGAATACTGGGCTGTTAGCAAGGTAACCGATGCAGAATATTTGAAGGTTTCTAGAAGAGGTAACCGAAAGTAGAGAAAGCGCTCTTGCAAGGAAAATTCCGAGGCTAGGATGAATAAGAATAAGAAAACTTTCAAAGGAGGAAAACCTGATAATAAATGAACTTATATAGAAAGGAAAAATTTTCTTTCAATTTTTATTTAAAAAATATCGAAAAAAGGAATACTTTACAATGGGAAAAGCGTGGGAGAAAAGCCCCTGAAGACAAAGAACTGTATAAGGAGGAAGAAGTGAATGAAGAGGAAGCGGTAAAAACGGAAGAGGAACAGTAGTAGGAGGTTCGATTGGAGGTTTAAGAAGAAATAGAAAAAGGAGGAGACCGAAGAAGAAGGGAGAGGAGGCGGAAGTGAAGCGGGACGAGGAAAGAAGAGTAGGAGGAAGAGAAGCAGGAGGAGGCGGAGAAGGAGGGAGAAGGAAAAATACAAGAGGTGATAAAACCAACAACAGATAATTGTGAAGCGGAGTTGAAGATAACTGAGAATAAAGAAAAACGCTTTGTGTTTAAAAAAGAACGACATCGAAAACATTTATAAGTTGAAGAGGACTTGGAGGTTTAACAAGGAGAAGAAAAATAAGGAAGAGGAGGAGGATTAAGAAACAAGAAAAGGTTTGAAGAGAACGAGAAGAAGAAGAAATAAGTACAAGGGTTAGGTGGCGGAAGAGGATGAGGGAAGAGAAAGAAAAGGAGCTAAAGAAGATGGTGGATTAATTGAAGGTGTAAGAAATAGAACAAGAAGAAGGATGCGGAAGAAGGAAAAACAGTAGGCGTAATAGAAGCAGGAGGAGATAGAAAATCAGGAGGAGGAGAGGAAGAAAAGGGTGATGAGGAGAAGGACGTGGTGGAGGAGAAAGAGTAAGAGGAAGAGCTGATGTTTTAAGAAGATCTGAGAGAAGTAGTAGCCCGAAAAAGGAGTGGGAAGTAAAGCAGGAAGAGGAAGGAA
>CAHIKZ030000932.1:37500-67500 GCA_903632075.3 Acanthosepion pharaonis | reverse complement strand
GATCATTGTCATGTCCAGTGAGGCACCAAAGACAGCTTTGGCGCATTTTGTTTTATATCATTTTTGAGAACAGCCAAAATACTGCTCTTTATCTATTATACCCTGTACTCTCACTAGTTCTCCTGGTCCAGAAGCAGCAAAACATCTCCAAAACAGACTGCTCCCAAAGCCGTACTTAATTATCGGGCGGGTATTTTTTTTTTTCATGCTCTTTCTTACATACATAACGGTGGCTCCTGTGACCAAAATAATTCTAGTTTGGTTTATCTGTCCATTAAACAAAGTTCCAGTATTTACTCCTGTGTTCTAGATGGCTTCTAGCATAAGCTAATCTGCATTTTAGGTGTTTAAGCAATGGGTGTATTCCTTGGGCAACAAGCCGGAAGTCCTACTCTATGAAAGCATTTAGTAACTGTCTTCGTCGATACATTCAACCCTGATGTCTTTACATCATTGACAATATCCTTCGTCGTTAAATGAGGATTAACAGAGAGATCTCTAACAATTTTCGTTTTCCATTCTCTCAGCAATTAATCGTTTTCTGCCATTTCTTTATTTATTCTCAACACAATGAGTCTCGTTGTACTTTTTGATAATGCAACGAACTTTTGATCTGGGAACATACACGCTTGGAAAATATTGTATATGCATCACCTTGTTTGTACGCATCAAGTATCATCATTTGCAGCTTTTTGTCAAGTCAGCTGTCTTCGGAATGGTTGCAGAACGAATGAGTTATCGTGGTACGTAGCACTTACATATTGTCTTCTGCATTACCTTTTAGAATGTCATATGATCAGATCAATTTTATTGGGTTGCTGCATAATTATCAGGCGTTTTTATAGGCGAGGTATTTGTTAATAAGAATTTCGGTTTTGTTTACTTTTTTCAAATAAAATTATTATTTTATTTCCAGGTTATAAAAATCCGTGTCGATAATCATACGCTACGGAATAATCGTTTTAAAATGTTATTGAAGTGTTATATTTCTTTTTCCATAATATATATTGTTTAAAAAATGTCTGATAATTATGCACCAACCCAATATTTCATTTTCAAAGATGTTTGTATTAAATGTCAAATTTACAAAAAATAAAAAAAATAAATAAATATATAATTTCCAGAATCGGAAACCCATTCCTAAACACGAAACAAGAGATCTTTTACGCCTGTTCAACAGACGTTGAGAGATATATATTACACACACTTTTGAGATGTCAACGAACATTTTGTTGCCGATTTTGTAATGTCAACGAATACTCGTTGTCACTTTTGTAATACTCGTTGTTTCAGAGACTTTGTAATCGTTGATACAACTATAGTAACGCCGTCGAACAATGCTGGTGTCACGCCTTCGAATAACACTCGCACTAATAGTACTTGCCGGATAATACTCGCTCGAACAGTAATCCGTATAATGATCCGAATAGAGAAATAGTATAGTGAATAGAGTAGAGAATAGCAGTCCATATAGTAATAGATTGGGAATGGTGATCCGAATAGTAATAGAGGATAGAATAGAAATGGCGATCAATTAGACGTCATGTGACTTCCTACTTGTGCGTTTCCTCTATGGTCACGTGGTCTGCTTCATTCAATAATGGGATCGCCTGTGTTTGCTCACTGGCGATCTATGTAAAATCTCAAGTGTCGGCAGCGACATTTTATTCCTGTAAAGTACACACATACACACATATATGCGTATAAATATTACATATATATTTATATAAATCTTAAATGTATATAAATATTACATATATATCTTTCTAAATATGACAAAATCGTAGATAATACTAATATACTATGATGCACTAACTGCAAGGAAAGTGTCAAAATAGTCAAATAAAACTCCGCATTAAATAAAATATTTTTAATCGAATTTAGATCAAGCAAGACAATAAAAAGGGGTTTGTGATCGAATAAGAAAGAAACAGAAGATTTATGAAGGGCCGAGGCCAATAGAATGGTAATCAAGAAGACAGTAGATAATGATAGATATTGCATTTAAATTTTTGAAGATAAAAGCTGGCTAGAAAATATGGAATTGCGAAAGAGTTCCACAAGCGAGAAGTGCTAAAAAAGAAATTGTTACCATAGAATATATTGTTACATCTATGCAATTCAACTTGAAATTGATGAAATCGTTACCAATCCAGTACTGCGCTTAAATTCATAGAGTCTAGGTACCACAGAGAAGGCCTCATCCGAACAATTACAATGTATTTATAGAAAAAGCACGGCGAAGGAACTTTACGCCGGTAGGATACTGACTGACGCCGAGACGCCAGAGTCACAGTCAGGGCCAGGGCCAATAATACTGCTGATTTTTCTTTGGGTTTTATCAACAATCTCTAAATATATAGCAGGAGTACCGGACCATATGTGACTGCAATATTCTAAGCATGTACGAATAGTAGACTTATAGATATGTAAGACAGATTCAAGAACGAAAGATTGTGTAGCACGATACAGCGAACCGACTTTCTTAGTAGCTAGCCTATCAATGGATTCAATAGAATCTTTACACTTCATGTTAACCGAAAATGTTAGCCAGAGAAGGCGTAACAATTGACTCACCTTGAGTTTAACTTCAGCCACGTTGATGGATTATAGAAAGGGGTTTCACAGATTATTAACAGAGAGCGGTTTTATTTGGGGCGTTAAAATTAACAAATTATTATTTCCCACTGTTAACAACATCCTGAAGGTCGTTTTTTTTAGGTCGGCTTTTAATTTGACCTTGGGCTGATCAGAAATACTATCGAGGCAGGTGTAAAAGGTTGTGTTGTCAACTGAGAAACCAAGTTGAGAGCCGATTCCATAAGGATGGTCGTTTGTGAAAATTAGAGACAAAATATTACCAAGGTTAGATCACTGGGGTAGACGTACATTAGTACAAATGTATCTAGAAGAGTGGCCGTTCACGATAACCTTCATTTTAAAATTTGATAGGAAAGACTAAATTAGTTCAAAAACTCGTCCGGAGACACCATAACATTTCGACTTGTGAGGAAGAACAGTATGTCGAGCGCTTTCAAGATGTCTTAAGTAACAGCCCGGACTTCGTCATCCTTAACTAAAGCTTGGTAGACTATCGCCACAATGATTGATAATACATCAGCATCTGACCTAGAGAAATAAAAGCCATATTGCTATGTGAGATGCTTAAACAATTCAGTATTCATCAGAGTCTCTAATAGTTTACCAAAAAGCGGTAAAATTCTAACAGGCCGATAATTGGAATGGTTAGAAGACTCACTTGAATTCTTAAAGACTGGAACAACAGTTATGGATTTCCAACAAATAGGAAAGCAAGAAGCACTGAGGCATTTATTATACAGTTAAGAGAGAACAGGAGCCAGCTCGGTAGCACATTTCTTAAGGATTATTACAGGGACTCCATCAAGTCTAAATGCTTTGTGGGATCCAGATTAGAGATGATAGCAGAAACCATTAAAGACGTTTCAATCCCTCAACATGTCCTTCAACAGAGACTCAGTTCAAAGTGGAATGTTAGGCAAGGACTTTACAGGTGAGTCAAGAGTTGAGTTTAAAGTGAATTTACAGAAAAAAAACAACTTTTCGCTTTATCCGTGAAGCTGTTCTACAATTAACGACATTTAAAAAAATAATTGCATGATTAAATTAAGATATAATTCCTAAAAGTACTATGATCAAGCTAATAAAATCCTTTGTCTACAAGGAGGACAACATTGTCTGCCAAAGAGCAGATTTGTTTCTTTACTAAGATTTTTCGAATATCCAGGACAGCAGACAAAAATAATTAAATATACTCTTTAAATAAATGGAGCGTCTAATCTAATTTGAATATCCACTAAAAATAGCTTTTAAAGTGAAATATATATATACTAGCTGTAGAGCCCGGCGTTGCCCGAGGATGTAACAGTAAGAAATAGATCAAGTATCGACCATCATAAAGACTGAAAAATAAAATTGACAAAGATTATTGTTTAAGGTTGACGGACACGCACGCATGTCTTAATTTATTTTTTTTTTTACGAATTGGTCAAACCCAAACTCAAACACAAACATAGTTTTCAATCGTTATGAGTCTCTACCGATTGAATAGAATTTTATTATAAACAATTGTCTTGTAAATGGAATTTTTAAAGCATTCTGAATGTAAAAATAAAGAAAAAAGTGTGCAAGACAATAAGAAACACTACCTGCCAAAAATAAGTGAAGTTTTGAAGAAATCGGTTGAAAAAAGTAGGAAATTCGATCCCATATATAAACGAACACACACACACACACACACACACACACACACATAACCTGGGTTTTATAAGTATAACTCTATATGAGTTGTCCCCTTTCATTCTCGTGATTCTCTTAATCGTGTTTTCAAATTGATTTCATGCAAAAACAATTGTGTTTTTCCAATTTTTTGCGCTGTTAGAACCACCGCAAGGTAATTTTACGTAGTCCTGTGAAGTTTTGTTGAAATTGGTTGAAAAATGTAGGAAATCCGATCCAATATATAAATATACAGACACACACAAAATCTGCGTTTTATAATAATATATATATATATATATATATATATATATATATATATATATATATATATATATATAAATTTAAAAGCTATTTCTCTACTAGGCGCTGTTAGCTCAGGGCTAAAATCTCCGACTTGAGGCTTGAGGGAATAGGATGTCTAGTCGCTTTGATGAGCTGTGATACAGCGAAACAGTCTGTCTGTGGATTACAATATATATATATATATATATATATGTGTGTGTGTGTGTGTGTGTGTGTGTGTGTGTATGTGTGTGTGTGTGTTTTTGTGCTTATGTATGTGCATGTGAATAAAAATATAGAAAAATAGAAAAATAAAGGGTAAGTGTAAGACAAATTTTGAAATCATGTCAGAAACTAGTTTCTTTCAGAGAGACTAATCTGAAGACTACCATTCTGACAATGAAAAACATCATTTACATACATGCATACATACCAAACACTCACCGACAGACACAAACACGCAGATATATATATATATATATATATATATATATATATATATATATATATATATATATATTTATTCATTTTTTTCTTAACTTGAACATAAGGTATCGTAAAAATAATCTAAAGAAAACACGTCAGAAAATGTAGGCCATTTTGGGAAAATGATAAAATCAAAAAACAAGAAAGCAGTCATGGTTCCATGTTTCCAACCCAGCCATTTTTTCGGTAGAGTTGGCAAGCGAAAAATAGAAAGAATATCAATTTTATAAGAAAAAAACCAAAAAAAATAAACAAAGGTTTTTCGTTACACTAGGCATAATATTGAAGAACAGCAATTAATACTTAACATAGCCTAATACGGAACAAGTTGTGTATGCAAAGTAAACAAAATAAATATTCGAAAGTCTCATCCTTCTCTAGTCTTGAACGACTATTTCATCGGAGGAACCTGTTTTCAACTGTATATTGTTACAGAATGCGAAGGCCTGAGTCGGAATGACCAAAGATTGGTCGGAGTGTCTCGTGTGCCTGGTATTCTGACATTTGTTTGTTTTTATCTGGGTTTTGGATATAGGTCTGAAACGGCGCCAATTCAAGAGAAGGTAGCCGAAATTTTGCAGCGTCGATACGCCTCCCGCACCCAGATTAGCGACCGTCTAAGACCAACAACGTGCTCCATACTTTCCCGGAACGTCAATCTTCCCGCTGCCTGTTAGAATCCA
The DNA here is from genome assembly GCA_903632075.3 of Acanthosepion pharaonis. NCBI lineage: Eukaryota > Metazoa > Mollusca > Cephalopoda > Sepiida > Sepiidae > Acanthosepion > Acanthosepion pharaonis. The sequence goes on along the minus strand of CAHIKZ030000932.1, from coordinate 61,789 downwards.
AGCTGCCACCACTCTCTCCTAATAAAAAGAAGAATAAGAAAAAGTAGCGTAGGAACCCAGAGACGATACAGGACACGACAGTATTATCTCCAGTTTTGAAAATAAAAACAATGTTGGACACTTGCGCACACATCTATTAAACGAGTTTTCTGTCGTGTTTCGTGTTGCTAGATTAGTGTGACATAAAGTCATATTTATGAGTAAAAAGTTTGTAGGTAACTTAACATTTATGTCGACAGAAGTTGACTAATCGCTTTTAAGTTCCTTTTTCAGGATCCGGGATTTAAAATATCGACCTCTGATGCCATTTAGAAACGCAGAACTATTAAGGCATGAAAATTATGTTCATACAGAACAAAAGTTATTAATTGATTGAATAGAAACATATGAGCATTTCAGTTATACCTGCGCTAATGCAAGGTCTTCAGTAAAACGAATCGAGCCCTATGTTTGATTGACATTTGTTACATTTGTAAAAACAATACGCCAGATTTACCTAGCTCATGTGAGGAACTGTGATACAGCGAAAAATTCTGTCTGCGAATGATATAATATATATATATATATATATATATATATATGTGTGTGTGTGTGTGTGTGTGTGTGTGTGTGTGTGTGTGTGTGTGAGTTTAAGTTTAAAGATTTAATGACTGAGGGAGGCCTAATACTATGTGCCTTTGGAATGGATTCAACCAAGTAATGTACTAGGGATTAGAATGAAAAGGATTATCAATGGTTGAAATTAATGCAAATATTACTGAAAGAAACCGATTCCTTTGTTCCCTAAAATAAAATATAAAATCTTTGAATAAATGAATATAACTCATCAGGCAAACTTCTATAATTTCAAAAAGATGCCGGTGTAATCTTGCTACGTAATAAAAGTTCAAGAAGCATAGACAGATAAAAAAATAACTGGTAAAATTCTTCAAAGTTCGTAGCCTAAACATCTCGACTACAATGAATGCAAAAGGGATCCACTTTCTTGACGTGCTTTTGTATTTAAATAGCAATAGATATAAACCGTATATAAAACATTTAAACAATCCGAGATACGTAAATAGTGAATCAAATCATTTCCCTATTATACATAATCATTTACATAAATCAATATAATATTGATTAACAACCAACTCAGGTAATAAAGAAATATTTGACGAAGTTAAATATGTAAAAACCAGAGTAGAATGTCGATAGAATCATTCTCAAACTAATAAATAAACATTTAAAAAATTCAGCAATATTAAAGAGGATTTTTAACAAAAATAACATAATGATCAGATATAGTTGCGTTAGGAGTATAGAAAAATCTATATTCATCGTAACAATATATTACTGAATAATTATATAACTTGCAAAAAGAAAAACGAAAGCGAAGCAAGAATAGATGAGATTTAAAAAGAAATGCCAAAATAATATGAACTGTCCCTTAAATGGTCAATGACTGACTAATAATATTGTTTATAGAGCTAACGTACAATCTGATAAAGAAAATAAATTTCACATTGGTTCAACTGAAACGGTTTGAAAAAATAGATTTTATAATTCTACACTAAGTTTAATTAAAGATAAATACAAAAGATTATACTGCTCTCTCTATAAATATTACTAGCAAATAAAGGGTGGTAGAATTATGCCGAAAATTACGTGGGAATTAATGGCAAAAACTAAATCTTATAATATTACAGGGGAAAGATATAATTTCTGCCTTCTAGAAAAAAATAACCATTGCAAAAAATATAAATAATCATAATTTACTAAACAAAAAAATGAATTAATTGTCACATGTAGACATAAAAATAAATACCGCTTGACGAATGTTGAACCACATTAATTTCAATTCAAGCCATATATTCTCATTTTAAAAAATATATATTTAAACTTATTTACTTTTTCTTTACTCTCAGATTTTGATGTATGATTTTGTATTTACTAGGATACACAAGTACATACCTATTTCCTTGTATGTATCTTCATCTTGTTTTACTAAAATGTATTTTTATGTATATTTTGTCACTTATTTTCTATAGAATTGATGTGTATTTATATATATTGGGGGAGATATGAATGACAAAGTGGAAAACACAACATATAAAGGAAAGAGAGACAAAAAGACTAAAGATCATTTGTAAGGAGACAGAATTTATAATCATTGGCAAAAGAAGAATCCCAAGAGACGAGCCACAAATTGGAAACGTCAAAATCAAGTAAGTACGGAAATTTATCTACAAAGCAAAATTTATAACTGATGACTGAAAATGTGAGAAAGGAATCCGCGAAATATGCTTTCGGAAAGCTAAGTGAAGTATTAAGAATCAGAAAAATATCGCTATGAATACCTAGGAGTTGTATACCTCTGTAAGAGGTGTCCTCTAATATGCCAGTCAATGCTGAACAATCTCCTTTGTGTTTCTACAAAAGGATGCTGAGAATACAATGGATGGAACATCTGAGCAACGAAGATGTTTCAAAGAAAATGGGAAGAAACAGGACAGTTGAACTTCGAATCAGAAAGTCTAAGGTGAAATTTTCAGAGAACATACGCAAGGAAAGAAGAAGAAAGTGTGCTTAGAGTATTTGACATTCATAGTAAATATTGATGGCGCAAAAGGTCAGCTGGAAATAGCGAATGACCTTCCTCACAGGTTTTCCTAAATCAATGACAGAACAGAGATAATACAGAGTCCCTGTAATATCTCTGAGAATACGATGAATAAAAACATTTAAGGAAACAGTTATACGCAAATAGCGAACCAAATCATCCCCCTATTATAAATATGCATTTACATAAATCAGTATAATAAAGATTAACAGCCAACTCCGGCAAAAAGGTGATATTTGAAGAAGTTAAAGTTAAATATGTAAAAACCTTAAAAGAAATCAAATATAATGTAATGTATAAAACACATCGAAAAAACATAGAGGCTAAAATACAATAAGACACGGTGTTGTAATTTAACCCGCCTTACGAATACAATGCAAAAAGTACTGTCGGTAGAATCATTCTCAAAATAATAGATAAGCATTTATAGAATTTCAACATTAAAGAGGATTTTATAAAAAATAACATAATGATCAGCTACGGCTGAGTTAGGAATATAGGAAAATCTATATTTTTCGTAACAATATATTACTGAATAATTATATAACTTGCAAAAAGAACAACAAAAAAGAAGCATGTGTAGATCAGATTTAAAAGTGTAACTGCCGAAATAATATGAACTATCCCTTAAACGGACAATGACTGATTAATAATATTGTTTATAGAGCAAACATACAATCTGATAAAGAAAATGAATTTTACATAGGTTTAAATGAAACGGTTTGGAAAAAAAGATTTTATAATCATTAATTAAGTTTAAGTAAAGATAAATACAACAAAAGATAGTAAAGTTGTAATATTTGCTTACAAGATTCAAAGTATAGGATATTTTGGAATGTCATGATTTCCCCTCGTTATAAATATACGTAACATATTATTTTACTCATATGTATTTTGTATGGTTGATTTTCTAAGCTTAGCTTAGATGTGGTACAAGGCCGATTCTATGGAACACTCAGGGAGTGTTGAACTCACTATTTAGTCGTAATTGAACTAACAAGACAAACTTGCTAACCATTACACAATCGCGAAGTGTCCTATCTATTTTGTATGTATATTTACTTTGTCATTACTTTTATATAGAAAGGGTGTGTTATTATATGTATGTATTTAAGATTATGTGAGTTATAGTGTGTAGACGTACATATTTGATGCTATTGTGTTAGTTGTGTATATTTTACAGTTGATATATATATACATTGGATCTATTGGAGGTTATATATTCCCCCAAACACATACACACACATAGTGGGTGTAACAGCAAAATTGTCTAAATAGTGTAACGGCATGGAATAATTGTCCATCCCACAAAATGTTTAATATCTAAAAAAAAAAAAACATCAAATTAACTGAGTTTCTTTTCTTCCAGTTTTCCAGATAAGGCGTTTAACCATCTTGACACCATTTGTCGTAAGAATCACTAAAAAAAAAAAAAACCTTTGATTATTCAGCTAGAAAGAGAACAGGTTAAATTCAACTGTCGCTTCCCAACTGAGCAATAGTGAGAAAACAGTTAATTCAGGCCTTCAGTAATGGTACCAACATTCATACTCTGGCTTCCATCTTCAAAGTCCGTTCGAGGACCATCAAGAGAAGGGCGAATACGTTTAAAAAAGAGAGAACAGTAGAGAGAAAATCTGGATCACGAAGCCATAACGGCAAGACGAATCATCATTTCACCTTAGAGCCGATTTATTCTTATTGTTTAATGTAGAATTCAATATTGTTATAAAACCTCGGAGAATTCCAATAAGACATCTTTAGTCATTTCCAAGATGCAAAGGTTCAAAGCTTAATCTAACAAATAGACAATTTTACTGTTATACGATTTGAACAATTTTGCTGTTACAACACACACACTGTCGGTAGAATTATTCTCAAAATAATAGATAATAAACTCTCATTTGCTGGTGTCGGTATGTCGGTTTCCTAGGAACTGATCTGCTTGACCCTCATACGTTGAATTCGCCGATTGAGTCGAGTATATATATATATATATATATATATATATATATATATATACTGCACACACACACACACACACACACACACACACACACACATATATGTATGTGTGTGTGTCTGTGAGTGAAAATATATAGAAAATAGGAAAGAACTCGTTAGGTAAATAATCCAAAGTTCTTTAGTATTTTTGTTATTATTTTTAAAAAATAGTGCTCGATACAAAAGTACCAAACTAGAGCTCTAGCCGTTACTATAGTAATTTTAATTTTAATAATGAATATGCTTATAAAACGCGTAAATTTCAAGAATTAGTTATTCCCCAAAAAAATTTCGCTTGAAGATGGAACAGAGCTTGGTACTTTAATTCAATTTAATTCAAATAATTATAATGAGGTTTTCGGCTATTCTTTTGAAACATGAGAACTCTTATGTAGCGATGAAATCATATTTTTAAATAAATAGTTATATATATATATATATATATATATATATATATATATATATATATATATAAGTTTCATTAAAAACGACTGAAAATGTAAAGCGTTTAAGTTTTTTTTAATTTTTATTTCGGTTTAGTAACTTTTTAAATACCTTGTTTTCTAAGCGTACATGTAAAAAAAAAGTTTTTTTCCTGAATGCAGAAGTGTTACTTTCCTTGTTGGTTGTAGGGTCATGAAATTTGATCATACTGTATTTGGGCAGCAGTCCCTGATTTATACAAGTTCATTATTCGGCAGCCAACAAGAAAAATATCTCTACAACATTCAAACAAAAATGTTTTAAGACATGTCACACGTAGAAAACAAGCTACTTAAAAAGGATACTAAACAGAAACAAAAAATAAAAAAAATAAACGCAGTACCTTGTCAGTTGTTTTTAATGAAACTTGTATTAAATATGGATTGCTGTCCAAATGAACAATTACACACACACACACTCACACACACACATATATATATATATATATATATATATATATATATATATATATATCGGCTATCCAGTCAAATCCCTTGCATTCACGTACATATCAATATTCTTTGAAAAGGTATGAATCCTCTTCTTCTCCCCCCAGCTATGGGTAAATAGTAGGACACACTGGGTTTCTATAGCCTTGGATGGCAACTGGTCTAGGAGACGGAACACTCTGAATGCAAAACATGCGAGGCGTCGATTGGGGACCTTGTGGCACGTTTGTGTACCAGGTCTCTGTATTCGGCCCTTCAAAAAGTGTGGTTGGTTCTGCACAAAACCTTCACTACGATAATAAACTTTCATTTGCTGGCGTCGGGCTGTCGGTTTCCTAGGAACTGATCTGCTTGACCCTCATACGTTGAATTCGCCGGTTGAGTCGGGTATATATATACACCGTATTTTCCAACTTACTTCACGCTGCGGCTTGGAAGATGCAGGCTAATGTTGGAAAGAAATTTCTAAGAAAGACAAATCATTGTGAGACGTGTGATAGCCTGGTAGCAACTGATATTTTCACGACATAAGAGTGTGAGCAAATCTTTACAATCAAGACCAAAAGCAGAAAGGCTTCCGCCGCTGCTAGTAAAAAGAGAATTAACGTTTAGGTTTGAGGGTCCGCTCCAGAAGGTTCATAGTCTGGGATAAACTTGTAACAGCTAAGTACTGAGACTACATCCTATAAAATACTGTTGGGGCGCACCCACCTTCTAACTAGTAATGGACTGGTCCCTTTTATATAAGTCAGCTCTGGGGAGAGAGTCAGCGTTAGCAGCCCAGATACTTTCTGAGCGACTGCTCGGTTGAACTCTCTTCCTACGGGCGAGAGGAACCCGAAGGAGGCTACGCCGAAGGGCGGAGTCTCCTTCGGGGAGGTTAAATTGGCCCTGAACCCGTTTATACGGGTTCAAATGGGCTATTTTTTGCCGAGCCTAATGGCTCGGGAATGCCCACATTAAAAGGCCTTGTGCCGCATGACGCCCCTCGTGGGGGTGGCTAAATATCTTAGCAGCCCAGATACTTTCTGAGCGACTGATCGGTTCAACTCTCTGTCTCCGGACGGAGAAACCCGAAGGAGGCTACGCCGAAGGGCGAAGTCTCCTTCGGGAGGTAAACTCAGCCCTGAACCCGTTTATATGGGTTCAAATGGGATATTTTTTGGCCGAGCCCTAATGGCTCGGGAATGCCCACGTTAAAAAGGCCTTTGTGCCACATGACACCCTCGCGGGGGGCGGCAAATATCTTAGCAGTCCAGATACTTTCTAAGCGACTGATCGGTTCAACTCTCTGTCTCCGGACGGAGAGGAATCCGAAGGGGGCTACGCCGAAGGGCGAAGTCTCCTTCGGGAGGTAAACTGGCCCTGAACCCGTTTATACGGGTTCAAATGGGCTATTTTTGCCGAGCCTAATGGCTCGGGAATGCCCACGTTAAAAAGGCCTTGTGCCACATGACACCCTCGCGGGGGGCGGCTAAATATCTTAGCAGTCCAGATACTTTCTAAGCGACTGATCGGTTCAACTCTCTGTCTCCGGACGGAGAGGAATCTGAAGGGGGCTACGCCGAAGGGCGAAGTCTCCTTCAGGGAGGTAAAACCGGCCCTGAACCCGTTTATACGGGTTCAAATGGGTTTTTTTGCCGAGCCTAATGGCTCGGGAATGCCCACATTAAAAAGCCTTGTGCCGCATGACGCCCTCGTGGGGGGGGGTGGCTAATATCTTAGCAGCCCAGATACTTTCTGAGCGACTGATCGGTTCAACTCTCTGTCTCCGGATTGAGAGAAACCCGAGGAGGCTACGCCGAAGGGCGAAGTCTCCTTCGGGGAGGTAAAACCGGCCCTGAACCCGTTTATATGGGTTCAAATGGGCTATTTTTTGGCCGAGCCTAATGGCTCGGGAATGCCCACGTTAAAAAGGCCTTGTGCCACATGACACCCTCGTGGGGGTGGGGGCTGAATATCTTAGCAGTCCAGATAAGCTTACCCGGTACATACCGTTGGACTTTGGATATTGTTTCGTACTAACCAACCTTCGTTCTACTAATCACTCTATTGTTAATTGCTTTTATGAATATACCGGTATTTTCCTCTACAACTGTGTTTGTCTTGATTCATATACCGACACACGGGAAACTCACATCATCTCAAATACTGAATCAGATAGATAGCTAACAATATCGCGTAAAGACTTAACATATAAATCCACGTCCTTTACAGTCAAGTCAGTTAGGTGACCGTCCAAGCCTGGGCGTTGCCTTACCTTCGTCTTGGAAGACGCACGCTTATTTTTCAGCGTATTTTTTTAAAAAAATGCGTCTTGTTATCCGGTAAATACGATATATATATATATATATATATATATATATATATATATATATATATATATATATATATATATATATATATATGTGAAAAGTGTATATAAATAAATATATATATTTATAATTATATATTATATTCGCGGTACTTATTAGAAAACGCTCAATATCAGAGATAGAGCTAACATATTTGGTTGGATAGATGTGAGTTTGTGACCCTGGGTTTCACGCGATCGTCAGACAGAGTTTGTCTGATGATCGCTAAAGCGTGAAACCAAATATATATATATATATATATATATATATGTGTGTGTGTGTGTGTGTGTGTGTGTGTGTGTGTGTGTGTGTGTGCATTACACAGACAGAAGTATATATATATCTTATACAATGATGTGTAATAATGTATATTTATCTGTGTGCATGTATTATGCGTAAGATTGGATATTAGGGAAGATTTACCAACAACCGTTGGTTAAAGCCTCTTTTATTGTGTTAGTTGGTTATTTTTGTTCAGATGCATATCAATCTCAATGGATTAATTAATCCTGGTATCTACCTACTTTCTACACCATTTTATTACTTCTACTGTAGATAATTTGTATATAATTTTACCCTTTCAATGTAATCGTATATTAGATATTGTAATGATTTAGTAATAAAAGTCTTAATATTTAACACATAGCTAGTGGGAAATATGTGGATTCGTACCTTTCCCATATAATTTGTACGTAAGTGAATATAACGAACCCAGCTTAATCTCCGATTAACAATTCCGAGCCATTATCCATTACACCACTCGCACATCCAAGCATACAGCTCCTGGCATCCCCAAGTGGTTACCCATCTAGTTACTGACCAGGATCAACTTTCGCTGATCGTACGACAACCGGTGCTTCAACCGTAGGTATCCGTATGTTTTATAGATATATAGTTTGTAGATGATTTTTTGTAGGTGTTATATGTTTGTGTATAATCCTATTTCTTTCGGTTAGGACATTGCAGATATTTTCCACGTGTTTTCGTTGGAATATTTATATATTAGAGGGGATAATCGTGTACATTAATTAAAAATCTGTTCCACCGTCAGTGCAGCTTGGCACGATGAACATGAACATTGATCTTTATTCTTCAGCAGGTATAAATGGTTGAGGTATGTGTGGACGATGCTAGCATGACTACGTCTTTGCTTTCTTTTCTAGACATCTCGTTCCATGTACCTAGGAATTGTTTGATTGTGAGAAGTGCATTATTTGTGTTATGCAAGAAAATATTTATAATAGTAAAAAACTGCTGAAGGTAATAAAGACTTACTGATAGATGTCCTACTAATTAACCCATGGTGGGGAGTTGTATTCATACCTTCCTCAAGGCTATTTCTGTGCAAGACTTGAACTGGAAACTCGGCTCTTTCTATTTCCAATTCTGTAGCGTCATCTATTACATCACACACGCATCTAAGCTTACAGCTACTGGTATTCCCTAGCGGTTACTCGTCTAGGTAGTGACCAAGCTTGAAATTGCTTACCTACGTTGATCGTACGAGAATCGGTATTTCAGCGTGATATGTCCGTTATTGCGGAAAAGGAAATTTGAATAATGAAATCTGACATGGTTTTGTATGCCGTGTCCTTTTAGGACGTAGGTGATCAAGGCGCTCCACCTCTTCCTGTCCCTTGTAGTTTTGTCTTTTTGTTATTTCTCGCAAACTCTGTTCTGCCATCCACTTGCCCGTTAGGTATGTCACGCGTTGCTTTCCCTTGTCTCACCTTCAATCTATCCGTCCTGTGAGTATAAGATTTTCCAAGTCCTCTTTTCTCATTACATGTTCGAGAAAGAACAGCTGCCTCTTCTTGTTAAGTATAAACATGATTAGTTTGATATAATCCTCCCTAATCGGCATAAAGATTATTTGAATCGATTTGCGCATTGGTTTACAAGTAGCTTTATTTTTCTTTTTAATACTGAGCTATTAATATGATTTCCTCTTCCCGAGTGAACAAAAAATAATTAAATTTTGAAATATCAATTTTCCTGTTTATTTCTCGATCGGTTCAAATGGTTTCCTTTTACTTTTTTTCTATTAAGTCTTTTTCTAAAAAAAAAAATGAATCGATTTCCTCGATTCGATTTTAAGTTTGCTTTTTAATATTCAAAATTAAGATGGCCGCCAAGCAAAGAAAAATAAAAGAAACGGAACGAAGAATAAACAAAATTATAAAACTACGAAAATCAATTATGACAGTAAATCTTCAGAAATTGATGTAAGCGTCAATGTTTTCTTTTTTTTTAATTTTTATTTAACATGTTAAGTAAAAACTGAAGCAGCACTAAAGGCGATAATTAATAATTGTAAATTATCTCTTCCGGGAATATTTACAAAAATATTCTTGAATTGCTTTCAAAACGTGCTTTATATATGTAATAATGTATTTAGCGGCATGAAGGAGACGTGTGCTTATTCACATGCACACATACAAGTACACATATGATCGCTTGAATCATGAAACAGAAACTAACCCTGCAGTTTCGTTTCCTATGTCATGCCTACATTTACTGTTTATAACAGCAAACATTTTATCTCCGATCTTAAACATTTTTCTACCATAAATATAACAGAATCTGATATATATATATATATATATATATATATATATATATATATATATAGTGGTGGACTCTTCCGTCTGACATTTTAAATTCTAATTGTATTTTTTCCAATTTTCCCATGAAATGTTCATCGGAATCAAATTGTGGAGTAAATTTCCAAAATTTGTTCTGTTTTCGTTCAAGTACCATTCCTGACATTATCACACACACACACACGCGCGCGCACGCACACACACACACACACACATATATATATATATATATATATATATATATATATATATATATATATAGATAGATAGATAGATAGATAGATAGATAGATAAACAAAGATGAATAACTAGATAGATAATGAACAGACACAGATAGATAGATAGATAGATAGATAGATAGATAGATAGATAGATAGATAGATAGATAGATTAAGTAATTGTAAGATGTGGTGATTTAACCTAATCACTGAACCAATGTAAGTTCAAGTTAGGTCTTAAGCGAATTAAGGACATACTTGAATAAGATGAATGTCCAGGTAACAAAGAATTGGTCTCATGCGGCATCGTCTAAGACTCTGATTTTGGACATGGAAAGGTACCTTCAATTCCTGCAAGGGTAGTAGAGGATAAATGTGATTTACTCGTGTGTCTTCTAGCACTTTTAAATGAAATTATCATCAGGAAACCATGAGAGATGTTTCGACTTAAAGGCACACTGCAAATCAATGCTATTTCACATCTTCAGGAACTTTGCAAATAGCTCATATGAGTCCTCTCCAGACCTCTATGTACTTTGCTAATTCACGGAAGTTCAGGAGATCTTCCAATTTCATCAAAGTTTTTTTTTGGGAATGATGAAAGAATATTGATGTTTTTTTTTTTCATTGTTCAATGTGTATACAGTGGATATTCACCCAATGCCTGTGTTAGTGTTTGTTTCTAAAAATTGTTATCTTCTGTTGACAATCTCGGATATTAATATTATGCCATTCATTTGGTTTCGTGGAGACAGTATATATCAATGTTATACCTATAAACCTCCTGAGTCAATAATTCCCGCTTTTTTCTTTTCCCACAATTCTCTCAACATTAAATGACCCGATAGTAAAATCTTTCTATTCGGTTGGATGCATTTACAAAGTTTTCAATCAGAAGTCACCAAACATTTAACAGTTGGTAACCAGAGAAGTCTATACTATTTTCCAACAAAAAGTTAACTAAAAAAGTGATAAAGCAGTATTTTCAAACAACACATTTTTTTTTCAAAAAACGTAGTTTGTTTAAACGACCCAGTCGTGCATTAAAATACAGGATGCGATTGACAAATTGTTGCTTAAATTACGCAAAAATGAAAGTAACGCTGACCTCTCATTTTAACAGATATATTTACCAAAATTATACAAAAATATATTTAAATATATTGAAATACTAAAGAGTCAATTCATTCAATCAAATCACCATCGGCATTAACCACGGCCTCCAGATAACTTCAGAAACTCCTGCATATCTTCTGACCGGTCCCCTTGTTTAAGTTAGTGGATGCTGCAATAATTCTTGCCTTCAGTTCATCTTTGGTGTTACAAGGAGTTTTGTTGGTCTCTTACACAACGGCGCCCCACATAAATAATCAATTGTGTTGCCGTCTGGGGAGTTAAGTGGCCAGATATAAGGGGTGATGTGGTTGCAGAAATTGTCTGACAGCCATAGCTTAGATCTCCTGCTTATGTGGCAGGCTGCAGATTCTTGTTGCCAGACACAGGATCTTCCAGCAGCCACTCTCTTGACTCAGGGCAGGACTACATCTTCACGGCACTTGATTTAGGCATCCGTGTTGAATCTGATGGTCTGTGGGAAGATGAATGTAGGCATGACGTCGTCATCACTAGTGATTACTTCAAACACCATGCTGAATTATCATCCAACTCTTTTCGAATCCTCTGCACTGTCCTCAGATTGACACCCAAACACTCTGAAATGATCGTATTGGTTCTTCCGGTGCGAATGACAAGCCGTACAGCATGCCGTTTCCAAATTTCTGGCGGAATGAATTGTGTAATGGTTTTTAAATCTACAACTGTGTTATTTTTTTAAAAAAAGAAAATGTCGAAAACATTTGCACAGATTTAATATATATAATTTAACGGGTGAGTCTATGTCTGTAGACATTAGCGCGTTGTGCATCTTAAATGCCCTTACTCCACGGACATGATCATTTTAGTGAATTATTAAAATATCCATGGATGAGATAATCAAAGTGTGTATGACTAATTGATAGAAATTACAATGAGTACAGCGACGACAGAAGGACTTCAATTTACTAGAGATAACACGTTTAATAGACAAGAATACTTGAAAGTTATGGACTTAGACACTGTATGGTACCCGTTAGTTTGTAAGTTGCCATATTTGTTGAAACTGAAGAAACAAATGTCTCGGCTTAATAAGACAGAGAAATGAGGCTGAATGGAGAAGGGTGGGGAAGTTATGTTGATTGTTCGACTTCCGTATAGATCTTGCTGTTCATTGGCCCAAAATTTATGAAGTGGATATGTCTGAACGAGTGAATCTAATTGGTTGACCTTTGCAAAACTGGCTTGTCACCTTTATATGTTACTTTATGTCCCTTTCCCCCCACACACATACACACACACAGAGGAGCATACATCACACACACATACACATACACACAGGCACACACACACACACAAATACACACACAAACACACACAAATACACACACACACACACACACATATATATATATATATATATGAAAATTTCTCAGAGTTAACCTGTAGAAAAGATAATATTTATAAATATAAAGAAAGTAACTAATAATAAAAAAACAGAATCTGTATTAGATACTTTCTTTAATTAAATTCATTTCGTTTTTTTCTTTGAGTCCACATTGGACGAAACGCGTCAGCAATAACTACAGTTTCCCTATTGTCATTTATATATATATATATATATATATATATATATATATATATATATATATATATATATATATATATATATATATATATAACACGCTTATTATGACAATGGAGGATTCGTTTACAAAGATATTTCAGCAAAATATTTAAATTCTACGTCAACTTTCCCGATATGAATTGCTAGTTTGCGATTTAATAAGCGTAATATATATTTCTTACACATAAACTAAATATATTTTAAATCCGAGCCGATATCCATTACTCCACCGAGGGACAGTGGCGTAATGGGTAGCAGTTCGGATTGAGGAATCGAAGAGCCGAGTTCGAATTCCAGTCGAATCTACTTCGTGCTAATATCCTTGGGAAAGTATGAATCCTTTTCTTTTCCCTCAAGCTATGGGAAAATAGCAAAGCAGACTGGGTTCTTTCGACTTGGATATCGATTGGTCTAGGAGAAGGAAAAACCCGGAGGGTCGTTTAGGGACCTTGTGGCGCGTAGTGCACAGGTCTCAGTATTCAGCCCTTCAAAAAGTGTGGATGGTTCTACACAAAACCTTCACCACTATAATCAAATCTCATGCACTAGTGTCGGGCTGTCGGTTCCTAGGAACTGATCTGCTTGACCCTCGTACGTCGAATTATTTCAACAGGAATCATATCAAGGTACACACACACAGAAAAAAAAACTACATTGACACGATATTGTGTAGAGTATTCTGATAATTGTAGCTTGTTAAAGAATTAAACGTAAATTATGCAAGATCAGTATCTCTTCTTTAAATAATTGATTGAGTGATTGATTTTCGTGTTACAGGTTCGACGTTGTTTTTGTTATTTTGTTATATTTGCTGATACAAGCTCAGATCATGTGCTATTGCCATGCGGTCACCCATATGGGTACTGACTTGTCGCTTTATCTGCCTTTCGCGAGCGGACACACACACATAAGCACACAAAGCGCACACACACTGATAGACACACACATCACACACACACACACACACACACACATATATATATATATATATATATATATATATATATATATATATATATATATATATATATAACTAGACACGTTTCGAAAAACCCTCGAATTTTGATTAGCTAATCAAATAAATCTCGAGGAAAAAGTTTTAAAAAAGAAAGAGCTACAAACATGAACTTCTGCCGACAAAAAAATCGCACAGATGCAGGTCTGAAGCCCAAAGAAAAAACCCTGATACGAGTAACAACTAACAAAGAGCTCAATACTACCGTAGAGCAGACCTAGATATCTAGTATATATATATATATATATATATATATATATATATATATATATATATATAATTGCTGATATCCCCTGATGAGTAGACGGAGTAATTCCCGGAGGGTCCGTCTACGAAACTCTGAAGTCGGTTAATGAAAGTAATATCAATCACCTAAGGGGAAAACCTTTTACTTTTATTAAATTCAATCTTATATATAAAGTACAGTCTACGTGTTTGTGTTTGTGCGTGTTCAAGCAACTACTCCGCTCCCACTGGTCCGATTTCAATTATTCATAGCTCATTCGAAATACCCACAAAAGTTAGGCGCAGGGAACGACTTTCGTTGAGCTCAGATTCAGGGTTTCCACATAATGCGACGGTAAAATATTATATATATTATATTCCATAATATAGGTTTTACTTAATTAGCTATTATGTTTCTCTAACTCTTCAAATGTTGAATTCAAATTTCTATTTTCTTATCTTTTCCCTGTATTAATTTTATCTTAGATAATTGTCCATTGTTCTCTCTCTCATGACACAAAAATAATTGTTTTTATGTAAAATAAGGATCTACGTACATCAAACCCGTCTTTAGATTAAGTGTCAGCAGAAGAATTATCGTTAAAAGGTAAGCTTAAACAGTAATTCAATACTTAAATGCAGCGATCAATTTTGTGTTCCTCTGTCGTTTATTGATGCCAATCGCATCTATTCTTCCCTAGCTATTGTGATGATAGCCAAACCAGGATTCCTCCTCAGGAGATAAATTAAATTGCGCCCGATAGGGTGGATTTTAAACTAGTTATATATATATATATATATATATATATATATCAAGATAATAATAAGCAAAAACTTAAAATTCTCGAAGTCCTTTATATGAGAATTGCGGCCCAAAATAAGTAAATTACGAGTATATCAACGAAGTTTTTAAATGCTTGTAGCAGTAAAGTATTATATAAAAAATACTAAATTAGATTACTACAAAATACTACAATTAAAAAATCTATTAAAAATCACATAAGTTACCTCCCTTGCTTAGCGGTGAAAATATATTTTGAATTTATAACATCAACGCATAGCACATCTATAGACATGTAACCCCGTGAAAATAGTCTCATGGAGATAGAAAAATACTTGGTAGAATAAAAATTATTTGAAAGACAATTTTGGAATTTTTCTTAATCTGCTTTCTTCTGTCACTAAGTTATTCATTCGTGGGATTGAAAGGATTAAACTAAAATAGACATAATATGTCTAAATTATTTCACTAAACAAGTTTGAATAATAATATGTAATCCATATATATATATATATATATATATATATATATATATATATATGTGTGTGTGTGTGTGTGTGTGTGTGTGTGTGTGTGTGTGTGTGTGTGTGTATGTGTTTGTGTGTGTGTGTGTATTGTCATCCAGAGACAGACTGTTTCGCTGTATCACAGCTCATCAGTGTGGCTAGAGATCCGATTGCCACAAGCCAGGATCGAAATCCTACTGATTTGGCAGAAGTCGGAGATTTTTCCCCTAAGCTTTCAGCTCCTGACAGAGAGGAAGATGAATTTTTAAGTATTTATTTTTGAATAAATGCGCCAGTGTCTCAGAGTGCTCGATTCACAGAAGAGTTTTCGCATTATCTGCAGTAGCAGTCACTGTTTACAAATTCGCCCTTTCCCTCGAAACTTCTCGATAGAATTTTATTTTTCGAGGCCGAAATATATATATATATATATATATATATATATATATATATATATATATATATGGCATCAAATGACAATTGAAAATCTTACATTTTGCCGTCACCGTTTCTTCTTCCGACTTTTTCAAGGGAAAAATGAAATCGAAATGTTTTTGTTGTTATAGTTAACTATAACAACAAAAACAAAAAAATTTTCAATCTCATCTGAGACCATTTTCAGGGATTTCATTTCTATAGATGTGTTATGCGTTGATGCTATAAATTCATAAGTCGGAAGACGAAACGCGTCGACAAAATGTAAGAATTTTTTTCCAATTGTCATTTGATGCCAATCTGTCTTGTCCACAGAATTCATCTGCGTATTTAACTATATATATGCATGTATGTATATATGTATGTAATCTTATTTATCATCTTGTCAGATTTCTTTCGGCAAGTAATTGCTAATATATGCCTCATAAGTCCGAATTACAAATGGTTTAAATTTATCCAGACAATATGTTAAAAAATGGTTTAAATTTATCTAGGCAGTATGTTAAATTTTATAAACACATTGTATGGATAAATTTAAACCATTTGTACTTCCGGTTTGATGAAGCAAGTATTAAAAACTTAGTTGCTGAAATAAATTTATTATTGGATTTTCTGAGATGAGTTATTTTTTTCTTTGATGCCTATCAATATTGATCTGTATACAATATATTGAGCCCTGTTGATGGATCTTTTTAACATTTTATATTAAGAAAGACCTACTTGGATTATTCTTTCTACTTACGGATTTGATATTATATATATACATACATACATACATTCGCACACACACACACACACACACACACACACACATACATATATATATATATAATTAAAATTTACTATATTCATACTTTTATATATTTATACGGATATGATAATAGATACCATCTCTGAATGAGAAATTAAAGTGCTGACGTTTAATTCTAGTCGGGTTTGTTACATACACTTCCCCGCAAATGCACAAATGTATGTATGTATATATGTATGTAATCTATGTATGTATGTATATATGTATGTAATCTTATTTATCATCTTGTCAGATTCCTATATATATCTGATTTACATTTGATCTTCAACTCTCTCTCTTTCTCTCTCTCTCACTTTCTCTCTCTCTCTATATATATATATATATATATATACTATTTCTTCCAAAGGGTTCAACCGACGATACATATATATATATATATATATATATATATATATATATATATATATATATATATATATATATATTAGATGAGATCAAATATAGATAAAGTATGGATCAAAATCTGACAGAATGATCTGGCAAGGAGCAAGTAAGAAACGTTTATTAATCTAATATGTTCCACATGATGAGATACAGACAATTAGAATTAAGAAATTCTGTGATTTTTACTTTTGTATTGTTTGACGTTCATTGGTTAATCATGTTTCACGTTAGTATAATTTGAGGTGTTCCGAATTTTCAATGAATTAAATGAATGTAAGTATTTGAAATTCCGAGTTTGTCTACGTGGAGACTCAGATGATAATGGAAATCCGTAACAATGTGTGTTGGGGTGTCTAGTAAAAAGTAAAAAAATAATTATAATCTACGCTCTACTTGTGTATCGAGCACTGTTAAATAACTTCGGATCATTAATCTAATAGTTCGTTCCTATTATATCAATACACGCACATATATATATATATATATATATATATATATATATATATATATATATATATATATGTGTGTGTGTGTATAAGTATGTATAAGTATGTAACTCATAACACTGTCGGGATTACCTACCAAAAAATATTTTAAACTGCCGACATGGAGAACGCATGAATAAAAACAATTTATGAATAAAAACATATTTTCATGAACGTTTTCCCAAATTTCAATAATATATATATATATATATATATGCGTGTGAGAGTGTGTGTGTGCTTTGTCACGTTAATGTATGCATTGTCACGTTAATAGTTAAGTAAGGAAAACGTCTTAATAGATAGATGAAGGAAACCTGAAATAGATAAATTAATCGATATTCTATTTTGGTCAAGTGGCCAACAGTTATTGCAAATGGCCGATTGATTAAATGCTTTTTTCAGTCTACCAATGATCTATTGGCTATTTTCGCGAAGGCCAAGCCATATTCAACCATTTGCTATGTTTTGGCTAAGAAGCAGGTGATGCCAGACGCAAAACTCTTTTGTCGAATTGTTCTACCTCGCATTTCCATGCTGTCCATTCTTGTACAACTTCTACGGACCGTTGCTTTCTTCCACTTGACGAATCGGATATATAGAGTTTTCCGACAATATTACATGAAATAATAGAAAAAAAAAAACAGCTGAAAGAATAGATTATCGGCTCTAAAAAAGCAAACGATAAGGAGTTCGTGTTAGTTTGATAGAGACGTAAATAGGGATTATTATTAATAGATTTCTCACCATATTTTACCCTTTTTGCTCTAACCGCCATTCACTACCTATTGGGCTTTCTTTTCATTTTATCTGAAGATAAATTACTTTAGCATTGGCTGCAGAAAAGGAATGTGAAAAACTTTTACTTTGTTATGGCTATCGCCTGGAAAAATTCTTTTGCACATTAAATTGACATTTGATATAAAAACACAGACTTCTTGATTCTCCGAGAGAGAACACATACATTTGTCCCGGTAAATAAATAAATAAATATCTGTCCTCTCAAGAATCTACAGAGTTTTCTAGGGTGGGTAGATAATCCTTGTTGCAGACGTCTGGTCTGGCATGTTTGAGTTTGTTCAATACACACAGCGCCAACTTGGGATTTTTTTTTATATAACTATGCAGAGCCGACCATAGTTACAGTTTCTGGGAGAGAGTGCATAATCTGACGCGATCAGTACGTTCAAACCCTCAGTCACAAGAATTAAGTCAGCATCTGGTATGGTATTTATGTCTTCTCCAAAGAAAGACTCGTTTCCTTAGACCAATATTACCAACAATCACCTCCTTGACAAATCAACCAAAAGATGCAAATCCAAATATCATGGTCGCTAAGCAACAAGGACAAGCACACTAAAAAACACATACACACAACATAATACTTTAATTATATATATTGTTCGGGCTGTTTCGGTCTCCTTCAGGTGATTGGAATTTTGAAGTGAATCCTTTGTTTCGTTCAATTCCAAAAACCTGAAGTAGTCCTGACGATACAACGGCCGAAACATCGTTAATATGGAAACAAAGAGGATGACATCAGTCCGAACAATGCAAATAGTATAAATAATTAAACTATCTAGAAAAATATATATATATATATATATATATATATATATATATATATAGTATATCCTTTTCTGTTTATATATATATATATATATATATATATATTATTTCTATGTATTACACACGTGTAAGAATAGCGCTGCACTATCTACTTACCAAGTTATCATTTCGCATATTTGCATATTCATTTACATATGCGTATAAATTAAGAGATAACTTTAGAGATATATTCGTCTCTCAATTCATACATATCTATGCAAAGTTATTTTTCTACATATATAATATTTTATATGTATATATATATATATATATATATATATATATATATATATCCATTGTCACTGTTCTGCTGTATCACAGCTCTGTGTAACTAGACACATGTATACACACACATATATATATATATATATATATATATATATATATATAATAAAAGACACACATACACACACATATATATATATATATATATATATATATATATATATATCCAATAAAAGAAAGAACAGAAGATATAAAATAATTTCTTATAGTATCACAGCTCATCAGTTTACAGAGCATTAACTAGACACACACATACACAAAACACATAAATAAAATTATATTTTATATATATATATATATATATTTTAAATCAATATATTTATATATATATATCAAAGGAAAACATAACACATCTTTGAAAATGCAAAAATAAATTTATTTCGGCAAGTAATTGCTAATATATGCCTCATAAGTCCGAATTACAAATGGTTTAAATTTATCCAGACAATATGTTAAAAAATGGTTTAAATTTATCCAGGCAGTATGTTAAATTTTATAAACACATTGTATGGATGAATTTAAACCATTTGTACTTCCGGTTTGATGAAGCAAGTATTAAAAACTTAGTTGCTGAAATAAATTTATTATTGGATTTTCTGAGATGTGTTATTTTTTTCTTTGATGCCTATCAATATTGATCTGTATACAATACACTGAGCCCTGTTGATGGATCTTTTTAACATTTTATATTAAGAAAGATCTACTTGGATTATTCTTTCTACTTACGGATTTGATATTATATATATTCATACATACATACATTCGCACACACACACACACACACACACACACACACACACACACACACACACACACACACACACACACACATATATATATATATATATATATGTATAATTGAAATTTCCTATATTCATACTTTTATATATTTATACGGATATGATAATAGATACCATCTCTGAATGAGAAATTAAAGTGCCGACGTTTAATTCTAGTCGGGTTTGTTACATACACTTCCCAGCAAACGCACAAATGTATCCATCTACTTCCAGCCCCCAAGCTATGGGTTAAATAGCAGGAATTATATCTGGGTATAGTATTATCTTTTTAAAAAATACAATCAATCTTCTCTCGCCTAAAAGCATTTTTGTTTCTGATTAATCGAAGAATTTGTATAATTTTATCTATTGTCAAAAGATCTGGTTGGGGGCGGTTGGCTACACCATCGTCTATCATGTCTCCTCTGCGATCGGCTCGGTTATGAGATATGAAAAATCTATTGTTAGTGTGGTTATTTTTGATTGTGCTAGATTTTTTTAAATTTAAACTTTTAATAAAAGTCACGTTAGTATGTATACATTTGACATGTTGACTATCAATGAATTTTCTTGTCATACTTATCCCTTTACATTTATCCACGAGTTTTGATTGATTTTTTAAAAAATGTGAACAGCAAATTGTTCCAAATTGTGGTGTTGAAATTGCTATCATGGTTTGAAGCCACCCCCGGGAACAATTAGCGAAAGCATTGAACAATTCTTGCGGGAAATTGAAAACAAGAGAAAACAGTCGTACTCAAAATCAACAGATATTTATGGGTCACATAATCCGGAGGAAGTGGTTGGAAATCAGAGAAAATTTAATACAAAAAGGTGGGGGATGGTCAGCCGGTTTTCCCCATGACAAATTTTGAGGGAATGAATGGCGGAAGTTGTAGTGAGAAATTTTGAAAAGGGACAAATATTGCTAGATGATACACGGAAAAACAGGTTAAAACTATGATTGCCAATGAAGAAGAGTCACGTCACATAAAAGAAGAAGAATGAGACAAGGTGGATAAAAGGAGAAAGGGGAAGAAGAAGAAGAAGAATACGAGGAGGAAGAGGAGAAGGAAGAGGAACAAGAAAAAAACGAGAAGGAAAACGAGAAGGAAGAAACAGACGAGGAGGAAATGAAGGACGAAGAAGAGGAAGATGCTGAAGAGGAGGAAAATGCTGTAGAAGAAGAAGAAGAAGAAGAAGAAGAAGAAGAAGAAGAAGAAGAAGAAGAAGAAGAATATGTACAAGAGGAGGAAAATGAGAAGAGGAAAAAAAAAGAAAAAATGAGAGGAGTAAAAAGAAAAAATAATAAGACGAAGAAGAGGAATAAGAAGGAAAATGTAATAATTTGTTATTTAATTATGACTGCAAATCGGACATTTTTCAACTCCCTCCCTTTTCCTATAGTTTCATTTACCCCTTTTCATTTACCCTTTTTATTTTTATTTTATTTTTCTTCTCTCTCATTCTCATAATGTGTTTGCTAATTCTTTATTTCAATGTAACCGTTTGGTGTTTAGCTATGTGTTCAGCAGATCGGACATTTTTCAACTTCCTCCCTTTTCCTATAGTTTCATTTACCCATTTTCATTTACCCTTTTTATTTTTATTTTATTTTTTTTCTCTCTCATTCTCATAATGTGTTTGCTAATGCTTTATTTCAATGTAACCGTTTGGTGTTTAGCTATGTGTTCAGCAGATCGGACATTTTCAATTTCCTCCCTTTTCCTATAGTTTCATTTACCCTTTTCATTTACCCTTTTTATTTTTTATTTTATTTTCTTCTCTCTCATTCTCATAATGTGTTTGCTAATTCTTTATTTCAATGTAACCGTTTGGTGTTTAGCTATGTGTTCTGCAGATCGGACATTTTTCAACTTCCTCCCTTTTCCTATAGTTTCATTTACCCCTTTTCATTTACCCTTTTTATTTTTATTTTATTTTTTTTCTCTCTCATTCTCATAATGTGTTTGCTAATTCTTTATTTCAATGTAACCGTTTGGTGTTTAGCTATGTGTTCTGCAGATCGGACATTTTTCAACTTCCTCCCTTTTCCTATAGTTTCATTTACCCTTTTCATTTACCCCTTTTTATTTTTATTTTATTTTTTTTCTCTCTCATTCTCATAATGTGTTTGCTAATGCTTTATTTCAATGTAACCGTTTGGTGTTAAGCTATGTGTTCAGCAGATCGGACATTTTTCAACTTCCTCCCTTTTCCTATAGTTTCATTTACCCCTTTTCATTTACCCTTTTTATTTTTATTTTATTTTTCTTCTCTCTCATTCTCATAATGTGTTTGCTAATTCTTTATTTCAATGTAACCGTTTGGTGTTTAGCTATGTGTGCTGCAGATCGGACATTTTTCAACTTCCTCCCTTTTCCTATAGTTTCATTTACCCCTTTTCATTTACCCTTTTTTATTTTTTTTTATTTTCTTCTCTCTCATTCTCATAATGTGTTTGCTAATTCTTTATTTCAATGTAACCGTTTGGTGTTTAGCTATGTGTGCTGCAGATCGGACATTTTCAACTCCTCCCTTTTCCTATAGTTTCATTTACCCTTTTCATTTACCCTTTTTATTTTTATTTTATTTTTCTTCTCTCTCATTCTCATAATGTGTTTGCTAATTCTTTATTTCAATGTAACCGTTTGGTGTTTAGCTATGTGTGCTGCAGATCGGACATTTTTCAACTTCCTCCCTTTTCCTATAGTTTCATTTACCCCTTTTTCATTTACCCTTTTTTTTTTTATTTTATTTTTCTTCTCTCTCTCATTCTCATAATGTGTTTGCTAATTCGTTATTTCAATGTAACCGTTTGGTGTTTAGCTATGTGTGCTGCAGATCGGACATTTTTCAACTTACTCCCTTTTCCTATAGTTTCATTTACCCCTTTTAATTTACCCTTTTTATTTTTATTTTATTTTTCTTCTCTCTCATTCTCATAATGTGTTTGCTAATTCTTTATTTCAATGTAACCGTTTGGTGTTTAGCTATGTGTGCTGCAGATCGGACATTTTTCAACTTCCTCCCTTTTCCTATAGTTTCATTTACCCTTTTCCATTTTTATCTTTTTTTCTCTCTCTCTTTCTATATTGATCATTTTAATTCTGTGTTGACACTTTCATCACTTACTGCTTTTTTTATGTGATTATTTCCCCTTCGCGTTTCCATCAGTTCAAATGTTGACTTACGTTATTTCCTTATGTTATTTCATTTCCCCTTTGTTTTGCCTACTATTTTCAGCTGTTTCCTTAATTATAGTTTTCAATTCATTATTCATATCTGTTGTATTGTTTTCGCTTTTCCACAAAGCTTCGAATCTGTTCTCACTTTGGACATTAAATTCAATGAGGCAGTTTCTAAGTCTCTTACGACAAAGTTCTTTTGTGACATTTGAAATGAAGAATTGTGAATATAATTCAGGTTAGAAATTTACAAATATATACAACCGTTTTCCATATACCAATATATATATATATATATATATATATATATATATATATATATATATATATATATATATATATATATATATATATATAT
>CAHIKZ030000932.1:0-32500 GCA_903632075.3 Acanthosepion pharaonis | reverse complement strand
TCTATTTAGAGGAAGTTGAAATAAAAATAATTACTGTATAAACAAATCGTATTTTTAAATCATATATATTACCCGTGACCCGTTTAAAAATTGAGTAGAAGGTTTCAGATTATAAAACATTGAAGTTGCTTTCAACATTAAAAGAAATTGTCTGTTTGAAGAAAGTTTAAATTAAAATAGTTACTGTATAAACAAATCGTATTTTTAAATCATATGTTACCAGTGACCCGTTGAGCGAATGAAGGTTTAGATTATAAAACATTGAAGTTGCTTTAAACATTAAAAAAAATGTCTGTTGAAATAAAAATTTTAAAATATTTGTATGTTTAAAGAAAGCTGAAATATAAATAAGCACGTAAGCAATCACGGTAATGTGGAAAGAGAGAGAGGTGGAAAGAGAGAGAGGTGGAAAGAGAGAGAGGTGGAAAGACAGAGGTGGTAAGAGAGAGCGGTGAAAAGAGAGAGAGGTGGAAAGAGAGAGAGAAAGAAGTGGAAAGAGAGAGAGAGAGGTGGAAAGAGAGAACACTTTTTCCTCCACTTCCTACACTATAATAAATTTACAACTTTCTTTCACCCACTCTCTATATATATTTCTTCTGGTAAACACACAAGCAAACAAAGTTCACAGACTTTTAGAATAATAAAGATAGAGAAACCCGGGCTGTTGCTTTGGATATTTCGAAGACATCTGACTAAGTTTTGCATATTGATCTTCTTCTCAAGTTGAAGCATTTATGTATTGATTCAGTCTTTCTTAACGAATTTCGAAATGAAAATTTTCTTGAACGGCCACTCTTTTTGTGTTAATGCGGGTGACCTACATAGCTTTATACTTGAACCTACGATATTCCTAAACGTTGTTTATCAATTAATTTCCTGACGGCATCAGTTCTTAAATGCTTATCTATGCTGATGGCACAACAATTTATTCCTATCATAATAGTGTGTCTGAGATAAAGTTGGCAGCTCGTTTAAAAAAAAAATAATATACAATCGGTTGTTAAATGGGGCAAGAAATGACGTGTTACTTTTAATACCTCCAAAACAAAACTACTCTCTTTTAATCGTCTTAAAGAACCTTTTTTACGTTTTGATGCTAACCTCCAAAAGACTGACTTGTTGCAGATGTTCGGACTAAAAATTCCCACTGACCTGAGGTGGAAAGAATCAATTGCTAGGTCTGCAACCTGCGAAGGAATTTGGTTCTCTGTGTTGTGCTAGACAATTTTTTCTTGCCAGCACCACTCTTATATATTTATATGGCTACCATTCGTCCTTGCTTTGAATATTACTGCCACATCTTGTCTGGTGCTCTTGTTTTATATTTAAAGATCGTTCACTATTTACATTATTCGGACTATTGTCCTCATCTTTGTCACCATATTTATTACAACGTTTCGTTTTGAGGACACATGGCACATTGGACAAAGGCGTTTGGTTAGATCCAGTGACATGACCCAAAGAGAGTGAGTTCAATACTCGGATAAGGCAGTGGAGAACTTGAAGAGAGGAATTAACAGGAGATAACTGATAACTGGCATCCATTAAACATGGCACGTGGAATTAGGACAATCTACCCCAGTGAGCGAAATAAAGGGTTCAGTTCGTCATTCCAACCACCTGAACAAGGCCGGAGCGTACAACTGCCGAAACGTTGTAATAAATATGGCGACAAACATGAAGACAATAGTCCGAATAATGTAAATAGTGTACATAATACCTCATCCCAGAAATATAGACAAATATTAAAGATGGTTGATAAAATCGAAAGAATCTTCAATGTTATCCGGCTTCTCGGCTTCAGTCTCTTCCCGACGACCTAATGTTGCTTTCCTGTGACTTTGCGGTAAATACTTTAATAATAATTGTTCTGATGAACTTTCCCCTATGGTGCCTAGAGTCTATGAATTTAAGCACAGTATGAGATTGGTGGAAAAGTCTAATCATTTTGCAGTTAAAATGGCTAGATTTAATTGTAAATTCTATGTTAACAATTTCTTGTATCGCACTTCTGGTTGCGGACATCTCTTCTAGATTCTTATTTCCCAGTGAAATTACAATTCAATGTCAACCATTATCTTCTGTTTTCTTAATACTTGTTTTTATATTGTTCTCACTCCTTAATAGCGTTTTTTTCTCCATATTCTTTAACACTCAGAAACCCCTTTCATCCTACTGCTAAATGATTATTAAAATGAAAAAAAAAAACAAAAAAACAACTTAATTTGTTTACGTTTTGGGAACAAAAATAAAGTTAGCCGATATAAACTTCAAAAATTACCAAAAAATTTGTCTTGTTTTGCTATAGTGTCTTCTCATTGCTTACTAATAATGCAGGCTAGACTGGGACGTAGTTTATCAGATTAAAATGGACATACATTTTTGATTCCTAAGATGAAGCATGTTTCTATATTCAGTCTTTCGATCTCTATGCCGTTAGAATTCACTATTTATCAAAAGGGGACATTTACTCAAACACGTATATCCACTAAATGTCTAATGTCGCTACAAACCTAAAAAATAAATAAGTAGAACATAATTGAACAGTATTATATGTCAAGCAGATATTAGGGGATTTTATTCGCTCGATAAAATTTTATTTGGAAATTGAACAAAAGGTGACAAAGCACACGTTTTGCACAGACGTCAATAAACGCGATTCAATAATTAACATTGTGTCGATAATTTACTATGACGGCGAATAGGTGTTACGAATAATTATAAAAAGTTTTTCATAGAAATTAGATCCGATTTTATTGCACTGTAAACTTAACCGCTTTAACATTGTTTATGTCTAATGGCTTTCCTCTAGTGAGCTCCAATTTTAAACGTCATCGATACTGACTGTATCAGCTATCAGCAACTATTACCACATAGTTTACAAAGCACCGCTATAAGCTTATACTATAAAGCTATCTGCAGATAGCAAAAAGCTGAGCTCAGTTTTGCAAAACATCAGTTGTATTTACTGCCTGCAATATTTATTCCTCTGTTTCTCAATATAATTTTATATATATATATATATATATATATATATATATATATATATATATATATATATATATAAGAAGAGAGAAAAGAGAAAGAGAGGAAGGGAGAGAGAGAATGAAATGTTTGGTAATCCGCATGGATATTCCCGAGAATGTAATCCAGAGCTCAATGTAAGAGCGAATATCAGTTACATTAAAAAACATACAAACTTAAGGGACCATAAATTATATTTTATTTTCCCCAGCAATGAGATCTTTCCTGGCTCCTTAGATCACATTTACAAGCATAAAAGAATATATATATGAATTCTAACCTAAATTTCTTTTAAATAATACTACACGCATTAAAAAGAATCCAAAAATAACACCTATAGTAAAATAAAATTAATATGAAATACCATAACATGTAAGCTTTTGAATGACCCATGTCCTCAGTACTTACATGTGAAATATTATAATAATAGGTTTATATATAAAAGAAAAGTTTACTGAATCAGTGAAATTAAGTAACCATTTCTGCTGTCATAGTCATATACAAAAAAAAAAAAAAAAAAATGTAACCTCATATACATACTTAAACTTAATGTTAAAATAATCCTACATAATATAATGGATTCTAATACATTTAACTGTTCTTAAAAAGAATATAGTAAAATAAAAATTAAAAAAGGAAAATATTTCAAATCGTAGTTAAATAAAAAGTATTGTAAAAAAAAAAAATTTTAAAAGATGACGTTGAAAATTTTTATCGTTAACAATTTTTTTTTTTTTTTTTTTTTTTTTAATTCAGACGACATCCATTCAACCGACGTCAGGTTTCAGTGTAAAATACATCCTCACCCCTTACCAAAAATGTAGCTAATAACTGTTACAATGATACTGTCATAAGGAAAATCTAGACACCCCGTGTTCAATTTGAGTAGAATATTCTGTAACCATGGAAACGTGATTTTAGCTGTGTATTTAAAACCCGGTAAATTTTAAAAGTTACTCCAAAATTCGCTTGAAGATGAAATAGAACTAATGCTTTTAATTTATTTGCAAAAATAAAATTAGGGGTTTTAGCTTCTATTTTTGAAACATGGTTGAACTGTGTAGCGAAAATAACCATATTTTAAATCAATTAATTTATAATATATATATATATATATATATATATATATATAAAATAACAATTTGTGACAGGCATGGATAATTACAAGGAGAAGATTAATTCAAAGAGAGCTCAATGTAAATTTGAATTACAGAGCATATTTACGAAATAAACACGGAGCTTTAAGGTTTTTCTTGATTTATTATATATATATATATATATATATATATATATATATATATATATATATAGTCATCTACAGACATACTCTTTCGCTGCATCACAGCTCTTCAGTGTGGCTAAACACGCGATTGCTTCAAGCCGGTATCGAAACAACAAATTTAACATCAGTCGGAGGCTACTGCCCCTAGGCTATCGGCTCACGCTACGGAGGAAGAGGATTTTGAACGCATTATATACGTGATTTAACCATGATCAGCTCTCAGGATGTTTCATTCATTACGAATAATATAACATTCAAGCAGCAGCCGCCGTTAAATACCATTTCTTCCAAAGGGCTCAACCGACGATATATATATATATATATATATATATATATATATATATATATATATATATATATATAGATGAGATCAAATATCGATAAAATATGGATCAAAATCTGACAGAATGTTCAGGTAAGGAGCAAGTAAGAAACGTTTATTAATCTAATATGTTCCACAGGATGAGATACAGACAATTAGAATTAAGAAATTCTGTGATTTTTACTTTTGTATTGTTTGACGTTCATTGGTTAATCATGTTTCACGTTAGTATAATTTGAGGTGTTCCGAATTTTCAATGAATTAAATGAATGTAAGTATTTAAAATTCCGAGTTTGTCTACGTGGAGACTCAGATGAAAATGGAAATCCGTAACAATGTGTGTTGGGGTGTCTAGTAAAAAGTAAAAAAATAATTATAATCTAGGCTCTATTTCTGTATCGAGCACTGTTAAAGAACTTCGGATCATTAATCTAATAGTTCTTTCCTATTATAAGAATACACGCACATACACATATATATATATATATATATATATATATATATATATATATATATATATATATATATATATGTGTGTGTGTGTGTGTGTGTATGTATAAGTATGTAACTTATAACACTGTCGGGATTACCTACCAAAATTTATTTTAAACTGTCGACATGGAGAACGCATGAATAAAAACAATTTATGAATAAAAACATATTTTCATGAACGTTTTCCCAAATTTCAATAATATATATATATATATATATATATATATACGTGTGTGTGTGTGTGTGTGCGCGCGCGTGTGTGTTTGTCTCTTTAAACGTTGTTGATAGTGGATACTCGTATTTGAGTATATTTATTTTCCTCTAACAGCTTGAATTTTCGAAAGATCTTACTGCATTCCTTAGAGCAGAATTACACCCTAACCATCTAAGTCATGAACAGCAGTCGGTCAAAGCTTGTGGCTCTAAGAGAAATTTCTCTCGTCATAGATCTCTCAAATTTTTCAATATTTGCACGCTTTCGAATCCGAATATAAAGAAAAATTATTTTAAAATTGTATTGGATACGCGTGATTAAAAATAAAGATGCCTACAATTTATAATAGAAGCCATTGGTTTCTACCAACGGCTTCCCATACTTAATACTTCTCGTTTTAACTCTCGCGTGGTCATGTGTGACGTAACGAGGTGCGACGCGATTTTCGCTTCCGCGTCTCCTATACACGAGTTAGTCGTTGCTTTGAAATTTTTAATGCAACAAAAACAGACTATCATTATTTTTTCATCCGTGTATTGGTTGATATATTAAAATGTAATTGTTATCTTTGATAATGGATTATGTAAGCCGAAAGCTTAGATTGGATTAAAAATGTCCCTGATGACAAAACGACCGTGGTGAGAATCGAACCCAGGTCACAATGTAAACGTTCTAACCACTCGGCCACACATGTATATATAAATGTGTGCGTGTGCGCGTGTCTGTGTTAAAGTATTCAAACTTGTCCTGCTTACCCAAGAAAATTAATTCTGTTTTCGCTGGATGATCGGCAACAGGGTTTGATTCTCATAGATATGCATTGTCAACGATTGCAGTTCTGTGCACTAAGCAATCTGCCTTTTTTTTTGCGTTTAGTGGTATCAGTTATTTGCATGAGATCTGCCCAACGCGTCGTGATCATCCACTTAAAGATACTGAGAAGAATACAATTCAAAAGATTTTCATCCTCCACCCCTGTCATCTTCGGACACATGTATTAACTATTGACAATGATTCGTGACAATGCATCGAAGTTGAGCCTTTGCGATACACCCTACACTTTTGCAAGATATCGATTCTTGGAGAAGCAGCAAGATATTTTCACTGCACTTTTACTAATCTATGGTAGACGTTTCTAGATCTTAGAACACAACGGTTAGGATTTATGAACCGTGATATACGCGAATGGATTTATTCGTACAAATCGTTGATGAATTTAGCTCGCTCTTATGAATACACGCGTAGAAGGAAACTAAATATTTGAGGTTGCAAGGAAGACATAACTCCGAGTAAATAATTATAACCCCACCCCGTAACATTCATATATATAAAAATAGTCATAAAAATGAGAAACAGTAAGACGTGCAAGCAACAAAACAGATATTATTTATTATCTGGGTTTTATGTGGTTTTGGAGAAATGAGAGACAGTGATATTGTGTAAAATTGTGAGTCTGGGATCAACTATAGATCGAATATGGAGTGTGTAAACTTCTCTCTCGAGTAGTTTGCGTATGTGTCTTGGAGCCCTCTCATTGCACCAGAGAGAGGGATCTGTACTCGCACCGAAGCCAACGCAATCGACGGTTGCGCGGGCTGCGCGTAATTTTTGTTTCTATCCCAGGTGTTCGCGCTCGGAGTCCCCACCTTAAAAAAAGACCTTGTGTCACAACTCGTCGTAGTGGGGATCAGATACCTAGATCAAATATGGACCGGAATCACACAGAAGGATAAAATAAAGAATAAGCAAAATGTATACAGTCTTTCTCGTATGTATTTTTATAGATGTGTGTAATGACTGTCCTGATAATTTATTTTGGATAATACAAGAAGTGTCTGTGGTTTTCTGACTTCGAATTTTTGTTGAGTGCTAAAAGATAAATGTTACTATTATGGTCTGAATAGGAAAAGGAGATGAAATTTTCGATGACACACTTGCTACCGACCTGCCCGTATGAACTGCTTATCCGATAGTGAGAATTTCAATTGTTTGTGTGTGTAGAGGAGAGAAGTGGGGAAAATTCTCATTGGTTTATGAGTGAATTGGTTAATGAGTGAATTAAATGATAATTGGAATTGTTATAATTATTTTATTATAACTATATTTTTGACACTATAATTCATTTTTATTTATGTATTTTTATGGACACCACAAGGTGTCTCTTTTGCAAACGGTAACTTTCTAGAAATTTCTATCGAAACACTTAATTCAATTGGCGAGAGTAGAAGGCTTTTTTCTACTTAGGCAGTATTTAGCGTTAGTTATCACTCATCAACCTTATTCAACGCTGAGTTATTTGCCCCTTTCATCTACTGTATCTGATTCTATGGTTCTTCAGCACTGCAAGACAGGCGTTCAGAATTGGGAAAAGGAGGAAAGTTTAAATTTTAGGATTTCGTGTTCTGTATCTGTTGATGAAGGTATTTTACTTATTCTGCTGTAATCAGTAATATGAAATTCAGATTACTATTGAGTGGGAAATTCGAAATACTTTTAGCGGAAAAAATCGACTGGATTCATGGTTGCGTAGATGAAAGGTTGTAGAAATAAGGTTCATAATATTCTCACAGAATATGCTTCTGATGTGAAATCGACAAAGAGTCGAGATGTTCGTCGGAGTGACCAGAAGACGTATGTCTTTTGATACACCTTCTTGGAATGTCGGCCCCTCTTGGCTGTCTAGGATCAGAGTTTTATACCTGATGATCGATTTTGGATTTTACCGTAAAGATATTTCATTGGTTGTGGTTAACCAATGAGAAAGTTGTGTCTAATGCGGTAGAATTTTAGTGTCTGTTGCTCCGAGAACATCATTCTGATCAAAAGGTGAATTTTTTATTCACCTTTTGATCAGAATGATTTTCTCGGAGCAGCAGAAGGATGGCAACAAGACGTCTTCTTCTGCCGTGTCCATTCAGAACGTAGGCGATCATGACCCTCCACAATTTCTTGTCCTTTGTAGCTTTAAAAAGATTGTGTCTTTTTGTTATTTCTCTTAAACCCTGTTCCGTCATCCATTTACTTAAGCTCATCCCATATGTTTTGCATTGTTTTCCTCTGTCCTGTGAGTATCAAATTAACCCAACCCTTTTTCCTCATTAAGCCTCCCAGAAATTTCAAATCTCTCTGCCTAATGTTAAGTATAAGTTTCCTTTTTGTTTCAAGTTTCACTAAAACGTCGTCGTTTCTCACATGTTCGATCCATGGTATGCTCAGCATCTATCTGTAGAACCACGTTTTAAAAAATCTAGTCCTTACTCACACGTTTGGCCCATGGTCGTATTTAAATCCATCTGGAGAACCACGTTTCAATAAACCACGTCGTTACTCACATGTTCAGCCCATTGTATACACTACATCGAAATGTATAACCGCGTTTTCATAAACCTCGTCGTTGCTCACATGTTCATTCCATTATATACTCATCATTTATTTGTAGAACCACGTTTTTAGAAAACCTCGTCTTTGCTAACATGTTCTTTTTTTGGATATATTGATTAAAGTTTTTCTGAGTCCGGTCTCTGGGTTTGACTGAATAAAAAATTCAGGTTTTTTTTTTGTTTTTTTTTAATGACGTGTTTATTTAGAACATAGGCGATCATGATTATTCAAAATTTCTTTTTTTCTATTTAATTCGTGAATTTCGATGCATTCAAGGAAAACATGGTGGAGTTGTTTAACATTGCCGTCTCCATGGTTTCTAAATTCTGAGTTTTTTCTTTGGTTGCAACCCATCCCCACAGTTTTAAATCTACCTTCATGTAACCCATAGCTGATGGAAAAAATGGATTCGTGAAAAAGTGAGCTCTATAGACAAGCAGTACAAGAGAATTTTAGAGTCTTGTCTGCTCCCTTTTGCTGAAAGCGTGCAAATCGACCCCACCAAGCTCATTTTTAGGCAGGATAATGCTCCCTGTCACAAATCAAAATTGATGAAGGAATACTTTGATGAGAAGCAGGTTATGACATGGCCGCCCCAATCTCCTGACCTCAACCCCATAGAAAACTTATGGAGCAGGTTGCTCAAGTGCTTTCTCGAGAGCTTGTACTTTATAATTTCTAATTTATAAAAATTCTCTTGTACTGCTCGCTCCTGGGGGTCTTTTCAATAGGCTTTAAGAAACAAGTTCCATGAAAAGAAAAGCATCCCCAGAATATTATACTGAACGGATGCTTGACAGTATTTACTGCTAAATTTAGAGAGCTGTCAAAACTTCTTCGGATTTTAGATCGCTTATCCTTTGAATTTAGCTCAACTTTCGTTTCACCGGAGAAGAGAACATTTAGTAAAAAAAAATCAGGTGAGTCACTTTTATCGAACAGAACTGTACACACACACACACACACACACACACACACACACACACACACACATATATATATATATATATATATATATATATATATATATATATATATATAATTTCTTTTGTAGTTCATTACTGATATAATATTTTGCACTATAATTTTTTATACAAAAAGAGAAAAATACTTTCCTTGAGCCATAGAAGCAAATATAAAAAAAAACAAAAAAAAAAAAAAACACAAAAAACAAACAAACTAGTGTTTAGAAACGATTTTTGAAAAGCTTAGATACAGTCAGAAAAAGTCACATTTCCAAAGAATTCTGCCTTGAAAAGATATATTCCTATGTCAAATGTCAAGTATTAAGTTGTAACCTACGTAAATGCACTTGTCTGGAGGGAAAATAATACCAAGTATAAAAATACACAACAAAATGTGTTAGTACATTTCATTCTATACAGTAGGATAAAGAAGAAAATAATTTATACATCAAAATGTCGCTGTTAATGAAAAAATATTCCGAGGCCCTTATAAAGAAATTCTATAGTCCTTCAGTTTGGCAGTTTTCTGGATACACATCAGATGCAAAAATATTCATGTATTTTCCATTGGGTGCCGATATGAATAGTTTACTCGAAGATCCAATCTTAGAACAATCAAAAAATAAACTCGTCATGA
Source organism: Acanthosepion pharaonis (assembly GCA_903632075.3). NCBI lineage: Eukaryota > Metazoa > Mollusca > Cephalopoda > Sepiida > Sepiidae > Acanthosepion > Acanthosepion pharaonis. The sequence continues at coordinate 22,183 of CAHIKZ030000932.1, read as the reverse complement.
AAAAATAATAAGAATAATTAGGTTAAGGCTAGCAATATTAAGAGATTCTCCTTCCGGCTTGTTGATAGTTCCTGGCATTGTTGTGCCTCTATAATTTAAGTTTGCTTGAATTCAATTCTGTTTTCTTTTTTATTATAGGGATCCTGGGTAAAATTTCATCCGCGTTTCGCCTTTCCCAGTTAGGAGATTACATTCATTAAATCTACAAGACGCTTGACGGATTCAGTTTACAAATTGGAGACACAAGATCAATTAGAAGATTGGTAAGCATTTCACGTTTTAGTTGAAGCCTTTAGGAAGAGAAACCTGGCAGTTAATTTAAGGAAATCAGCTTTTGAAAAAGCTTCGAGTTCTCCAGAACTTATGTTTTTCTTTTCTTTTAGTATTTTTTCGATCTTCTCTGTCAACATCAACGTCGTAGGCAAATGTTTTATTACTTATAATATGGAATATTTTGGGAAGGTTACATTTCAAATTTAAATATGTATGTATCTTATAAGTGATAGCGTGCATGAAACGGTTTCACAGAGCTCGACAGCACCAGAAAACGAATAGATTAAATATAGAACAAAGGTATAAATATGGAACATTTTATTCGCAAGTTTGATTCGGATGAGAAACAACAAATTCGCAAATTGGAAAACAAATCAAAAATTAAAATAAAAACAATCAAACAAAGCCTACATTTAATGAATAATGGTGGAAATCGATTCTTCCTTCCTAAATATATATCATACTAGCAGCATGGCCCGGCGTTGCCCGTGCTTGATTCAAAAATCGTACGACTCATACAGCAATCGCTCTCACTTGACTTAAAATAGTTTTGCCCTTCCTTGCATATAAAGGAGTGCCCTTTGCCGTGCTGATGTTGCTACATGCCTTACTTCTTGCCTATCTCACACTGCGAATTTTTTCTAAGATCTATACTAAACATTAAATCTGTTACGGAAAAAGAACTAAACAAAATGAACACAAAACGATCAGCTTTAAAAAAGGACTCGTAACTGGAAAAACCGAATGAAAAAAAGAATGTTAACACAAATACTTTTTCACACCCAACCCAGTTCTGCGGAATCAGAATCAATGTTGAGTTTAAGCAAGCGAATGAGCCAATTGGAGTAAAGTGCTATGCAGATTTAAATTTTTCCCACTTGTGACGAATGCAGCTATCGATTTTTTTTTTTGCATGGTAGCATTCGTGTCTGTCAGCTGTTGGCTCTCACGCTGGCCAATAGTATCTTCCTGCCTATTCATGGCAGCCAGCTATTGGCTCTAACTCTGGCCAGTACAAAATGGCCGCAAACTACATTAAAACTGCCGTAGAAGCATGAAAAAATTGATTATTTCCACTATCGATGGGAGTTGGGAAATGCAAAGTCGGTGGCTTTCCCGCTAACTTGAAGCATGTGCATGTAAATTTTGGTGCAAATCCGTCGAAAATTGCGGCCGTGCATTCGTTACACACACACACACACACACACACACACACACACACACACACACACACACACACACACACACACACACTTTTATAGATAGAGATACACAAATACACTCACCACACACGTACAGACAAAGACATACACGTACATATATGTGTTTCGTCCTTTCTCTGCGTCGTATAAGAAGACCTTATCTCTCAACCAGAGAATATAAGAGACAATCAATAGTTGAAAATAGATGTATTGATTGATTCATTTTTGCTATAACCTAGGGATGTTTGCTGAATAGAATAATTACACGAAGGTTTTAAACAACGATAATACTTAGGACAAGAGCAACACATATAAGATTCGACAGGGTCGCGTAGAAGAAGTCAACTGCTAGAAGTGAGTTAAGTGAATTCCACAATGAATAACCAACTGCAGGATATCTACCAACTGCTCACGCGGTCATATGTGGCACAAGGCCGAATTTAATGTTGGGTATCTTAGCCCGTACGCTCGGCGAAAATTTTCCCGTAGACCGCTTATAAAACGGGGTCGGGTAGCTGCTTCCCGAGACAAAACTCTGCCCTTCGACATAGCCTCGTCAGGGGATCCTCTCTGCCCGGAGACAGAGAGTTTCACCAGCACAGCTGGAGACGAATCTCCAACTTCAAACCAACATACAGTATTTACTATTATATTTATGCGAATGGGGACATACCCATTATCGTCCGTAGCTACGCTACAACACTTTTCTACGGCTTATCAAATCTCTGCATGTTATTTAAAACCAGAAAATATATTTTAGTTTCTAAGAACTTTTTTTAAATAATGGTTTAGTGATACAAGTCTTACTAATTAACCCATACCTAGGAGGAGAAACAGTGTATTCATATTAGTGGTATTTTGCGTAAGTGAATATAGCGAACCCAACGGGAATTGGAACTCGGATCTCTGAATAACAATTTCGAGCCATTATCCATTACACCACCCGCATATCCAAGTTTAAAGCACTTAAAAGTAAAACTGCGCAAGATGTGGGAAGTGCGCATGATTGTGATTTGTTGTCGCAAATCATATATTTTAGGGCGACAAGGAATTTGATCGTCATATTTCTTTGCTCCTTTCATTATAATAAAAAAAAAACTAATAGCAACATCGAATTTTATTGTTTTGAAATATAACATTCTGCACGAAGCCCTTGTATTTATGTAGTTATTCAAATATTTTGTGCGTTGTAGCTCAGACCAGTGAGGTTTTTTGTTGTTTTTTTTTCAGTCAAACGCACTGGCTTAAAAATACCCGTCGGCCAGATCGTTACGCACGAGTTAAAAACAAAAGAATTTCTAGCAGTAAAGCAAATTTTATTCTTGGGTTGTAACTTACAGTTATAAGCGAGCGAAGTAGAGATGAGTCATAGGTGAGGTGGCGATGCTTACAATTCAGCGGCCGCCATCCCGGTTTGCCCTGCAAGGCCCGCTTTGTTCTCTTTGTGTCCCTTTTCGCGGGGTGGTCACTTTTATAGATAACAATTTTCTCTGTTCTGTCATGTTCGTCGAAAAAAAAGTAATTAATCTGCTTTCTATGACCTTCTCTCAGTCCGAGCCGCTTGCTCTTCTGTTTTGAAGTCGAATCCAATTATTGAAAACCATTGGTCAAAACTAAATGTTCTGTATCGAGTTGCGTGGCAGGTCGCACTGTTTTAGATTTAACGAAACCTCAGCTGACTCATATTGTTTCACCTTCTGAAAAATGTGCTTTGGTCGGCAACATCAGTAAAAAAAAAGTGTTTTGAAGAGGGTTTTCACAAACATGTATGTACGATTTGTCTGGATTATTATTATTATTATTATTATTATTAGTGTACCATGCCATCAAAAATGACGAAAATTTTTAGAAAGTTTTAATAGTGAGATGCAATGAAATAAAAGACTTGAAACAATATATAGAGATTCAATAAATCTGAGATAAAGAATTCCTATCTAAAGTAAAGGCTAATTACCCATTTAATTAACACTTGTTGACAATTTGTAATGCTAAAGAAATACTCGTTGTCACTTTCATAAATGCTCGTTGTAGTAGAGACTTTGTAATCGCAGGTACTACTATAGTACGCCGTTGAACAATGCTGGTGTCAGACGCCTTCGAATAGCACTCGCACTAATAGTACGTTCTCGGTAATGCTCGCTCGAATAGTAATCCGTATAGAGAAATAGTAATAGTATAGAGAAAAGTGATTCGTGTAGTAATAGAGGATAGACTAGAAATAGCGATCTGAATAGTAATAGAAATATGACAAAATAGAAATGCTGATCAAATAGATACACACTAGCTCCCATTTCTGTATTTCCTCTTGGTCTACTTAATTCAATAATGGTATCCCCTGTGTTTGCTCAATGGTGATCTATATTTAAACTCAATTCATATATAACATTATTATTATTATTATTATTATTATTCATAGTTTCAGTATTAAATTGTTTTTGGCTATATCATCTGATATCAATCCATAAAACTCTTCCATAAACTTTGTAAAAGCTAATTAATTACACCAATGAAATTCCAGAATGGATCACTGAACGTATTACATATCTCCTATGAAAACTGGTGAAACAGATGATCCAAAAATTATTCGCCAATAACAAGAATATCCACATAAATTGATTACATCGGTCCTGACGAACTGTACTTACTCATTTCTCGATTAAAACAACATGCTGGAATGAGAGGGATATCCAACAGGGTTATATGGCTGCATAGATCAACTACTAACAACTAAAATGATCCTGAAAAATTGTAAAAAAAAAAAAGGTAGAAGTCTCAAAACAGCTTGGGTAGGTTACCGTAAAGCCTTTGATCTTGGATCCTTAAGCCTTTGTAAATCTGCAGATTCTCTTTGGTGATAGCCAGTCAGTTATGTGCCATACGTGATACACGCGTAGGCGATCATGTATCTTTCGATACATGACTGATGAGGCAGTTTTTTTCCAGTAGTAGGTTGCTATTTCTTTCTGTGGTAGAACAGTTGACATCCAAAGCTATAGAACCCCGTCTGTCCTCCTATTTACCCATAGATGGGAGGAGAAGAAGAGGATTCATACCTTTACAAAGGGTATTAGCAGGTAAGTGAATGTAATGGATTCGTTTGGAATTCGAACTCGGCTCTCCAATTCTCCATTCCGTGCCTCTATCCACCTGCCTCGGTGAAGTACATTTCCTTAGATCCTTAGTACATTTTCCACGGTTCTTATAGCATGAAACCGTGGAAAAACTACATTATACCTAATTCATACCAAAAGCACGGCCGCTTCCACTTGTTTGAATATTCGACGAGGAATCTTTCAAGGAGACTCTCCGTCGCCTTTTCTATTCTGTCTGTTTTTAACCCCCCATCTTTGCATGAACTGTAGTAAATAAGGATACAAAGTAAAAAATGTGTTTAATCACATATTCTACATACATGATATCGAACTCTTTTCCACTGACGACAATGAGTTGATGGTTATCCTATATGGGAGCAATATGTTTAAGTGATGACATCAGTATGTGTTGTGGATTCCGTGAATGGAATCCTGCACAAATAAATAAACAACGCCAGTAATTGAGATAGAAAAAGAAGTGTATTAAACGTAAGAATACAGACTTGAAGTGAAGATTAGTAGTCCAGGAATGCGGGTTAGTAGAAAGTATATGTACAAGTCTCTGTAATTAAAGCCGTAATCATCTCTCTCTCTCTCTCTCTTTCTCTCTCTCTTTCTCTCTCTCTCTCTGGACTCTTGTATAACTCTCTGAGAAGACACTGTGTCTGTCTCCGTATCTCTCAACCTGTTTCAACGTATCTCAACGTATTTCAATAACAGGTATTCTCTTTGTCAGTATAAGTATACTTTGGACGAGTCCATCTTATGTAAAAAAGGGAGAGACCCACAACAAGGGTTAAATAAATGTACAAAAGTAACATTCAAGAAATGGAGAATTACAGAAACAGAATCTATCTAGATTTTGACACATCAGGGAACTGGAACAAGAAGCCTATAAATATTTAGGAGTCAGTGAAGGAGATGAAATACAGTATACCCAAATGAAGGAGAATGTACGAAAAGAATACAACGGCATGTGCATCTGGTGTTAAATTGTTGAATTCACAAAATAGAAAATCAGCCATAAACAATTTGGCTGTCCCTGTGGTGCAATACAGTTTCAACATCATTAATTGGATCATAGCTGACATTAAGCGAATCGATATCAAATTGAGAAAACTTCTCACTTGCCGTCGCATGCATCATCATCAGGCTGATGTTGATCGTCTGTATATGTCCAGATCCGAAAGAGGCAGAGAATAAATTCAACTATTTTACAAAACTACATCAATCAGTCTTCAAAGTTACCTGGAATATACAGAAGACTGGATAATGATCCGTGTCAAAGACCGTGAAAGAAATAAGAAATTTTATTCAGTAATAAAGTAAGGCAACAAATTCTAAATGGAATTTCAAGTGGGTAAAGCAGTAAAAATAAACTATAATACAATAAATGCAGCAGCAAAGAACGTAAAAAAGAAAGCAAAAGCAAATATTAGGTTGGTGTAAAAATAATGACGTAATAATGTCGTTTTTTTACGTTAAAAAATACGTCAAAAAACGACATTATTACGTCATTATCTTTGCACCAACCTAATAGAATGTGCAAAATGCAGAGACGATGGCAAGATAAGACTCTTTATGGTTAATACTATTTTCGTACCAATCAAGTTGATGTAGACAAACCCTGCACCCATCAGTGATTAGGTAGTGAATGGTTAAAGAGATGAAACCGAAGCTTTATCCTTGCTGCACAGAACAAATGTCTGGTAACAAAAATTACCAATCACACATACGGAAAAAATGTGTTGACATCAAATACAGTGATAAATATGTAGAAAGAATTAACCATCTTGTATCAGGCTGCACGGTATTAGCACCCACTGATTATAAAATCAGGCATGACAGAGTGGGCCAATATCAGCACTGGAAAATCTGAGAAGGAAACTGAAAGGAAGTGGTATCAACACCGTCCAGACCCGGTTACGGAGATAGGACCTGTTACAATTTTATGGGACTACACAACACACAGAGACAAAACAATCAAAGCTAACCGTCCAGGCATTGTTATTAGCGATCGCACTCAAAAAAGTAGACTAATTGAAGGGATTCCTGGAAGACCATGCCTTAAAGAAATACAAAAAATTGTTCTTGCGAGTACAGCCCACACCTTACGAAGGGCTTCGTCTATGTAAACTTTTTTTTTCTTTTTGCATTGGAATACGTCATGATGCCATTTCTAACCTTAGGTCCCTGGGTGGGACCCGGAAAGAAATGAGTACACATCAGGAATCAAAGGAATAATAATAATAATAATAATAATAATAATAATAATAATAATAAAGAACCTAAAAAACAAGGCAAGTGGAATAGACCAATTGCCGAAACGATGACATGATAAACCCCGTCAGAGTCAATACTCTTCCCGTACCAAACAAGCTGATGTAGCCAAACCTCATGGCAATCAGGGTCACCTAGTGAAGGGTTAAATGCTGAAACCGAAGGTTTTATTCTTGCTGTACAGGGAGAATGTCTGCTACCTAGAAGTTAAGAAGCGAAAAATTGTGTTAACACGAAATACAATTTTGTTATGAATATTCGCAAACAACTGATCATCTTCTTATCAGGTTTCACGGTAATTAGCATCCACCGAATATAAAATTAGGTAGAAAAGAGAGGGCCAATATATGGACTAGAACGCCTGCAAGTTTTATGCGAAGGAAACAGCTAGGAACATCACCCAAACTCGGTTACGGAGATTGGACTTGTAACAATTTTATGGCACTTCACAATACACACAGACAGAACAATCAAATCTAATCGTCCAGTGATTGAAGATCACAGAAACAAAATGTGCTTTCATATTGACATGACAGTCAATGCAGATTATAATGTAGCTTTGAAGATCTTTAAAAACTATCGAAATACGAGGATTTTGAAGTGGAAATCTGAAACATGTGACACATGTGAACATAAATAATCCCAATTGTAGTTGGAACCCTCGGATAGTCTGGCAAAGGTTTTGATTTCTGCTAGCCCTTACCTTAAAAAAATATAAAAATTGTACTCGCATGTATGGCTTACACATTATGAAGGGCGAAATCTATGTAAAATGTGTGTGGTCTTTGGTTTTATTTTTCTGGTTCTTTTTTTATTTAAAAAAATGTTCAGCGGAAAATGCCAGGAAGCCATTTCTGTCTTTAGGCCTCTGGTTGTGAACCAAATAGGAAACTTGCATGCAACATAAATGAAATAATAATAATAATAATAATAATAATAATAATAATAATAATAATAATAATAATAATAAGAAGAAGAAGAAGAAGAAGAAGAAGAAGAAAAAGAAGAAGAAGAAAATGTGACAAAACTATTTAAAATTTAATTTCAATAATGATACAGTTGAAATAAGAAGTTTTACACCCCATAAAGGCTGAATTTATTATTTTGTAAAAATGTATATTAGCTCCTCTTTGGATGTTTCTCTACGCTGTCAGAGACCATGTTAATAGAATTGCTTTTTCATGTGTTTGTTAATTATTGCCGGAAAATGATTGAGATTATCATCTTATCAGCTTTGGGTTTTGGTCAGTATACTGTCTACCCGAGTTATATCCTGCGTTGATCGAATGTACCTTCGTTGTTTGCACATTTCTCGGTAGATCTTTATTCGTACCCAATAACGTGTACACATTCAGAAGCAAGTTTCTGTCTTCTGTTATTACATGACTGACGTTCTTTTACTAAACTCATTTGTCATTGTCGTTGATTCCAGAGCAGGAAAAGAATAGAAATCTTTTCCGCGGAAGGAGTGTTTAAAATCAAGAGATTGGACGACACGCCAAACGTTTGAGCTATTAATTCCGCACCTTGATGTCACTTGTGCCACTCCAGCATCACACAGTCTCAGACGCAGAAAATGAATGAAGATTATCAAACCTCGTGCTTTTCAGTTTCCGACGACGATCCTCTCTGTCTTTTAGCTTATCGTGTTGGATCGGACGCATTGTTTTATTCGCTCCGGTGCATTGATTAAAGAACTTGGCTTTATTAAACAACTAAAAACGCGATATCAGAATAATTTATGACGCTAATTGAAAAACAAATGACTTTAAAATTGAAATCTTTTAATTAGGTTGTGAACATGAAGTCGAATTTAATCGATCTACCTTCAGCGAAAAGACAAACTGAATGACAACGATTGACAAGATTGATAAAGAAAATTGGAACGAAAGTGCAGATCAAGCTGATATGAGCAAAGCTTATACAAAACGTATAAAAAACAACAGTAAACGTTTTGCGACAGGTGTAGAGCAATGGTTAGGGAACTGGCCTGAGAACACCAATACTACAGTAGATTATTCGGGATATAACAGGCTGGTACAGGAAACTTCGACGTGGCGTAATAGTTAGAAAGTAGGACTCGCTAGATCTGTTCCGATTGAATTAAATAGTTAGTAAAATTCTCACTGGGTACTACAGACTTTCGGTTCTGCGCCATATCAAAGCTAAGCTTATTAACTAACTATAGAAGTTCTGTCTAAAATTGCAGAATTAAACAAAGGTGCTGAATGTTTCTCGATATGACCAAGAAAAAAAGACAATCTGATGTGTTGGTACATGTTGAAATTATGGGAAGTAGGTCGGGATGATAACTTGTCAACAGTCAGTCTTAAATATATTCTTATAATATATATATATATATATATATATATATATATATATATATATATATATATATATATAGTCTTAAGGTGTTCTATATTTATGGGATAAAGTGATCAATATCAGAGATAGAGCGTGTGTAAATATAAAAGTGAAAAATAGAAGTCAACACTTAGAGGCGACAGTCTGTTCACTTATATATATATATATATATATATATATATATATATATATATATATATATATATATGCGCATATAAAAATTCTATATATTATTATTCTGCTGTGATATGAACAATTATATTAGTTTCTTTCGTTGATATTATATATATATATATATATATATTTTTCACTTTTGTAAATTATAATATATATATATATATATATATATATATATATATATATATATATATATATATATATGTATATAGTCATTTACAGATAGTTTTGTTGTATCACAGCTCATCAGTGTGGCGAGACATTCGATTGCTGTAAAGCTGGGATTGAAACCCGACCGATTTGACATATATATATATATATATATATATATATATATATATATATATATATATATATATATATATATATATATATATATATATATATATATATATATATATATATATATATACAGTAGCAATATGAAATATAAGAAACGAGAACAACAAAGACATGAATATTTGTATTACCTAAAAAGTTATGCATGATTAGCAATGAAATTTTACCGAATAAAGATTAGGATGTAATGCATAAATATTATACAAAGTTACAAAAATTTACATAATAGTTTGTTTTTTTTTAAAATAAAGATTAAATGTTTTTTTTTATTTACATATCCTCTATTATAATAAATACACCGAGCTCTCTGTGGATCAGTTTTAATGATTAATATTACTAGGATCCACCTGGATTATATACCAACGAATATGTGCCATATATATATATCCCAAACTATATATATATATCCCAATATATATATATATCCCATATATATGTTGTGTATTTAGACAGTAATCCTTCTTTCATGCAAGTTTCTTTGAATATGACAGACAAGGTGTCTTGATCAATTTTTTATACAATTTATTTTTTCTATTCGGTAGATCTCTATCTATAAAAGGAAGGATGTCTGTGTGTGTGTCTGTGTGTATGTGTGTAACGAAGGCACGGACGCAATTTTCGACGGATTTGCACCAAAATTTACATGCACATGATCCAAGTTAGCGGGAAAGGCAAGACCGACTTTTCATTTCCCAACTCCCATCGATAGTGGAAATAATCGACTGTTTCATGCTTCTGCTACAGTTTCCATTTAGTTTGCGGCCATTTTCTACTGGCCAGAGTGAGAGCCAACAGCTGACTGACACGAATGTTAACTAGCATGCTAGCATGCAAAAAAAATCGATAGCTGCATTCGTCACAAGTGTGAAAAATTTAAATCTGCATTGCACTTTACGCCAATTGGCTCATTCGCTTGCTTAAACTCAACGTTGATTCTGCTTCCGCAGAGCTGGGTTAGGTTTGAAAAAGTATTTGTTGTTAACATTCTTTTTTCATTCGGTTTTTCCAGTTACGAGTCCTTTTTTAAAACTGATCGTTTTGTGTTTATTTTGTTTAGTTCTTTTTTCGTAACAGATTTAATGTTTAGTATAGAGCTTCGAAAAAATTCGCAGTGTGAAATAGGCAAGAAGTAAGGCATGTAGCAACATCAGCACGGAAAAGGGCACTCTTTTAAAGGCAAGGAAGAGCAAAAATATTTTAAGTCAAGTGATAGCGATTGCTGTATGAGTCGTACGATTTTTGAATCAAGCACGGGGCAACGTCGGGCCATGCTGCTAGTACATTATATAAGAAACCGTCCAATTGTTGTTATTTTCCGAGCGCATTCGGCTGTACATTTAGTCATTTTCAAAGTTGAAATATATTAAATGTTAACAAGAAATAGATTGTTGTATATATATATATTTATATAATATTTCATTTTTATTACATGAGAAATTGTATTTTTACACGAGAAATTGTATAAAAATTAATCAAAGTATCTTGTCTGTCATATATAATGAAACTTGCATATATATATATATATATATATATATATATATATATATATATATATATATATAAGAAGTGATAAGAGGAGATCATTGATGACCATATCAGAACCAAAATTGACCCTATTAAGAATAATACTGAATCTGCTATATATAAGGTATAATATGTTCCTTACACTATACCAGAGAAATCTCCAGAAAGAAATTAAAAAAAAGGATCATTTCTGAATATAAGAAAGATCTTCTATCTAATACTTTATCCCATATAGAGAGAAAAGAGAGTTCACCGCCCTTTGTGGGATGAAGTTGAGATTATAGACGAAGAACATCATTGGAAAATTCGTAAACTTAAGGAATCAGCATATATGCTAGGCGACAAAAATTTCCTGAGCTGATCAACCATAGAAATGAATACAATATGAGAATCAGTAATAAGGAGTCGCAGAGAAAAGCGATAATAACAACAAAAAAAAAATGCTATATGAGCTATGGTAAAAAAAAAAAAACACCCCAAAAACATGCAATGATAACAACAAAAATTGCAATATGAGCACTGGTAAAAATGGTTTGTGAAGACATTAGGTTTATAATACCCAGAAATTCATGCACAAATGTCCTCAAGGACACATGACACAGTGGATAAAGGCGATAGTCAGATCCAGTGACAGGATCCAAAGATTGTGAGTTCAATACCTAGTTAAGGCAGTGGTGAACTTTGAGAGGGGTATTAACACGAGATAAATGACATTCATTAAACGTGGCACCTGAAACTAGAACAGTCTACACCAGCGAGCGAAATAAAGGGTTCAGTTCGAAATTCCAACCACCTGAAGAAGGCCAGAGCGTACAACGGCCAAAACTTTGTGATAAACATGGCGACAAAGATGAGGACAATAGTCCGAATAATGTAAATAGAATACTTTATTCATTGAATAAATATACAAGACATAATTTCAGCCCCTATTTCGATATAAAAATGCTGTCCTTATTAAGATAATGACTATGAAAAGGCGATTTCGCAAGTACATTAATACATACTAAGCATAAATCTATGCCATGGATCATTTCAAATATATTTTGAAAAGAAATGCCTCTTTCTTAAGCCAACATATTTATGTGCGACTGTAAAATAGATTTAAAATTAAAGGGAAAATATAAACTCATATCTTAAAAATTAACGATAATCATGAAGGAATTTTAAGTGGGTGAAGAAGTGCAAATAAACCATAATACATCTAATGCAGCGGCGAAAAACCTAAAAATGAATGCAAAAACAAATGCACATTATTTGGACTATTGTCCTCATCTTTGTCGCCATATTTATTACAACGCTCCGGCCTTCTTCAGGTGGTTGGAATTTCGAACTGAACCCTTTATTTCGCTCACTGGGGTAGACTGTTCTAGTTCCACGTGTCATGTTTGATGGATGTCAGTTATCAGTTATCTCCTGCTAATTTCCCTCTGAAAGTTCTCCACTGCCTTAACCGGGTATTGAACTCACACTCTTTGGGGTCCTGTCACTGGATCTAACCAACGCCTTTATCCACTGTGTCATGTGTCCTTGAGACAGACTCCAAAAACAAATGCAATGTACAAAATGTAAAAGTCATGACAAGATAAGCCTTTTCATGATAAATCTACCCGTAACAAACAAGCACATGTAGAAAATACCCGTACCCATCAATGGTTAGGGTATACAAGGTTAAAAGCTGAAACCCAAGGTTTTATTCTTGCTACATACATAATGCATGCTAACAAGAAATTACCAAACACACATGCAGAAAAATTCAGCTGACCCCCAAAACAGTGATAAATATCAAGAAACAATTGACCACCTTGTATCAGGTTCCACAATGTTACTACCACTGAATATAAAACACGGTATGATAGCGTGGATCAAGATCTGCATTGGAAAATATGCAAATTTAATGGGAAGGAAACTGCAAGAAATTGGTAAGAACATCGCTTAGACCCGGTTACAAATATAGGACCTGTAACAATTTTATGGGACTTTACAATACACAAGGATATAAGAATCAAATGTAATCGCCAAGAAATCGTGGTCAAACACCACAAAGACAGAATATGCTTACTTATCAACATGGCAGTCACTGCAAATTGCAATGTATTTTGAAGATCTTCAAAAAATTATCAAAATAAACGCATCTTGAATAGAAAATCTAAAACAAATTGTCACATGAGGACATTAATAAATTCAGTTTTAGTTGAAGCTCTCGGATTGATTGGAAAAGGGGCCGATGGACTCAATGAAAGGTTTCCTTGTAGTCGATGCCTTAAAGCAATAATAATATTAATAAAAAAACTGTGCCTACAGGTACACCTCATACATTACGAAGAGCGATATCTATGTGAAAGGTTGGTGATCGTAGTTTTTTTTTATATATAAAAATGATCAATGGAAGATGTCATAAAGTCATTCTCACATTAGGTTTTTGGTCGGGATCTGCAAATAAACGCGTATACCACAGAAATCAAAGGAAATAATAATAAGAATAATAATAATAATAATAATACAATGTGTGGGATTTTAGGGTTTTTATTTTACAAAAATAATCAGTAGACATGAAAGGAAATGTGTATACGAGAGACATGAAAGGAAATGTGTATATAAGAGACATCAAAAGAAAATGGGTATACAGCAGACATCAAAGCAAATGTGTATACAAGTGACATCAATGGAAATGTGTATAAAAGAGACATCAAAGCAAATGTGTATACAAGTGACATCAAAGGAAATATGTGTACAAGAGACATCAATGGAAATGTGTATAAAAGATACATCAAAGGAAATGTGTATACAAGAGACATCAAGCGAATTGTGTATACAAGTGACATGAAAGGAAATGTGCATACAGTAGACATCAAAGGAAATGTGTATACAAGAGACATCAAAGGAAATGTGTGTACGAGAGACATCAATGGAAATGTGTATAAAAGAGACATCAAAGGAAATGTGTATACAACTGACATCAAAGGAAATGTGTATAAAAGAGTCATCAAAAAATGTGTATAAAAGAGACATCAAAGGAAATGTGTAAACAGTAGACATCAAAGGAAATGTGTATACGAGCGACATCAATGTATACAGGAGATATCAAAGGAAATGTGTCTACAAGAGACATCATTGGAAATGTGTATACAGTAGACATCAAAGGAAATGTGTATACAAGAGACATCAAAGGAAATGTGTGTACGAGAGACATCAATGGAAATGTGTATAAAAGAGACATCAAAGGAAATGTGTATACAACTGACATCAAAGGAAATGTGTATAAAAGAGTCATCAAAAAAATGTGTATAAAAGAGACATCAAAGGAAATGTGTAAACAGTAGACATCAAAGGAAATGTGTATACGAGCGACATCAATGGAAATGTGTATACAAGTGACATCAAAGGAAATGTGTGTACAAGAGACATCAATGGAAATGTGTATACAGGAGATATCAAAGGAAATGTGTCTACAAGAGACATCAATGGAAATGTGTATACAGGAGATATCAAAGGAAATTTGTATACAGGAGACATCAAAGGAAATGTGTATATAAGTGACATCAAAGGAAATGTGTATACAGGAGTCATCAAAGGAAATGTGTATAAAAGAGACATCAATGGAAATGTGTATACATGTGACATCATTGGAAATGTGTATACAGTAGACATCAAAGGAAATGTGTATACAGAAGACATCAAAGGAAATGTGTATACAGTAGACATCAAAGGAAATGTGTATACAAGTGACATCAAAGGAAATGTGTATACAGAAGACATCAATGGAAATGTGTATACAAGTGACATCAAAGGAAATGTGTATACGAGCGACATCAATGGAAATGTGTATACAAGTGACATCAAAGGAAATGTGTGTACAAGAGACATCAATGGAAATGTGTATACAGGAGATATCAAAGGAAATTTGTATACAGGAGACATCAAAGGAAATGTGTATATAAGTGACATCAAAGGAAATGTGTATACAGGAGTCATCAAAGTAAATGTGTATAAAAGAGACATCAATGGAAATGTGTATAAAAGAGTCATCAAAGGAAATGTGTATAAAAGAGACATCAAAGGAAATGTGTATACAAGTGACATCAATGGAAATGTGTATACAACTGACATCAAAGGAAATGTGTATAAAAGAGTCATCAAAGGAAATGTGTATAAAAGAGACATCAAAGGAAATGTGTATACGAGCGACATCAATGGAAATGTGTATACAAGTGACATCAAAGGAAATGTGTGTACAAGAGACATCAATGGAAATGTGTATACAGGAGATATCAAAGGAAATGTGTCTACAAGAGACATCAATGGAAATTTGTATACAGGAGATATCAAAGGAAATGTGTCTACAAGAGACATCATTGGAAATGTGTATACAGGAGACATCAAAGGAAATTTGTATACAGGAGACATCAAAGGAAATGTGTATATAAGTGACATCAAAGGAAATGTGTATACAGGAGTCATCAAAGGAAATGTGTATAAAAGAGACATCAATGGAAATGTGTATACATGTGACATCATTGGAAATGTGTATACAGGAGACATCAAAGGAAATTTGTATAAAAGAGTCATCAAAGGAAATGTGTATAAAAGAGACATCAAAGGAAATGTGTATACAAGTGACATCAAAGGAAATGTGTATACAGAAGACATCAAAGGAAATGTGTATACAGTAGACATCAAAGGAAATGTGTATACAGAAGACATCAAAGGAAATGTGTATACAGTAGACATCAAAGGAAATGTGTATACAAGTGACATCAAAGGAAATGTGTGTACAAGAGACATCAATGGAAATGTGTATACAGGAGATATCAAAGGAAAGGTGTCTACAAGAGACATCAATGGAAATGTGTATCCAGGAGATATCAAAGGAAATGTGTCTACAAGAGACATCATTGGAAATGTGTATACAGGAGACATCAAAGGAAATTTGTATACAGGAGACATCAAAGGAAATGTGTATATAAGTGACATCAAAGGAAATGTGTATACAGGAGTCATCAAAGGAAATGTGTATAAAAGAGACATCAATGGAAATGTGTATACATGTGACATCATTGGAAATGTGTATACAGGAGACATCAAAGGAAATTTGTATAAAAGAGTCATCAAAGGAAATGTGTATAAAAGAGACATCAAAGGAAATGTGTATACAAGTGACATCAAAGGAAATGTGTATACAGAAGACATCAAAGGAAATGTGTATACAGTAGACATCAAAGGAAATGTGTATACAAGTGACATCAAAGGAAATGTGTATACAGTAGAGATCAAAGGAAATGTGTATACGAGCGACATCAATGGAAATGTGTATACAAGTGACATCAAAGGAAATGTGTGTACAAGAGACATCAATGGAAATGTGTATACAGGAGATATCAAAGGAAAGGTGTCTACAAGAGACATCAATGGAAATGTGTATACAGGAGATATCAAAGGAAATGTGTCTACAAGAGACATCATTGGAAATGTGTATACAGGAGACATCAAAGGAAATTTGTATACAGGAGACATCAAAGGAAATGTGTATATAAGTGACATCAGAGGAAATGTGTATACAACTGACATCAAAGGAAATGTGTATAAAAGAGACATCAATGGAAATGTGTATACATGTGACATCATTGGAAATGTGTATACAGGAGACATCAAAGGAAATTTGTATAAAAGAGTCATCAAAGGAAATGTGTATAAAAGAGACATCAACGGAAATGTGTATACAAGTGACATAAAAGGAAATGTGTATACAGAAGACATCAAAGGAAATGTGTATACAGTAGACATCAAAGGAAATGTGTATACAAGTGACATCAAAGGAAATGTGTATACAGAAGACATCAAAGGAAATGTGTATACAGTAGACATCAAAGGAAATGTGTATACGAGCGACATCAATGGAAATGTGTATACAAGTGACATCAAAGGAAATGTGTGTACAAGAGACATCAATGGAAATGTGTATACAGGAGATATCAAAGGAAATTTGTATACAGGAGACATCAAAGGAAATGTGTATATAAGTGACATCAAAGGAAATGTGTATACAGGAGTCATCAAAGGAAATGTGTATAAAAGAGACATCAATGGAAATGTGTATACATGTGACATCATTGGAAATGTGTATACAGGAGACATCAAAGGAAATTTGTATAAAAGAGTCATCAAAGGAAATGTGTATAAAAGAGACATCAAAGGAAATGTGTATACAAGTGACATCAAAGGAAATGTGTATACAGAAGACATCAAAGGAAATGTGTATACAGTAGACATCAAAGGAAATGTGTATACAAGGACATCAAAGGAAATGTGTATACAGTAGAGATCAAAGGAAATGTGTATACGAGCGACATCAATGGAAATGTGTATACAAGTGACATCAAAGGAAATGTGTGTACAAGAGACATCAATGGAAATGTGTATACAGGAGATATCAAAGGAAATTTGTATACAGGAGACATCAAAGGAAATGTGTATAAAAAGGACATCAAAGGAAATGTGTATACAGGAGTCATCAAAGGAAATGTGTATAAAAGAGACATCAATGGAAATGTGTATACATGTGACATCATTGGAAATGTGTATACAGGAGACATCAAAGGAAATTTGTATAAAAGAGTCATCAAAGGAAATGTGTATAAAAGAGACATCAAAGGAAATGTGTATACAACTGACATCAAAGGAAATGTGTATACAGAAGACATCAAAGGAAATGTGTATACAGTAGACATCAAAGGAAATGTGTATACAAGTGACATCAAAGGAAATGTGTATACAGTAGAGATCAAAGGAAATGTGTATACGAGCGACATCAATGGAAATGTGTATACAAGTGACATCAAAGGAAATGTGTGTACAAGAGACATCAATGGAAATGTGTATACAGGAGATATCAAAGGAAATTTGTATACAGGAGACATCAAAGGAAATGTGTATATAAGTGACATCAAAGGAAATGTGTATACAGGAGTCATCAAAGGAAATGTGTATAAAAGAGACATCAATGGAAATGTGTATACATGTGACATCATTGGAAATGTGTATACAGGAGACATCAAAGGAAATTTGTATAAAAGAGTCATCAAAGGAAATGTGTATAAAAGAGACATCAAAGGAAATGTGTAAACAGTAGACATCAAAGGAAATGTGTATACGAGCGACATCAATGGAAATGTGTATACAAGTGACATCAAAGGAAATGTGTGTACAAGAGACATCAATGGAAATGTGTATACAGGAGATATCAAAGGAAATTTGTATACAGGAGACATCAAAGGAAATGTGTATATAAGGACATCAAAGGAAATGTGTATACAGGAGTCATCAAAGGAAATGTGTATAAAAGAGACTTCAATGGAAATGTGTATACATGTGACATCATTGGAAATGTGTATACAGGAGACATCAAAGGAAATTTGTATAAAAGAGTCATCAAAGGAAATGTGTATAAAAGAGACATCAAAGGAAATGTGTATACAAGTGACATCAAAGGAAATGTGTATACAGAAGACATCAAAGGAAATGTGTATACAGTAGACATCAAAGGAAATGTGCATACAAGTGACATCAAAGGAAATGTGTATACAGTAGACATCAAAGGAAATGTGTATACAAGTGACATCAAAGGAAATGTGTATACAGAAGACATCAAAGGAAATGTGTATACAGTAGACATCAGAGGAAATGTGTATACGAGCGACATCAATGGAAATGTGTATACAAGTGACATCAAAGGAAATGTGTGTACAAGAGACATCAATGGAAATTGTATACAGGAGATATCAAAGGAAATGTGTCTACAAGAGACATCAATGGAAATGTGTATACAGGAGATATCAAAGGAAATGTGTCTACAAGAGACATCATTGGAAATGTGTATACAGGAGATATCAAAGGAAATGTGTCTACAAGAGACATCATTGGAAATGTGTATACAGGAGATATCAAAGGAAATTTGTATACAGGAGACATCAAAGCAAATGTGTATATAAGTGACATCAAAGGAAATGTGTATACAGGAGTCATCAAAGTAAATGTGTATAAAAGAGACATCAATGGAAATGTGTATACATGTGACATCATTGGAAATGTGTATACAGGAGACATCAAAGGAAATTTGTATAAAAGAGTCATCAAAGGAAATGTGTATAAAAGAGACATCAAAGGAAATGTGTATACAAGTGACATCAAAGGAAATGTGTATACAGAAGACATCAAAGGAAATGTGTATACAGTAGACATCAAAGGAAATGTGTATACAAGTGACATCAAAGGAAATGTGTATACAGAAGACATCAAAGGAAATGTGTATACAGTAGACATCAAAGGAAATGTGTATACGAGCGACATCAATGGAAATGTGTATACAAGTGACATCAAAGGAAATGTGTGTACAAGAGACATCAATGGAAATGTGTATACAGGAGATATCAAAGGAAATGTGTATACATGTGACATCATTGGAAATGTGTATACCGGAGACATCAAAGGAAATTTGTATAAAAGAGTCATCAAAGGAAATGTGTATACAAGTGACATCAAAGGAAATGTGTATACAGAAGACATCAAAGGAAATGTGTATACAGTAGACATCAAAGGAAATGTGTATACAAGTGACATCAAAGGAAATGTGTATACAGAAGACATCAAAGGAAATGTGTATACAGTAGACATCAAAGGAAATGTGTATACGAGCGACATCAATGGAAATGTGTATACAAGTGACATCAAAGGAAATGTGTGTACAAGAGACATCAATGGAAATGTGTATACAGGAGATATCAAAGGAAATTTGTATACAGGAGACATCAAAGGAAATGTGTATATAAGTGACATCAAAGGAAATGTGTATACAGGAGTCATCAAAGTAAATGTGTATAAAAGAGACATCAATGGATATGTGTATACATGTGACATCATTGGAAATGTGTATACAGGAGACATCAAAGGAAATTTGTATACATGTGACGTCAATGGAAATGTGTATAAATGATACTTCAATGGAAATGTGTATACAAGTGACATCAAAGGAAATGTATATACAAGTGACAACAAAGGAAATGTGTATATAGGAGACATCAAAGGAAATGTGTATACAAGTGACATCAAAGGAAATGTATATACAAGTGACAACAAAGGAAATGTGTATAAAAGAGACATCAAAGAAAATGTGTATATGAGCGACATCAATGGAAATGTGTATACAGGAGACATCAAAGGAAATGTGTATACAAGAATCATCAAAGGAAATAGTAATAATAATTGCAGAAGAAGCAATATTAATTCACTTTGGTTTAACAAGATGCTAAAAATTTACACTTAACGTCTTCCATACTTATTTTCGATTATTTTTTTTAATATTTTCTAATTAATATTTGAACGCATTTCGTTATTTTTCTCAAGGTTAACCTTAATTGTTTTATGACCTTTGACGCAGAATATAAGGAAAAAAATTAATTATTTTTAATAATATGTGGAAATCTCCGCCTTTTTACCTTAAGACGGTCGCGAGACCAGAAACACGTGTAGTAAAATTATGGAAAATAAAACATAATATGTTTTTCTAAAAAACACATTACAACCAAAAACGTTTGTGGCACCACTCTTCTCTTCGTTTTAATATATATATATATATATATATATATATATATATATATATATATATATATATATATATATATATATATATACATACAAATGTAATGAGAACAAAAAAGAATATAAATTCAAACGTTCATAGTATTAATTTAAAAGAGGGCTCAATACTAAGTGTAGAGCAATAGTTATTTATTTCAAAGATGTTACATACGGACGAAGATGCATTTTTGTTTCGATGCGAACGCATGTTGACTGGTGACGAACAAAGACAATCGTTAAAAACCATTTTTATTCCTCTCCTGTCGAGATGCGTTCGATCCGAAACAAAAATGCATCTTTGTTGTTAGTACTTGTTTGTCTGTAACATCTGTATAATATATATATATATATATATATATATATATTCTCTCTCCCTACTCCCCAATATAATATATATATATATATATATATATATATATATATATATATATATATATATATTGGGGAGTAGGGAGAGAGAATTCTCTGGAGAATATATATTACGTTATATATGTTACGTTAATTATATACTCATTATGTATATATCTACCTACCATTACTCCTACTGTTATCAGTAATATTTCTTTCTTTTTTCCTTTCTTTCTTTCTTTCTTTCTTTCTTTCTTTCTTTCTTTTCCGTTCTCTGTTTTTCCCCAATCTTTCTTTATTCATTTAATGATATATTGTTCCATATTCAACTTATTCTTTCTTTCTTTCTTTCTTTCTTTCTTTCTTTTTTCTTTCTCATTTTCATTCACTCTATTTGTTACATAGTATCATTTTTAATTCTTCCTTTTTTTTTCTTCGTTTCGTATCTTTTATCCGCATTCGTACAACCAAACTTAGATTCAATAAACACCAATATGTCTGCCCATTTTCCCAGTGTCTTTTTTATGAATAATGTCATTTGCATCTATTCCGGCCTTCTGTTCGTTGTCCAACGAAAAGGCGTGAAAAGACGGCCATTGAAATTTCTGTATATGCCACGATGGATGAAAGAGGTAGTGGAGAAACGGGAAGAAATAAAGCATGCTAAAAAGTTAGAAGTTATTTTCGTGTCTATTTAGGTTTGCCAGGTCATATCAAAAATATTCAGCAGTTTTGCGGTCGTATATTGAAATTTATTTTCAGGAATTTCTGAAAGAACATTGATAAAAGCCAAAAAGATAACACTTGAAGCATCTATCAATAATTTTTATCGTCACGCATGCGCATAAACTGACCGACAATCAGTAAGACCGAAGGAAACGCTGGCAAAGGTTTAGAAATTTCAACAAAGATCTTTCTGATGGTATGCATTTATAGAGCTCAACAACGGTACAA
>CAHIKZ030000931.1:932500-1002302 GCA_903632075.3 Acanthosepion pharaonis | reverse complement strand
TGAAATATATATAGCTGGCCATTTGTATTCAAAGATACCCATCTACTAGGGTGGCAAGCCAATCCCTACTGCGGAGGCTTGCTCAGACACATTTGTGTTTATTCAACACCCACAGAGCCTACATGTGGTTTATAATGCAACTATGCTGAGCAGACCATAGTTAGAGTTTCTGGGAAAGATTGTGTAATCTAACATGATCAACAATTTGAACAAGGCCAGCATGCTCAAGCCCTCGGCCACGATGACTTGTGACTTCATGCTAGCACATCTATTGATGACACCCAATGGCTCGTCTACCCAATTTCACTCACAAGTCTTAAGTCAACTTGTGGTATGGTTTTAAGGCACTTTCCAAAGGTGCCGCTCATTAGGACTGACTCCTCCAGTCTGATAATATCACAAAGTCTCCTTCCTGACAAATCTACCATGGTGAGATTTGAACCCGAGTCTCATGGTCAGAATGTGAACATTCTAACTATTTAGCTATGTTCCCATAAATGAAGTACTACTGCCACATATGGGCAGAAGCTGCCCAGTCTTTAATTTCTAGCCTCAACAGAGTCCAAAAGTGTCTCAGTGTCCTTGCGGTTGACAAATTATTTCCACCTGACAACCTCAGTCACATAGATGAAATGTTACAAGCCTCTCACTGTTCTATCGCTATTTCCATGTTAAGTGTTCAGACAAATGACACTCCTTATTTCCACCAGTTCTAACCTTCATAGGCTACATGTTACTCGCCACCCCCTAAAAAATAACATAAGGAATAGAGAAAGGAAGAGTACAAGCAGATTAGAAAATGATGAAAAAGAGAAATAACCACATCTGACACATTCACATGTGTACACAAACACACACAATAAGAGAAGAAAAAAAATTTAAAAAAATAACTTAACACCAATTACTAGTGCATAAATTAATTTTTAACTTAGTATAAGGATAACAAAAATTAGGAAATCCACGGTCAATTGTGGAAACCTCCTGATGAGTGGACTGAACAATTACAAAAAAGAAGTTTCATCTATGAAACTCTGGAGTCAAGATGCTAAATATAACATCTATCTGCTAAGTGATAATTTTATTTATATAAGTTAAATTAATATATTAATTTAGTGTTGAGTCTTGTTAGTACCTAGATGGGTGACCATTTGGGAATACCAAATTCTGTAAGCTTGGATGTGCAGGTGGTGTAATGGATAATGACTTGGAATTGTTAATCAGAGAGCTGAGTTCCAATTCCAGTTCAGTTCATTATATTCACTTACATCCAAATACCTTGGGAAATGGAAGAATCCACCTCCTCTTTCACCAGCTATAGGTTAATTAGTAAGACTTGTATAAAAAAAAAATTAAAAAAAAAAAAATGTTACAATCTAAAAATATTTTCTGGCTTGAAATAACCTGCAAGCCATAGAAAATGAATGAATGAATCAATTATTGCAATCATTACATAATTGTTCTTTAACGTCCTTGGTACTACTGGTTTATGAGATCTATTATTGCAAATCTCTAACTTTGTTAAAGTTGTAAATTCCCAAAAAGGTGCCTCTAGTTAAATATGTAACAAGGTGTTAATGCTGTGTATTGAAACACAGTACAACACAACTGAAGGTACATTTGGACATTTCTGGACTGTAAGAGTGTCAAACTTGCAGGCACATTTGGGTAATCCCAGCCTTAAACTGTTCATTTTTGTTGTAAAACACTTAACCATTCAACATTCAACACAGCCATAAACATCTCACTGTTTGCATGGCTTACTGTGTTATTTGCGATGATATCATATATTATGGCAGAGCATACATAGGGCAGGTTATGGGGGTTGAACACTGAGAGCTGATATTTACAGGGCGGGTTGAATGCTAAAGGTTTAAGTAAAGATAGAATCAATTGTAACAGGTAAAGAACATGGTAAACTCATCCAAATTATAGAAAAATTAACCAATTCTTATAAGTAATTTATGATTTTGTTCCTTTTTCTACACAGTTCCAATTCTTTGTCACTTTATTTTTTCATACTTATGGCTCTATGCCAGACAAAGCTAAGTTCAGTAAATAACTGTACAGCATTGACCATAGAGTAATTCTTAATTAGCTAGTCTCACTGATCATTATTACTGTACTGAGTTTGATCCAAACGATGTGTCTTACAATTTTGTTGCTATACCAGATAAAAATAAGCTTAGTAAATACCTATGAGACATTTACTATAAAGCAATAGTTAACAAGCTGATCTCACTACTGTAGTGAGTTTGGTCCTCACTGAGTGCCTTACACATGTGGCTCTATGCTAAGCTAAGCTTAAATACCTAAGAGGCACTGACCATACAGCAATGGTTAATAAGCTAGTTTTACAGATCATGACTACTGTACTGAGTTTGATCCTCACTGGGTCACTTACATTTGTGACTGTAATAAAGATAAACTTTGTAAATACTCATACAAGCAAGTACAATTTTTCCTTATTTAAAATATCATTATTAATCAGATGTGAGTAAGAGAAACACTCCAAAATATGAATTACGAATTGGTGACGCCAAAATCAAGCAAGTACAAACATTTAAGTATCTAGGAAGTGTTTTAACGGAATAAGAAAATTGTGATACTGAAATCTGAAAGGGCATTGGAATAGTGAAAGATGCGTTCCAAAAGTTAAGCAAAGTAATAACAAACAGGAAAATGTTGTTAGAAACCAAGGAAATAGTGCTGAACTGTTCCTATATAGCTGTGAATGCTGGACAATCTCTTCACAGATAAAGAGACTTTAGGCAACAGAAATGTAGTTCTACAGAAGGATGCCAAGAATACCATAGACTGAACATGTAACAAGAAAGTTTTAAGGAAAATAGAAACAAAAATTATGACTTAGAATCAGAGAGAGAAATTTCTAGGACATATAAAGAGGAATGAGGGCTTAGAGAATTTGACACTCACAGGATATGCTGAAGGTAAGAGAGACAGGAAAACAGCAAGTATCCTACCTAACAAGCTTGTATAAATGTATAGCAGAACAGGGAGTTCAAGGGATGATGAAAAGACAAACTTTATGATAGAAAGTTTGGTTTTCCCAAGTCCTAAAGGAACATGGCATTGATTTCATCATCATCAGAGTTTTGACTGCTTCATTTATCTGGGGGACCTAAGGGCAAAAGAAACAGACAACCTCCTCCAGGATGATCTGTTGGCAGTGACTCTCAGGAGTTCCAGCATTGTCATATCTGTCTGAGGTTGTCTGACCACCTTTTGCATTGCTGTCCTTGTTTGCATCCACCTTTGACAATACCTTGCCTGATGGGTCTTGCAGAGGCTGTTATGCCATATGACATGACCAAACTATGACATCTTTCGACACTTAATAGTGGCAAGTAGAGATTCCTGTTGGCCCACAAGACTTGAATTTGTTCTGTAGTCTTTGGTTTTGTGCTCCCAGTAGTTGGTTGATTTGGTGTTAACTTATTTTATATTATCCATTTTTCTGACTACAGAATTTGAATTTATACAATTGTCTTTTTATTCTTTTTTTAATCCCTAGCTCTTAAAATTTTGTATTTATAAAAATACGAAAATTATTATTATGATTCAGAAATACATAACTGTTGTAATTTTTAAAAATAAATGATGTCAGCCTGAAGTGTAATTTGTGTATCACAGTTTAACCAACTTGCTGTGTCATGCTTCAATAGATTCAAGTTGTTTTCAGAGTAAGCAAGGAATGACTCACTGTTCACTGTATACAAATACCATCTAACAAATGATAAAAACAATTGCTTTCTTTTTTTTTTTTTTTTTATTCTGATGGAATTAGTAGCTTTTATTTATAACTTATGTTATCAATTTTATATTATTAACAATAATAATAATTAATTCAGCAAACTTACTATTTTTTTGCGGGGAAATGCCTGAAATCCATAACACAGGTTAACCTAAGCCTTGTGAGTGAAATTGAGTAGACAAAACTGTTATTAAGTCATTAATAGCTGTACTAGCACAAAGTCACAAGTCATCGTGGCTCAGGGTTTGAGCATACCAACCTTACTCAAACTGTTGATGACACCAAATTATTTTCTCTTTTCCAGAAACTGACCCAATCAGCATGGTTGCAATAAAACCACAGCTGGGTTCTGTGAGTGTTGAACAAATGTACCTGAGCAGGCATCTGCAAAGGGGATGGGCTAGCCACACTAGTGTGTGCTCAGAAACTAGTAGCTGGCCATTACAGTATTGCCCATTATTAATGTTTGCTAGAGAAAGATAGCAGAGTGGTTTCTAGCTGCCTTTTCCACAGTTTGCAGTTTCCTTCTCTTAGACTAGCTACCAGCCAAGGTTGGAAAGCCTAGTCTATCCTATTTAACTTAATAGTTGGATTGATTAATTTGTTTTCTATGGCTTATCAACTAATTGCAGGTTAATTTAAAGTAGAAAATATTTTAAATTTTAAGAATTTTTTTTTGGGGGGGATGGTTTAGCTGGGGGAGATGGATTCCCTTTCCCAAGAATATTTGCACATAAGTGAATATAACAAACCCAACTGGAATTGGAACTTGGCTCTATGATTAAGAATTCTGAGCCATTATCCATTACACTACCCACACATCTAAGTTTACAGCATCTAGTATTCCCAAGCGGTCACCCATCTAGGTAATGACCAGGTTTGATGTTGCTTAACTTCTGTGTTTGTATGCAAACTGGTGTTTCAACAGGACGTGGCCGTAAGACCCTAATCCTCGATAATAAATTTGTTATGACATGGGGGTTTAAAAGAATATGAGGTAGGGAGAATCAAAGTTGGTCCAATTAGATTGGTGTTTCCCAACTTGGGTGCTAGGGCCCCCTTGAAGGCTCTGTTATGTTGAAAGCAGGCACTGAGACTTTTTATTTTATTTTGGGAGCAGTGAATATACTGGGGGGGGATATTTATTCATTTTTTTTTTTTTTTTTTTTCAAATTTTCAAGTTATTCCATATTGGCTAGAAAAGGTATCTAAAGCTGTGAGAAGCTATCAAACTTTTCTTCATTGCTTTCCCAACTTCCTATATGGCCAAATGTGGTTTCAACACAGTTAAATAGTTTCTTATGAAACAAAGAAACTTCCTGCAAATTACAAAACGAGGAGATCTACGATTACTTCTAGACAGCATGGAACCTAGAGTAAGAACCTTAGTCAGTAAGCACCAAAATCAACCATCAGATTGAAAACATTGAGATAAACTATCAAATAAAAGTTAGTTTTTTTTAGCATTTTAATCATTGATATTTATAATAGAAATTAAAACAATATTTAAATTATTTTTGCACTGGTACCTACATGTTATCTGCTATGAAAGATGAATTCAGTATAATGTTCAAAATTTAAGAGGGGGGGGGTTGTGCCCAAAGAGGGTACTACTGGTTGAAAAAAAAGGTTGGGAAACACCGAATTAGATTAATATTTTCCAGCATAAATTACAAGTATGTATCTGCTTGTATATTAAGTTGTTAATTACATATGTTAGTCTAGCAATCATGCAATAAAGTGAAACATTCTAACATTAACTTATGTTTAACCCCCTTAGTACTACTGATTATGAGATATGGTTGTAGATTTCTAAATAGCTGTAAATTACCGGCACCTCTAGATAATCATGTGATGAATGTTAACACTGTGTATTGAAATATGGTGCTACACAAATGCTGGAGTATTTGTGTGTTCACAGACTGTAAGTTGAGAAACTTGTAGGCAAATTTGGACACTTCCATTCTTAACCCTTAACACTGCATTATTCACTACTTTCCTTTCCACTGCATTGTTTTTCAAGGCTCCCCTACTTCACTATTTAATATCAGTCATGGTCATTTTCTGTTGCCATAGCAGGATATGACAACACAACTGCAAAATTCAAATCTGCTATCATTCATTCATCTGAGTCATTTTCCAGTGGCAGGATAAAATTTTTGCTTTGCAAACAAAATCACCTCCAGAATGTTAAACATTAAAGGGTTTAGTTGTCGGCAAAACTTATGGCAAATAAAGATTTGCTCTCAAACACTATCACATGAATTTTGTCAGATAAAAATGAAATTTGTGAAATTCATGATCAGAAATCTATGACAAGTCATAATTATATTCTTTCTATCATTTTGAGAAGATTCATTATCATTCCAAGTCATTGTCTTAATTTTGTTAGATGAAGTGTTTTAACGATGGTGTTGTGTCATTCAACTTGACGATAAGTCTAGGTACAGAAGTAATAATACATAAATTAAGCCATATGTTTTAGAACTGACATTGCTAATGGGAAAAACTGACATCACCACTAGCCTGTATTTAACCCGAGTTATAGATGACTGACAGATACTTCATTTTATTTGTATAGATATAGCAATAATAAATATCAAAAATAAAATAACATCTGTAAAATAATATTATTACAATTGTATGTGGTTGACATTGCAGAACACCACAAACATCTATAGAAGGCTTGGAGGGCACAGAGCCAAAACCAGAGGAAAAAAAAAACAAAAAAAAAAACACACACACACATCCCATAAAAATAGTCTGAACCAACCACATACTGGAACTGATGGAATATAAGGTCACTCCTCCATTTCAGTGGGAGGCGGGGGTGATTAAAAATAATTGTTGCATGGTGCATCAAATATTACTATCCATGTTCTTTAGTTGACCCAGTTTAAAAAAAAAGTTTCATACATTTGTTACAAATTTACGAGAGTCTAAAAGCTGGGGAGAGTGGAGAGTTTTCTTAATTTACCATTAAATATGGTTGAGTAATTCTTAGAATTGTTTGAACTCATTCTTTCTGTGGGTTATATTCACGGCGCTCCTTATTTACTTTAATGGAAATAGATGTTGTGATGTTGTTTTAAACATATTTTCATTCATAAAGCTGGGCTTAGAAAATCACTATATGTTGTTGTGTTGTCAAAAGCTTGAACAGGAAATAACAAACATTAATGCTTCCAAACAAGCCTTTTATTGTTTCATGCAAGACAAAGGCCAAAAAAGCCTAAAACCAAAAGATTATATCTACTTACTATACTGTAGGGGGCTTATAGGGAACCTGTAAAAATAATTGTGGATGTACTGTAACTTCCAAATAAGCTTTTTATCGTTTCATGTAATACAAAGGCTTAAAAAGAGAGAGAAAAAAAAAAAAGAAAAAAAAAGAAAGAAAGAAAAAAGCCTAAACCATATATAATAATTTATATATATCACTATATATATATATATATATATATATATATATATATATATATATATATATATATATATATATATATATATATATATATATATATATATATATATATATATATATATATATATATATATATATATATATATATATATATATATATATATATATATAATATATATATATATATATATATATATATATATATATATATATATATATATATATATATATATATATATATATATATATATATATATATATATATATATATATATATATATATATATATATATATATATAATATATATATATATATATATATATATATATATAATATATATATATATATATATATATATATAAATAAAAAATGAATAAAGACTCACACTCAAACATTATACTGTTGTCGGCTGCTGCAGAAACTTTTAAACAACATGTAGTGCTACCCTTGTAGCCACTCAATGAACAAGAGGCAGCTGATTCAAAAAAGTACCAGACATAGGGGATGCCAGGTCATGGATTGCTAGATTAAAGAATATATATATATATATATATATATATATATATACACACATACACACACAACTTTTAAATTAAGTTCCCCAACCCTTTCAAAACATTATCAGTACAATATTTTTTATAACTTATCCAGACATTGGTCAAAAGGAAAAATATATAAAGCAATAACAAATCATTATTTCCTGTCTGAATTTCTGGGATGAAGAGTTAACATTATTTACATTCGGACTATTGTCCTCATCTTTGTTGTTATCACAACATTTCAGCTGTTGTGCCCTTCAGACTTCATCTGGTATACATCAACCCAGTTAGCCTACAAGGAATTCCAAACTGAACCCTTTATTTAATCTATGGCCCTGGAAATGAGCTCACAATTACTATGGCACCAAATTCACAAACCAACACTTTAATCTACTAGGGCTATTGTGGCATAAGAATCATTACTCAATTTTTAAAAAATTCTTTAAATACTTTGTCCTTTTAGAAAAAAAGCAATCATGGTTCACCACAAATTCCTGTGAATTGCCATGACTTCCTGGGAAAGATAGTAGTTTTCTCATTCTCTTCTCCAGTTTTTAATTCAGAGTGGTCTTTCTCCTAGATTGGTTGCCAATCCAGTCTACCCTGCTGGATTCATGTCTTTCTCAAAGGTCTTAATAGGACTATGTCTGAATTTGAACTCTGCTCACCGATTTTCCTTTCTGAGCTGATAACAATTACACCATCCACATGTATCCATTACTTCATACCTAGTTAGAATTAACACAAACAAAAATGGAAATTCATTGACATTGATAGCATTCAACTTGAACTGTTTATGTTTCACTAACAGGAAAAAACAACAACATTGAGTCTGAAAACAAATTTATCAAATTTAAATCACTTTTTTTTTCTTTCCTAAGTTTAAAAAGAAAAAAAAAACTTTTTTTCAAAAAATATATATGTACCTCACATTATTCTTTTATGAAATTGTGTTTAAAATTTGACAGGTATCCTATTTTATAAAACTATATATTTGAAAAATGCCATTTTCTTTTTTAATGAATTTTGAAAATGTTGTTTAGTTGAACATGATAAAGAGAAGAAAACAAAGACAAAAAGATAATTTTTTGCTAATGACCTTGAAATGAAACAATATTTAATTTGCATATGAAAACAATTACCTTATTTGATGGCATATAAGGCGCACTTTTTTTTACTAAAAATATCTTTTAAAATTCCCCTGCATCTTATATGCTATATGCAGGTTTAAAATTCAAAATAGTTGCGAAAGCTTTAAAGTGTGGCATTAGCAATGCTCTCAATGGAACGGAAGATGACGCATTATTTAACAACGATGATAGTAGTATTGAAAATGAGTATCAGAGTTTTGATAACAAAGACAACAAATTTTATGGATTTGAAGTTGAATAAAATTTTTTTTCAATTGCAATAATTGCTTGATTTTTATTTTGTTTTCTTACATTTGGATATAATAAAGTTTTTATAGTCTTGTGTTCTTTTTTTCCTATTATTTTTCATTTAATTGTAATCATGGCTTGTTTAACCAAAACAATACCTCATAAATGTAACCTAGGCTGTACCATTTACTACTAATTTTACTAATTACTAATTTTTTTCATGATTTGCTCTGCTGAAATTGGGGTGCATTTTATACACTCGTGTGTCAAATACGGTAGATTCTAAATAATCAAAATGGTGCAAAAATAATACTTATTTAAAAGTAGATCATATGAAAATGAATATATTGAGAAAGTACTAGTGTCTTAGTAGATATTGTTACTCTTTTTACAAATATGCTGCTGTATATTTATACAGAAAGTTTGATTAAAGAGAGTAAACATTAAATTTGTTTTAAACATTTAGTTTTTCTTTAGTGAATACATCTGAATCTAATTAATGCAAATGTTGACCAAATATTTGTGATTTAGCATTTTCGACTATACTTATAGCAGATAAGAAAATCAGATCTTATTTACTTTAGGATTTCTGATTTCCTGACCAAAGATATTTTTCCCCAAATTCCAATGCATTCCTATAGTAAAATCATTAACAATACATTTACATTATATATATATATATATATATATATATATATATATATATATATATATATATATATATATATATATATATATATATATAGCTATACATTCATTCCTGACCACTGACAATCCCTTTCTTCCTGATTTTCAATGCATTCCTATACTAAAATCATTAGCAGTGCATTTACATTATACATATAATAGCCCTATTCTATCAGTAATGCTTGCATTCATTCCTGACCACTGACAATCCCACATTTTCAATACAAAACATACAAATTGAACATGGAAACTTAATTTTTTTTATGCATGCCATACAGCTTGAGTTCTGGAAATAGCTCAGATATATTTTAAACAAAAGAAAATAAATATGCTTAATAATCATTTCTTTTCTCTTACAACCAGAAATATTTAATTTTTTAAAATGAAACAGAAAAGTAATTAACTAAGCCAGACACAATAAGAAAGCCTGGATATTTTCTTACATAAACCATGTTCAAATGCAGTTGATACACAAATACAATCATGATAAAATGTTTCTTTTTAATATATCACTTAAATTTATTGTCACTAAATATGTAATCATTAAAGTTTTAATGTATCTGTTTAATAAATCTTATTTCTGATTTCACATGTTACATAAAAAATTACCACTAAAATTATTTAAAATGCATTTCTCTAGTAAAACAATTAGCAATAAATTTACATATTAAAATAATTTAGTGTATATTTCACAAAATGTTTTTAGTATTTACTATGACAATATATATGTAATCATTAGAGGGAATGAAAGTTTGGATGGATTTCTTTAATAAATCCTATCAGTGATAAGACAGCTTACATAAATGGCTAGTAAATAATTTGCAATGCATTCCTATAGTAAAATCATTTGCAATAAATTTCTATCTATGCTTTTAGTATTTGCTATATCACTATATATGTAATCCATTAGAAGGAATGAAAGTTTGGATGGATTTGTTTAATAAATCCTATCAGTGATAAGACAGCTTACATAAATGGCTAGTAAATAATTTGCAATGCATTCCTATAGTAAAATCATTTGCAATAAATTTCTATCTATGCTTTTAGTATTTGCTATATCACTATATATGTAATCCATTAGAAGGAATGAAAAGTTTGGATGGATTTGTTTAATAAATCCTATCAGTGATAAGACAGCTTACATAAATGGCTAGTAAATAATTTGCAATGCATTCCTATAGTAAAATCATTTGCAATGAATTTCTATCTATGCTTTTAGTATTTGCTATGTCACTATATATGGGTTTGTTGCATAGAATAGATAATATATTCAATCTCAAATAGTGAGATTACTGACCCAGAAAAATGAACTTATCTAATCAAAGTATGAAATAATAGACAGCTACCTTTCTATTTGTTTTTTCATTGCAACCCAACTTTGTATGTTATTAGTAAACTAAAAATTGTTATTTTGATTAAAAAGGAAACCAGCATAGTGTTAACCTTTTCAACATGATTGACCTATTTATGTTTGGCAGACTAAAAGCTTATTTACTGAGCAAGTTCCAAGTCTTGAGGAAATAAAATACATTGTTAAAATTCTAAGGCTTTTACAGAATAGCGTTCAAAGGATGAATTAACATTTTTTATTCCTTTACAAATAAACAGAAATAAAAAGAAAAATTCTAATATAGAATTAATGTAACAATCTTGAATTTTATTATTAGATGAAGCATTGTCAGCCATTATTCATTTTTGACTAGGATTTCTTTCATCTTAATTGCACTTGATTTTTATTACATTAGTAGTATTAGTTATAATATTGTCTTGAATTTTATTAGTATTATTATCAATATTATTATATGAAGCCTTGTCAACCATTATTCATTTCTGAATAGTATTTGTTTCATTTTAATTTCCCTTGTATATCAGTTATATAATAAATATATTTGGTACTCTGTCATTTTTATAATCCAAGATACTTGCATTTAAAATGTGTTCCATCATTATGGGACACCATATACACACAAAAAATATCATATATATATATATATATATATATATATATATATATATATATATATATATATTAATCCTATGTTATTTCTTATTAGAAATGTTATTTTTAGTGGGCTGTTTTTTATTTTCTTAAACAGTGAAATCAATATCAACTGGCCTAGTTCAAGAAGTTCTATTAAAGAAAAATGTGCCTCCCAACAGAAATCAAATCTTCATTCCCTTTTTCTATC
The DNA here is from genome assembly GCA_903632075.3 of Acanthosepion pharaonis. Classification (NCBI taxonomy): domain Eukaryota; kingdom Metazoa; phylum Mollusca; class Cephalopoda; order Sepiida; family Sepiidae; genus Acanthosepion; species Acanthosepion pharaonis. Next base: position 990,311 of record CAHIKZ030000931.1, on the reverse strand, counting down.
AGAGGAAACTACTCCTATAGCTGCAGTGTACCATTACAAATGAAAGATGACTGTGTTTATATTTTGGGTTCAGAGATAAAAAGCTAGCAGATATAGATCTGAAGAAGTCCCAATGAGAGGTGTGAACTCCTTAAGTAGGTAACTAAGAAATGACAGTTTCTCGTGGCCTAATTGTTAATTGCTGTCTTTCACAAAAAATTCCTAAGTTGAAAACTATAGTAGATGAAATATCAAAGAAATACAACTTAAAAATAAAAAAAATAAAAATTGCAGTCTTGTAGAGCAATGTCTCATCTTTAATAATCAATTAGTTTCATATTTCTGCACCCATACAACTCAAAGCACACATGAATCAAAAAGAGGGTATACTGTGTACGTTTTGTACAGAACCTGTATCTGATGCAACCAAATTTTAATATTTTTTTTAAATCATTTCACCTCAAACAAGGCAATAAAGCCACTGACGTAAGGCGTTACTGAGTGTTACAGAAGGAGAATAAAAACACTATCAAGAACAATAAAAGAACAGGAACTAAGAAGCCAAAAGATTACGATTGACACTGCATTTAAAATTTTGAAGATCAAAGTTGACTGGGAAGCAAAAAGCTGGAAGAGAGTTCCACAAGTGAGAAGTGTGATAGAAGAAACTATTAGCGTAGGACATATGGCTACATCTAGTCAATGCAACTGTAAAATGATGAGACCTTACTGCTAATCTAGTACTGCACTTAAATTCATAAAATCTAGGTACCATAGTGGAGAGTTCATCAGAACAATTACCAAGAAAATATTTATAGAAAAGACACATGGAAGCTATGTTAGAGCGGTGGGAAAGGGACTGAAGCTGAGATGCCAAGTCGGGATCAATAACATTTCAGATTCTTCTTTGTATTTTATCAAGAATCTCTAAGTACATAACAGGAGCACCAGTCCAGATATGGCAGCAATATTCAAAGCAAATATAAAGGGAAAGGGACTGAAGGTGAGATGCCAAGTCAGGACCAATAGCACTGCAGATTTTTCTTTGTATTTTCTCAAGAATCTCTAAATATATAGCAGAAGCACCAGATCATATGTGGCAGCAATATTCAAAACATGGACAAATGGTAGACTTATAGATATGTAAGATAGGTTCTGGCGAGAAAAATTGTCTAGCACGACATGGTGAACCAAGTTTGCTAGCAGCAGACCTAGCAATGGATTCAATATAATCTTTCCACTTCATTAGAAAACATTAAGACTGTGCAATAGAACACTCTACTGGAGGTTAGCATCATCCATGCTGATAGGAAACAAAAAGGGTTCTTTCAAATGATTAAAAGATAGAAATTTCATTCCTTGCACCAACTTGCTGACCAGGCAAGTGAACATTGCTGCCTGAACCCCATTTTAAATTGGGGGTTGTTTCAATGATGGATATTAATACAGCTTAAATTTTTTTTCTTATATTTTCTTTAATGCCCAGTTTTAAAATTGTATAAAGTACTTGTATATTGTCCAAACTTCCATGCTCAAATCACTTTTGCCTTGGTTATTCTTTTTTATGCATTTTCTTTTAAAAATATTAAACATATTTAGTTCTTTCAATTCCACACACTGACATTTTTTCATAAAAAATTAAGATAAAATTTTTTAAAAGTGTTCAGTTTTCAATTTAATGGTCATTTCATTTACATATTTATGGTTGACAATATTTTCTCTAATTCTCAAAATTTGGCAATAAAATTGAAAATTTATTTACATTTTCCTTCAAAAAGAAAAAAAAAAAAAAAAAAAAACAGGATACATTTTATAAAAAAATAAAATAAAAAATGAATTGGATAAACTTTGTCACTTGGGTCACTAAAAAAATTGAAATGCTATTAGATAATTTTTAAAATGTAATCAGTTTCCTTTTTTATGATTATTTATTAATTCTAGGAATTGGGTCCCATTTGGAGGTTAAAATGAAATCGTGACATTTTCTTAAAAAAATAAAAATAAAAAAATAAAAATATGGATACATTTGATAGTTGCAAACATGCATTATTTTTTCATAATTTTTTTCCTTAAGCCATTATGGAAGATATGTAAATAAATGTTTTTAAGCAGGTATCTTGTTAATTATTTTTTTTTTTTTTTTTATATATATATATATTAGTGCTTTCCACCCGGGTGTTTAATAAAATTTACATTCAATCATCTGTTCACTTGATAATGAACTCTATGCTCCTGAGAAGTAGTTTTCTTCTAAGAGGGAAAAGCAGTCTGGAGAAGATGCCCAAATCCTTTGCAATGTATGCTGATAAAGTTAAAAACTGTGTGATGAGTATAAATATTTCAGTGATATAACTTAATAGAACTTCATATCCATCTCTAAAGGAACACAAAAAGGAAGAAAGGGCACTCAGTGAATCTAAGTATTCAGCAACTCTAGTATTTGTTATGAAGGAGAACCACTTCAATTGAACTTCAGTTATAAGCAGCAAGGCCAACGGGTTGCAGTATGCTATTACTCCAACTTTTACATTGGCCAAGTCATTGATATTATATCTTCACCCAGTGCTGTAATCATAACTTTTGTCCCAATCAAAAGGTAGAATTTATTATATTTAATGGTCTTTATTGGTTGATATTGCACATGGCCTTAACATTTGTCTTTAGATGAGACTTTGATATAATACCACTATCAAGTGATGACAGGATATGGAGTTTTCCAGGAGTATTGGCTATAGCAGAAGCTTATTAAAAAATTCAGGCTATTAATAACTATTAGAAGAGGAAATGCAGGAGGACCATTCCAACTGTCTAGAAAGTCTTTTTCATCAGTTCTGATAAAAATTTCAGTTTGTTTTTTGTTGGTTTGAAGATAAATGAGTTTAAAGCTTTACAATAAGTATTGTTTGAAGGATTGACCACTGATTCATTTCATGAAATAAATTTCTAAGTTTTCTAATCATTACTGCCTTTTTGAAAATTTCAAAATTGTATAATTTCACAAAATTTTCCAAAATTAAATACATCTATGACAAAAGGTATTTGTCTTGCAGAGAAAAGAGCAGTATTGCTGAAATTCTTATCACAAAATCAGTAAAGTTTCAAAATTTCAAGCATTTACCTCCCATGGATACTTTTTTATTGCAAGTTCAGGATGGTATACTTCTGCTAGATGTACTGCCTTCCCAGGCTGACAAGCTCCATTTACCTGAAGCTGCTGGTCATAACCTCATAAACAAATTACAATAAAAACCTATATAAAATAATTGTAAACATTCCTGAGCCAGAGGTATTTGCCAATGTGATTGTGGGTTTTTAATTAGCTTTATGCATTAAATATTTCTTGAGATATTAAAATATTTTAAATTGTTAATGAAAAATGTTATTATGCTTTTGGTTAGGGATGTTTTTGATAACAAACAACTGTTTATCTGATTAAATTGGGAATAGAAATTATGGCTGGACATCATCTGATGAAAGATTTTGTTGGAGGCACTCTTATTGTTTTCAGTCATGGTTGTGTAAATTTATTTAAAATATACACTTTTTAGATGAATCTAGAAAAAAATAAATAAAAATCACACCAGATGGAGTGATAGGAATTAGTAGCCTGATTGCATTCAAAAGGACTACAATACCATACATCTGTTACCTGTCATATCACCTTTCAAGTTCAGACAGTATGAACCACTCAGTGTCCTGATCTTGTGGTTTGGACAGTTAATTCAAAGAAGTTTACAGTACCTTTTGAGGAAAATACTGACCTAGCACAAGATTAATCTTGTCTTGTTCCAGGGACAATAGGACATTAGTTTGGGACAAGTGATTAGGTTTTTTGGGATTATACAAAATTTTAAAAATTTCTATTATTACTACTAGAGTTGTATACAATAGACATTGTGACTAGAAAATTTTATTTTTATTTATTTTTTTTGTCAAAAGTTTCTCATATTGTTGTAGAAAGATGACTGAGCTTCACTCCCCTAAATTGTTGAATATAGACTCTTCCATTCACTAGAAGAAAAATGTTAGCTCAGAAACAGGCATTGCAAAGTGGGTTGTATGCATTTCTGCACTAACTATGGTATTCACTATTATTCTATTATTAATCCATGTGATTAAAAAGTGTATTACTAATCTTCTGTTCCAGTATTTTCCTTGAAATATTATTAATCAGAATTACAAGCTTATATGGGCATTATACCATATTACTATAGACTAATATGAATTTTAATAAATGATTATTTCTGGTTGAAGTATTTATTATACAACTCCACCTTATTAATATTATCATCATCATAATATTCATTCATTCTAAAAGCAACTAATTTCTTAAAATGTCGTTTTCTGTCTATCATAAACTAAATTGAAACTACAAGAGGGAATGTAAAAAATGATTAAAAAAATAAAGAATATGGAAAACACGGTTACAATTAAAATAGGTAATTATAAACTAATTTTTTTGCTAAAAACTTTTTTGATTGCGGATTTTGAGTTTTTGGCTGCAAGAAGTGTGAGAAAAAACTGTAAGCATAGAAGTTACAGCTACATCTAGCTAACTCAGTTGTAAATTGATGAGATTTCGCTGCCAGTCTAGTATTGCACTTAAATTCATACAGACTAGGTATCATAGCAAAGAGCTCATCCAAACAATGAAGTATTTATAAAAAAAAAAAAAAAAAGGCACAGAGAGGCAACCTTACAGCAGCGGGCAAATGACTGAAGTCAAGCCACTAGAACAGGACCATTAATATTGCAAATTCTTCTTTGGATCTTATCAAGGAGCTCAAACTAAATAGCAGGGGCACTGGATTATACATGGCAGCAATATTCTAAGTATGGACAAATGGTAGACTTATAGATACGCAAGATAGATTCTGGAGAGAAGAATTGTCTTGCCCAACACAGTGAACCAACTTTCTTAGCAGCTGATCTAGCAATGGATTCAATGTAGTCTTTCCACTTCATGTCATCTGAGAACATTAGCCCAAGAAGGCACAATAAGTAACTTTTCTGGAGGATAGCATCAGCCATGCTGATGGAAGATAGAGAGGTGTCTCTCAGATGATTAATGGAGAGAAGGTTAGTTTAAGAGGAATTAAAATTGACAAGCAAACTTTTGCCACATTCTTGAGTTGTTTTGTATACTGGCTGCCATTTTGACCTTGTCTAAATAATCAGCCTTACTATTGAGGCAGGAGTGGTTGTGTTGAGAGCTGATGCCATCAGGAAGGTCGTTAATGAAGATTAAAAACAGCGTATGACCAAGGATAGAGCCCTGTCTGAGAAAAGGCACTATGATGAGAGATGATGAACCAACTCAGCAGAGATTAGGATCTCTAGGAGTTTCCCAAAGAATTAGAAGGCTAATAAATAGGCCGATAGTTGGATGGGTCGAATGGCTCATCAGAGTTCTTAAAAACTAGAACAACAGACAAGGACTTGCAGGAAAGTAGGAGGCAGCAAAGCATTTATTATACAGTTTAGAAAGAACAGGAGCCAGTTCAGGAGAACACTTCTTAATGACTATTACAGGAATACCATCAGGTCCACACGCTTTGTGGGGATGAAGGTTAGAGATGATAGCAGAAACAATGGAAGGGGTCATATGCATATAACTCAGTAGAGAATCGGTTCTAAGTGAGAAGTTAGGCAGGGATACTCCAGATGAGTTTAAGGAGAATTTATGAGCAAAGCATTCAGTTTTATCAGAAGATGATAACACTTCAAATCGATTGAAGAGGGGAGGAACAGAGACCTTACACTTATTTAGTACCCTGTTACAGAGACACCAGTAGTCACAAGAGCCAAACTCTTCAGAGGCTATGCGGTGCCTCATTCGCTTGGCAAACAGGGACTTAGCTCCTTCAAGGACTTGCTTACATTTATTATGAGCAATAGCAAATAGGCACCTGTTATGATGAGAGCTGTCACGTTGGCATAGCCAGAAATAGTGGGGCAATTTTCATGGGGCATCACAACAATCAGCATGCTGATAATGGAAAGAGATCTTATGAATAGGGGGTTCCTATTTAATGGATGTGTGGAACAAGATATCAATAGATATTACAGAGTGGTCAGAGTTACCAACAGGGCAGCATAGTGAAGCTTGACAAGATCCAGGAGAGGAGGTAAGAAATAGATGTAGTAAAGAAGCATGTTGCTTGATTTGCTTAGGGAAACAAGTCAAATTGAGTGAGGGATTGAGCAATGGAAAAATTTAATGTCTGTATACTGTTAACATCAGTACCTTTAGGATGTTTCAGACACGTGTCATGGTAAGCATTAAAGTCACCAAAGACAAAAATGTTCACAGATACATGGAGAGAAAATGCCTTTTCTATATTGTCAGCTATTGCGTCTTAGTGAAGTCTTAGGAAAAGGGGGAGCAATAAAGGAAAAAGAGATTGCTGACAGATTTTAGTAACGAAAGACGGAAACACATGAAAGAGTAGTCAGTGGCCTCGAGGGACAATTCCCTGGCCATCAGAAGATTATCACAGATGTAAACACCAAAGCCATGCATGTGAATGCTGGAATCTTTTCAGCAAAGGGGAAGATAACCAAGAATTCATTGCTAGCAATGGAACCAAGAATTCATTGGTAGCAATAAATTTATTTATTCACAATGTAATTAAGTGCATTGACAAAGAACCGGATTATGTTGAAAAATAAATATTTGTTGCATACAATCAAGTAGGCCACATAATTATATAGTGAATAAATAAGTAAGTGCATTGACAAAGATTATGTTGAAAAATAAATATTTGTGGTGTAAAATGAAGGATTTTTCTCAACATTAGGCCACAGACATTGATTTACTAACATTATATATATATATATATATATATATATATATATATATCTGTGCATATAAGTAAGTGGTAAGCAAAAATCCTCAGAATTTTCATATTGTCAAGTAAGTAATGTTAAGTGTTGAAGAAAAAAAAAAAAACCCAGTAATCTTTTGTAATAAATCCCCTTGAAACACTTCATTGACAGGGAATTCTTTTTTTCTTTTCTTTTCCTCTGTGAGAACAAAACTATGCAGAATAGGTTGGTACTTGTGGAATGATTTACACATAGGAAAGTCATCAGGGCAGAAAAAGATAGAAGCAAAGAATAGGTGCCAAGTATAACAGACAATAAGAAAAGCATTTCATCAAGACATTCTTCCAGAACCAGCAGAAGCCACCAAACTGTAACTTATATGACCAATTCTTTGCTATATTTTTTCTCTTGCTACAACTCTATTTTAACATCTAACTAGAATTCATCCAATTGAGGCATGTGTATAGTTCTACTAGTATCTACTAAATGCTCATAAATAATACACGTATGTGTATAAAACAGGATACAGAATCCAGACAAAATTTGAAGAATATGACTAATGTAGAACAGTTTCGTTGAAACTAGATTACACATTTTGCCCTTAATAGGTTTCATCAGATAAAAAAAAAGGAAGAAATATGTGTGTGTATTTGTGTTTATGCTTAAATAACAAATTGTTAGTGCTTTCTCTGCTAAGCTGACGGTTCTCATGATGAAAGAAAAGAATGAAATTGTGCAACTTTTGTAAAAAAAAGAAAAAAAAAAAAAGTCATTAATATTTATTCTGTATTTTTCCATTAAAATTTTCTAAACATTAATTGTACAAAATAAGTATTCACATTGTTGAATCTCTTGTCATAAAATCAAGAAAGCAAAATGAAATTTTCTTTAGTTTGGAGGAAAATGAGATTTTAAATGTATTTAACAACTGAGAGATACATTAATTGTTTGCATTCAACACACTCAAGCCTACCCCATAAATATCAGCTCTCAATGTTCAACCTATCTTAACTTGTCCCATGTATCCCCTGCCATAATATACAACATCATTGCAAATAACACAGGAAGTGAGACTTAAACCACGCACTACTTCAGCCATCTCTCATTTATTTCATTAGCAAAGAAAATGTGGGTTTTACAATCTTTTTGACATTTTTTTTTTGACAAGAAATCAAACATCACATAAAAATGGTGTCTAGTGATTCAGAGTGTTCATTTGAGGGATATACAACCCAGGTTATTCTAGAATCTGAGGAAAAAAAATTTTTAAAAAATAGAAGAAATGTAAGACAAATATGATATTGACATTTCTGACATTAATAGTGACGACATGACAGATTCAGATGTTACAGATCTTGAGTGGACAAATGATCTCTACAATGTCAATTTGACAGCATTTTTGGAACCTAATGGACATACACATTCATTGTCGAAGGATACCAGGGAAGTTGATTATTTGTTTTTGACAGATTTTTTTAATGAAACTTTGGCAACGGAAACAGTGTGAATGCACTGAGACATATATGTGTGTGTATATATATAATGTGAATGGTAAAAGATTAAGCCCAGTAAGGAGTTTCATTTGTATATTGTGCTGTGCAATAAATGGCAAATGTTGAATTAAGAAAGTACTGTTGCAAAAATTGGTTGGAAGCACACAGGAAGGTAGTAACAGTCCAATAGTTTCACTAGGCCAAACAAATCCACACTTCTCTAATACACAACTCACTGTCCCCCCAAAAACAGCTGAATGAGCATACCATGTTTTTATACACCTGACCCAGCCAACACTCAGCCAATGAGCACCCAGAACCAGCCAATAAAAATGGTTACAAGCAACACCACCACCTCCATCAACACAAAATGCTGTCAGATTCACCAACCGTCCAAAGCTCATCAATTCGCTGTCTCCACATGCCCTTGCAAAATATACACATGACTCTGGCCCTTTTGGGTCGCCAAGATAAGTCACCGCTACAAGTACCCAAAAATTTTTTTAAATGAGTAACATTAATACTTTCTTCTCTGATCTAGAAAACGGCCAAATGTGAGTTTGAAAACTTTTCAGTCATGATTATATATTAGGCTAAATTATAAGTAATTTCAGTTTTGGAGGGAACAATTATAATAACAAATGTATCATCCTAATTACTAATCATATGTGGCAGTTAAGAATAAATCTGGAGTACACTGACATACAAAAATGTTCAATGCAAAAGGTAGAAATCTCCATAACTGACCCCAAAAGATGATAATGGAAGAAAGATAATGTTATGCATGTGGCAGAATTGTCAGCATCTTTTTCATTTAGAGTTCTTAAAATGCACTGAAGCACTAAATGCACATATATACATCCAGCAGTGCAACATGTCTATAAAAATTTGGAGAAAAATTAACCTGTGCTCATCAACAGGAAAAATATTGTTCTCCAAGACAATGCGAAAATAACACACAAAGAATTTTGAAACATGACTGGTCTGTTCTAGCCCAACCATCATATTCACCTGACATTGTGCCAATCAATTTTTGGTCACTGCAAAACACTTTGATACAGAAAATTTTCTTGAATGAAAACCAAATTGAAGAGTTTGTTGAAAACATTTTCACATCAAAACTTGCAGAATTATACACAAAAGGCATCAAAGAGCTGCCTGATAAGTGGCAAAAAGTCATTGCAAAGAACAATGAATATATAAATGAATAACATTTAATTGTACTTTACTTTTTGAAGGATAAAGTTCATAAAGGATCTACTGCTTTCAGCTATACTCCTGTCTATTACCAGGGTCATAAGTCACTTGAACTTCATTGTGTTTTTGATGTTGTTGCTATCACAATGTTTCAGACAATCTATTCTTCAACCAATCTCAAGTGTACACTCCAAGAAAAAGAAGAAAAGGAAAAGAAAAAAATCATTAAAAAAAAATTTGAAAGTTTAGCAAAGTGTTTAAGTCTAACTAGTATAGATTTTAGTACCATTTTGTTTCACTGTGAAAATAGGTATCAGGAAACTCTCCTATAAAAATTAGAATGGTATGGTATATTCTCAGAATGAAAGATGTCAGAACACTGTTTTCCAGTATGTCATTCATTTGCTTACTATTTTATATATATATATATATATATATATATATATAGGATTAATACAAATAAAATTTATCACTTAGCCTATTGATGTTATATTCAGCACCCTGACTCCAGAGTTTCATGAACCTTTTTATTTGGTCCATTCATCAGGTTTCAGTTATAAAAAAAGCAAAAGGGGACAGGTGTGGGGTAGTGGGCTTTTTTCTTTAAATCAATTCACCCCAACCAAGGCGATAATGCCACCAAGGTGCAAGATAGTAGGTAGTGACAGAGAATGAGAAAACTTTAGAAGGAACTGGAAACCTAATCCTAAACAGGAAACAAGAGACAAACCTCAACTCCTGTTCAAAAGACAGCTGAGGAATATGAACCAGGCAAATCTGGATGACAGAATATGAGTGGGAAAGATAGCAAAAATTTTTTTTTAAATTAAAAAAATTTCATTGAAAGCTACAAGGGATAGAAAGTTGTGGAGAACCGTGATCACTCACATCCTGAAGAGATATAGCACATAGAAGATATATTTAGAATGATTTAGATACATAGCATATTGACTTACAATGATGATATTTTTAATTTATTCGACAAGATCAAAGAGAATATCAGACAACTTTGAGGGACCCCAATTGTAATAGCCCCACACACTGAAAATAATATCAGCAAGCAGAATATAGGTGACAAATAATGGCAAGCATTTCTTTGAAATTCAAGTTGAAGAGTACATGGAACCAAACATCAAGTGAACAATGCAATTTTTCCTAAAAGTAGATATTGGTAATAGTATTGAAGAAAGGTGTTTTTTTTTTTAATCTGATTATAGAAATAATATAGACAGCATCTTTTAAATATAAATACTGTATTTGATGACATATAATTACGACATACTTGAAAAAGAAAATTTTAGATAGATGTATACACACAGAGGAGGTCCTCAACTTACGTATGTTCCTACAGCATGATATAAGTTGGAACTCACTTACATAAGCATCAACAAGTTTGCTTTACACTTAAGAGCTGTAATGAAGGGTAAAAAGTTAAAAAAAAAAAAAAAAACACAAACAAGAGATACTGAATATAGCACAATCCAATATGTTGCACAGCCAACAAAGAAACAATGACGTCTTCCTCATATAGCACTGCATGATGATGTATAATATTATGGGAGATGGCGCTGTAACCATGAAACACTGTACATTGGGTCCAACGTAACCTGAGGACCATAATAGCCCTCAAGTGCAAAATTGAGCAATAAATTAGCTAGTTTCATTTTTCTTATAAACTGTTATTGTTGCTGGATCATCATCATTATTATTATTATTATTATTTACAGAGTTTGTTTTGCCACAAGGCTCTGAATATGGAACACTCAGCAAGAATTAGAGTAACAATTACTACACAGTAATACTAGTTAACCAACCAAATTAGTTCACTTTACATTGTAACAATTTAGAGTTTTAATCTACTAACATTTATTTGTAATATGGGCTATTTACTAATGGTCATAGAATGATGGTCTGATTTAGTTGCAATGAAAAGCAAGTAAAATTAAGATGAAAGAAATCCTAGTCAAAAATGAATAAGGGTTGACAATGCTTCATCTAATAATAATAAAATTCCAGATATTACTACTACTAATACTACTAATGTAATAAAAAGCAAGTGAAATTAAGATGAGAGAAATCAAGTCAAAAATTAAAAATAGTTGATAATACTTCAAAAATAGAATCTTATACCAATACTAGTTTACCCATGTCATAAAAATCTAGGACATATTTTAAGTTTTTAAAAATATTTTTCCAAATATTCTATTAATATATATATAGTAATACTGGGGATCAGTTTATTACTTAATAACAATATTGTCCATTTCACACTTCTCCCTGATCTTTTGAACAGGAGTAGAGGTTTATCCCTTGCTTCCTGTTTAGGATTAGGTTTCTGGTTCCTTCTAAAGTCTATTTCAACTCTACACTTCTAATGTCTCTGACTGAACCCTAAAATTTTATTCAGTAATTTTTTTTCTTCTTCTTTCTCAATAGGAGTAGGTAAGTTTGCCTGTTGTCCGGTTCACACTCCTCGCTGGTCTTTTGAACAAGAGCAAAGGTTTATACCTAGTTTCCTGTTTAGGATTGGGTTTCCAGTTCCTTCTAAAATCTATTTCAACTCTATACTTATGTCTCCAAGTGAATTCTAAAATTTGATTCATTAATTAAATCTTGTCTAGAGGTAACTGTTATTTTTTCTGTATAACCCCAAAAACTTAACTTCTTGCATTTTCTCACACAACACCACATGCTAAACCCCCACCATGAGTGGCTCTTGGGACTTGTATTGAGTGAACATTAATAAAAGAATAAAGCCGATCCTCTACTTTATGTTCAGTAGAATCTTATATGATTATTAATTTATCCATATTGTCAAAAATGATAGCAAATATGAAATTTGATATGTTATTTCCTTATTACAAAATTTTCATATTTAAGTGTTTAAAAATATTTTTCCAAATATTATTTTTGTACACTGTTTGTTTTCTTCACAGCGTTGGGCTTTTTATTTATATTTGTAAACATCCTGGAACAATCCAACACTCATAACAGGATTATTTCCATCTGACCTCACTACTAAAAGGGAGATAACTCTAATACAACAAAATGTTACAGACATTGTAAGTGAAAAAAATATACAAACTTGCCATACTCTCTCATATATATGACTAAAATTGATTTAAATATTTTATTTCCAAGGTAAATAATAAAAAATATTATAAAAAAATATAAAAAAAGTAGAATATTTACACTAAGCTATACTTAACCCTTATACATACCATCCCCACTCCACTATGGTACAGAAACAAAGATCATACCAGCTGTGTCTCCTTGAACACTTCTACCAAGGCTGCCTCCATGCCAATCTCAAAATATGCTGGAATGACTTCATCACAAACACTGAAGCCCTCAAGAGTGTTTATGTCTTCAACAATGAAAGATTACTGCAAAAAACACAGCTGTACTGGATTAACCAATTTATTAAGAACAGAAAACCATCAACTTCCAATGACGTACTATTTTATAAGCTGGCCACTGGTCAGCACAACAGAAGGATATCATATAAGAGATACAGGGACTCCATTAAATGTGTCTCCATTTCCTGCAGTATCAACCCCCATAAATGAATAATGGAATCTATTGACCAGTCTGCTTGGTGTATCAAGATCTCCCCAGCTGACTTCCCTCAATATATCAATCCCTAAACTCCAAACAGAGGAGAGAAGGCAATTTCCTAAACTTGATATTCCTTCCAACCAATAATAGCTCAATAACTTATCCTAGGTAGAACAGCATCAAGGTCACACAACCGAGATAATAGTATAGATCAGAAGGGCCTGGGACCAGGCAGATACAACACACTGATTTTATGTAGAAAAGCATTAAGTTCAAACAAACAAGCAGAATAATAGTACAGATTTTAGAAGAAAATGAAGGTTTGCAATAAAATCTCAAAATATATTTCTATTCATCTTGCTTTAAGAATGATCACACTATCAAGTAAACAAAATTTGAGATATTTTTAACAACACTTGTAAAATTTAATAACAATCTTTACAATATATAGTGCAAATTAATTGAAACAAAAAAAAAAATAATTCCGTTATTTACTTCTTTTTTCATATTTTTTCCAATGAAACATGACCCAGTGCACATGTTAGTATTTCATATGTCCATTTCACCAAGTCTTTCCTTGCAGATTGACCACAGATTCTCGATTGGATTTAAATCAGGAGAGTTTCCGAGCCAGTTGATAGTGCTTTCATTTGCTCACTAGTAAGGCTTGTCATTGTGTTTGTTCAGTGTGACAATTTTCATACACCTTCTTAGAGTAATGTCTGCTGCAGACAATGGCCAGAGGACAACTAATCAACAGTTGAGACAATAGTGCCTGGAGGTGATGAAAATCTGATGCAATCACGGATGACAATGTTTTTCAAGGCCAAACAAATTTCATCATACACTCTGAAAATAGTTTCATATTACTACACACCACTGAAAATGACCTAATCTGAGGAAAAAATAGAAATTGATTACACTTGATTATTGATTGTCACTCACTGTTGTTTCAGTTAATTTGCACAAGGGTGTAGAATCATCTTTATTAGAAACTAGTTGTCCATGTAACCTATGGTATTTATTAAGCAAATACATCAAGACTATTATTCTAATTATTGTATATAGTAGTTTACCCATGCCATGACATATATAAAATTAAATTTTAATCCGTACAATTGTTTTTGCCTAAGTCTTGGAATATATAAATAAACTACTAAGCTAAGGGAGATAATTCTAATAGAGGAAAGTTACAAACAAACAAAAAATATATATTAGGTTGGTGCAAAAATAATGTCGTTTTCTCTTTTGAAGTTGAACGTCAAAAACGACATTATTTTTGCACCAACCTAATAAATACACTTAGCATATTTTATATATTGTACAAAATTTTATATATTTCTGAAGTGTTTTCAATATATGTGTAGATAGAGTATGTGCATAGAAATCTGAAGTGTAGATTTAAAAAGTGTGAAACAGTCAACATGCAGGGTTGGTTTCTATATCCATATTGTATATATAAATGCTATATTGCCAATAGTGAGAACTCTTCCCCCAGAAATATACCAAATCATATAATTATTATATATAATATAGCTGGCTACTCATCTTTGTGTATGCTTGTCTACTAGGGTAGCTAGCTAATCCCTAAGGCAGCCCACTGATCGGGGACATTTGTGTTTCTTCAATACTCATAGAAGCAACCTATAGTTTATATTGCAACCATATATATGTGTGTGTGTGTGTGTGTGTGTGTGTGTACAAGAATCAACATTCCGTAATGAATTTCAGTCACTAAACAAAGAAGTGAATATCGGTTGGAGTATGGAACTAACATAATTGATTCCTGTGTCCATAACCAATTCCTATCTATCAAAGCTCTATCTCTGATATTAAGCACTCTTCTCCCATAAATGTAGTAAATTTTAAACTTGTGTGTGTGTGTGTGTGTGTGTGTGTATATATATATATTCTTCAATGGCGTAAATGAACCTTGCTGGGATGTTTTGCTCTGTGGCCAAGCGATCTAAAGTATGCTAGTTGAGACAGTGGTTTCTCCTGCAAAGGGAGATGCTGGTGTGAATCCTGCTGGAGAGCACATTTTCTTTATTAAGTCCTTCAAATGTAGATTTTGAATGGACACCCTGTTCAACAAAACATGGGTATCCACAAAAATAACATTAGGAATTGGAGGAAATTTTATATTTCTGATATGGTATTCTGAGGACAGAAATCGTACTTTAGCACCAACAACATTTGAATATAGTATCCCACTCCCTAGGCTAGGGTTTGGTCTTTTAACACTGCCCACTGACTTTCCCCAGTACTCTACGATTTTACTTTTGTTAGTTTCTGAATTAAACTATTTATAGTAGTAAAAAACATTGACAATTAAATACTAAATCTTCCCATTTTTGACCAAAACTTGTTTTAGTGAATTTTAGTACTCAGTCTGTATGTTATACAATGAATATCTAGAAAAAATGATAGTAAGCCACGAGTTACTGACAATATATGGCTGTCATATGCATCACGTAAATGCATTGTTAATTACTTTACTACAGAAATTCATTGCAAATAATATTAATATAGAAATATATTTAAACAATTTTATAACAGCAATGATATGCTAACAGTTTTACATTGAAAAATCAAGAAAAAATTGTCAATTGCTGAGAAGTAACATAGGTGTTACTGACAGAATAGTGCTATTATATGTACAATTAAACCATAATCTCAGACCAGCCGACTCCCAAAAGGATGCTTCTCCAATCACTACAATTTTAATAATTTCAAATCTAATCATAAACTGTGCCTCTTAATCTGTAATCTTCTACCTCATGGCACCTGGGTTGAACATCATTGTAAAAAAAAGAAAAAAAAAAAAAAATTTTCCCCTTGATCATTCCTACCTGGAAGTTATTTGTTAGGGGTTGAAAGCATTCTAGCAGTGAGGTTCACTCTTGACTCAGAGTCTTAAAAAATTTGCAATCTAACCACTACATTACAAAAGAGCACTGAAAAGTTCTGATTATGTCACATCCCCAAAACCAATATTTTGATGATTGTTCATTGAAATACTAATTTTGGGAATTAGGTTAGGCTGAGAACTTTTCAACACTCCCTTGTTTAAGCAGGGACCTGAATTCGCACAAGCATGGTATTACAAATTTTACAATATCAACTACAGAGAAACATGTGAATGTGAGCCTCAACCAACCTGGAATGGAATATCAAACCTACAATCCCATGCTCTACCATTGAGCCAAATCTGTAAATATAAGTTTATTTATTACATACAACAAAATGCAGAATATTAGCTAAAGGCATAAAAACAGCCAAACTACCACCTTTAAGTAAACATCAATTAGAGAAACACATAAGTTGGATGAAGAAGTACATAAAAACTGATTTCTCAACAATAATTTTTCGTGATTAATGTAGAGCTACAGTGGATGATCCTCGAGGCTGGGCTAGAAGTTGGGTTCTTCATGGAAATAGTCGACCAACACAACAGAAATGTGGATAAATGTTTTGGGTTTGTATTATAGGCAGCAAAATTATCAGTCACTTCAAATTTGTTGGTATCAAAATAAATGCAGAGAATTATTTTTTAAGTTTTTGGACACTACATTTTTGAGTAGTACAGATTGCAACAAAGAAGCTTTAAACTGAAGTGGGCAATATTTAACTTCCATGCCTGAAAAATAAATAAATGAATAAACGGTGTGTCAAAAGGACAGTACTTTTTGAGACACTGTTATTACTGTATACGCTTTTGACTATTTCAGCAATATTTGTTTTAAAAAGTGATTAGAAGTTTAATAAAATCAAAACATATGAAAGTGGATTTATACCTTTTAACATTTGAACACTGTTTACTTGTTTACTTATATATAAAAATAATCTTATATTTACAAGATTATAAAAATATGTAAACCAACTATAATGAAATATTGTTTACCACTTTATAAAGAAATACAAAAAGAACTTTTTTTTTTATAAATAAATTTATAAAAATGTTTGAAGAATACATTTGAAGTTACATTATTCAGACTATTGTCTTCATCTTTGTTGCCATATTTATCACGTTTCAGACACATATCACAGTGGATAAAGGCATTGGTTAGATCCAGTGACAGGACCCAAAGAGTTGTGAGTTCAATACCTGGTTAAGGCAGTGGAGAACTTGGAGAGGGGAATTAACAGGAGATAATCAACATCCAAGACATGGCACGTGGAACTAGAAATGTTTACCCTAGCGAGCAAAATAAAGGGTTCAGTTCGACATTCCAACCAGCTGAAGAAGGCCAGAGCGTACATTGGCTGAAACATTGTAATAAATATGGCAACAAAGATGAGGACAATAGTCCAAATTATGTAAATAGTGTAAGAAAATAAATATAAACAATGAGTAACTGTAATGATAAATTTTGAAAAAAAAAAAGGAGCATTTTCCAGGCATTTCTTTCATTTCATACTCGCCACATAAATTCACTAAAATAAGGTGAGAACATCTCTTCCTCTTACATATCTTGATAATTTTGTCATTTTTTTTATAAATTTTGAATGAAAAAGACTTCTTTTCAATTTTGTTCTATATAAAAATGGTAAATAATAAATATCATGTTGTACTTGGTTCACATATTTTTATTATCTTGTAAATGAACCTTGCCAAAAGAGTCAAAATAGTGATGCCAAAGGAATAACACACTAGATTTTTTGAAGGTCAAAGTGTATATTTATGCAAGACAACACCCCTTTACAAGCTAGCTATTGCCTACCTTGTCAAAAAGGTTTCAGAAACACAAATTAATGGAATGGCCCTTCATCTCTCTAGCTATTAACTGAACAGAAAACTTATGGTCCATCATTAAAAGAATTGTATATTGGAGGAGGCTCGGTGGAGTAATGGATAGCAGCTGGGATTGAGGAATTGGAGAGCAGAGTCCAAATTCCAGTTGAATCCATTACATTCACTTATGTGCTAATACCTTGGGAAAGGTATGAATCCTCTTTTTCTCCCCCCATGGGTAAATAGCAAGACAGATCAGGTTCTATAACCTTGGATGGCAACTGATCTACCATAGAAAGAAATGGCAACCTACTGCAGGAAAAAAAATCTGCTTTGTCAGTCATGTATTGAAAGATACATGATCGCCTAAGCATGTATCACACATGGTACATAACTAACTGATATGAGAATGGAAGACAATATAGTAGCAAAAAATCTCTGAGAAGTAATGAAGCTATTGCAAGTAATGTTAAAGTCTAAACAATAGAAAATTTAACAAAATCAATGAATAAAAGATTAATGTAGGTTATAGAATGTAAAAGAGCTATGTTAACATGTCAAATAATAGTCATCAATCCAGGTATATGGGATATTGTGTTAACCAAATACATATTTATATGACCTATTATAAATTAACTGATTTAAAATGTGGTTTCTTCGCTACACAGGAATTACCATGTTTCAAAAACTGAAGCCAGAAACTTCAAATTTAATTATATAATTAATTAAAAGCATTAGTTTTGTTTCATCTTCAAGCGAATTTTGGAATAACTTATTTTTAAATTTACTGAGTTTTAAACAACTATACTGTTTGCATTTACAAATAAAAATTTATTATTGTAGGTTTTTTTTTTTTTTTTTTTAATCATTTCACCCCAAGAAAGGCAACAATGCCACTAAGATGCAAGTGGTTATCGAGAGTGAAAGGAAATGAAAAAACGTTAGTGAGGTGAAAGGACAACTGATATTGCATTTAAATTTTTGAAGATTGTAGTATACAGGAAAGAAACCGAAAGAGAGAGTTTCACAGGTGAGAAATGTGAAAATATTAGAATAAAACTTATGGTTACAACTAGTTATTTCAACAGTATTATGATGAGACCTAGTTGCCAGTCTAGTATTACACATAAATTCATGAGGTTGAGGTACCAGAGAGAAAAGCTTATCAGAAGAATTGCCATGAAAATATTTATAGAAAAAACACTGAGAAGTCATGTTACAGTAGTGGGAAAGTCACTGAAGCAGAGTTGGAAGATCAGAATTGATAACATTACAGACCCTTCTTTGGATTTTGTCAAGAATCTCAAGATATATAGCAGGAGCACCAGACCAGATGTGGCAACAATATTCAATGCACAGACAAATTGTAGACTTCTTTGTTTTAAAACCTGATACTCCGAAATAAGTTATTATCAATATTTTTAATGAGAGGAGATATTAAGCTGAAACTCATAGTATATTTGTCATATATATTTTAAAAAATTGTGCATTTGGGCAGCAAACCCTCTTTTAAACATGTTTCATTACAGACAACTGACAATGTACTGACTTTTATTCAATTTTTCATGAGTTTGTACAACAATAAAAAAATAAAAAAAAAAAAAAAAAAAATAGCAATAATAATTTTAAATAAATAACTTTGAATTCCACAGTTCACTCCATGGAACTTCAAACCTCACTTTAATTCTGATTCAGGCTATAAGTCCAATTCCAGCTAATAGACCAATTTGGGCTGAAATTCTAATTCAGGCTGAAAATCAAGTTATTCAAATCACAAACTCTGTGGAAATTCAAAACATTATGTCACAAAACTTCTCACTTTAACTCTTGATTCCTTGGTATTTTGAAGAAATAAAATGGATTTCCTCAATTCAAAGTTTTAGAGATATTTTAGACTGAATCTAAAACAAAAAATTTTAAATTCAAAGTTTATGTGTTACTTTAAAGTCAATATAAATTGAAAACTTAAAATCACTAATTATTTTCAGTTATTTTAAAATTTAAATTTTTAACTGTTCCCTCCTCATCCAGACACAAATCCCAATGCTGGATGTTCAAACACCAAATGAAGGGCAGATTTTCTATCCCAGGATCATCCGGATTCCAAAAAGGTATATGTCTATGTAGAGCAAGTGTGGCCTGAGAGGAGTTTCAGACACAAGGAGAGTCAGACAGAATTTGCCGTTTATTTATTTAGATAGAAGTTCTTGTTTATTTGAATTTAATTTAGATAAAGTTAATTTACTTAATTTTACTCTTACTTTAATATTCAGGAAATATTGAATAAAAAACAGGAGAATACAGAGCAATATAAAGATTTTGATATTTTATAAATACAATGCAATTGACTTCAGCCACCTTCTCATCGACGTCACATGGCTTCCCTCTGTCTTTTCTACAAATATTTTCATGGAAACTGTTCTGATGGCCTTTTTCCCCCCTAATGCATTGACTACCTCAATTTAAATGTGTTACCAGATTAGCAACTATATCTTACTGTTTTACTGTTGAACTAGCTAGATGCAACCACCACTTCTATTCTAATAGTTTGTTTTCTCTCACTTCTCACCTGTGGAACTCCCAATTTCTTGCTTCCCTGCCATTTACAATCTTCAAAATTTTAAATGCAATTTCAATTGTCATCTTCTGTCTTCTTAAACCCTGTTCCTTTATTTTCCTTTCCTCACTAAAGTTTTCTCATTCTCTTTTACTTCACATAGTCCTCTTTGTCCTAGTGTCATTATTGCCATGCTTGAAGTGAAATGATTAAAATAAATAAATAAAAAAATAACTTGAATAGTGCTGTCATGTGATCCCATGTGTAAACTGTTTTCATTTGTAACTAGACAGGGGATCAATTGGTATCTTTACTTAATTTTGCTTTCTAGTTTAATAGGCAGAAAGTATTTTGAACCTAAACAAGAAAATGCAGATCAATAACAAAATTACTTATATACTGATGACACTTTTTGATGGGACAGGTAATATTAGTAGCAAACAAAAAAAATCAATATCATGTTCACTTTCTATTAGGTTGTCACACATGAAATAACACACTTTAAAGGAAATTAATAAAACACTTCTGAAATGTTAAGTAACTAATTTATTTAGTTAAAATAGGAACCATGTTGATGAATGACTGTTCTCTAACATACCTCTAAATTTTTGATCCCATCTTAAAAAAAAAAAAAAAAAAAATCTCATTCTTTAATGTGATAAGCAGTTCAATGCTTCAATTACCTCTTCCTTATTGGAGAATGTTTTATTGCATATGAAAAGCTCAAAATGCTTGAATAAGTAATAATCAGTAGGAGAGATATCGGGTGAATATGGAGGATGAGGTAAAATTTCATAATTCAGGCTATGCAGCTTTTTGACAGTTGATTGAGAAGCATACAATCATGCAGCAAAATTGTGCCATCCCTATTCACAAGTCTGGGATTTTTCTTTTTCAATTTTTCATGCATAAATTCAATTTCTCCATAATGCAAGATTGCTGTTATTGTTTTCCCTTCAGGCAAGAATCAATAACCCCTTTGAAGGACCACCATACAGTAACCATTAATGTTTTAGGGTGCAGCAGAGGTTTTGGGTATTGTTTTGATGATTCACTTGCAGCTAATCACTGGCTGACTCTCTTACTGTTGTCAAAAAGTATCCATTTCTCATCACATGTAATGATTTGAGGTTAAAAAAAAAAAAAAAAAAAAGGTTCCTTTTCCAAGTTTTTACTTGTACAGTAAGATTACTTGACATTGTAATCATTTTCAATGGGTTTCTGAGGAGGTTACTTCATTAGATGACCAGATCAACAACCAATCAAAAAATACATCATTTCATGTGTGGCAACCTAATATAAACAATTCATGAAATTTATTATAAGCAAATAATTATTATGATAAAATAATTTAAATAAAAAAATTATATTAAATCAAAATTCTAGGTGAAAACTTTAAAAAAAAAAATATCATTTATTTTTAGTCAGTAAAATAAGAACTTAAGATATAGGATTTTAATGATTTTTTTAAACTAATAATTCATTTTAGGAAATTGAACTCCATTGTTCCTTTCACAAACAAGCAGTAAATAAATATATCAATATGCCAAATAAACAAAAATACTTATCCCTGTAACATGGAAATCAGAGAATTAATTTGATAAGAATATTTTTAATATTTTTTGTATCATCGAGGTGAATGATACACAGAGAAGAAATAGTGCTTAATATATTTATTCAGCACCAGTATCCTGTGCTAATGGATACATACAAAAAACACAGAACAAGAAGTTATAAAACAATTAACAAGACAACTTACAAGGAATAGAGGAGGGTCAAATACTGTATAGCCAAACAAAGTAAGATCCATCTGAATATTAATCAGCTTAGTATCAACTTGTTAATCAACTGTTGAAATCCTTAATCATAGACTATTTAAAGGCTATGAGCCAGGCCATCTGATAGAGTGCTGAAGGGGTGATAGCTACTCTACAACAGCTTCTAACAGAAGCTATTTTGCCAAGTGCAATAAGTCAACCAAAAATACCCATTTTTCTTGTTAATAAGTCAAGGTGAATACCTAGGAAAGAACTTCTTATCTAATATAGATCTATATAATAAATGCAAATGTCAGTGTGTCACACATTTTCAACTTTACTCCTAGAGGCCATAGCCCAATATATACCATTTTGGAATCAGGATGATTCTGCGAGCAAATTAAAAACATTCTGGACCAGATCCAGACATGCAATCTTGAAATTTTGGATTCTCAAGTTTTCATGACTGTGACTGTTTTCAGTGATTTTTTTGTGATGAATTTTTTTTTTTTTTGTAAACCAAACACAATCTTTGTTATATTAAATACTGGCTTCAGCTAATCAAATAAAGCTATTTTCTTTCCTAAATATGGTAAAAACTTTAGCTTGGGAGTAAAGGGAAGTAAATCATGTGCAAAGGGAAGTAAGCTTTGATGAGATTTCTTAATGGTGTCAAAAGTCTAACCAATATTTGTGAATTAAAACATGCAGAATATGAAATTAAAATACTACTAAAATGTTTAAACCTATTGAATTTTATGTTGGTTTATAAATATTGGTTTTTGTTATTCTAACAGACCCATTTTTTTGCTCTAAATATGGTCACTACTTTAGCATTTAGCTTGGGAGGATAGGAAAATAAATTATGTATAAAGAGAAGTAAGCAATGTTGATGTGTTTCATCGTATATTTTGAAATAACCATTATTATCTAAGCAAAAGAAATTACAATCTAAAAATACTTTCTAGCTGTAAATAACCTGCAAAGGATTGATAAGCTGTAGAAAACTAATCAATCATTTGTTCCTTAAACAGATTGTGTATTATTTGTATATCCTTTCTGTATGGATCAAGCTTTTCTTACATTTCAGGAAGTTTTTCATGTATTTTATTGTAGGTCAATGCGTAATCTGAGACATTGATATAATAAACAAGACCTTTTGTTAAAAATTTTAGCATGTAAGTCAAAAAAAAAATTTTATCGTGAGATTGTATTTTTTTTCCACCAATTTAATATCCCATTAAAATAAATTAAATAGTACTTCTAATTGTATGTACTGCGTCTCTTCAACACACAACTGATCACGGCTCTCCACAACTTTCTGTCCGTTGTAGTTCTAAGCAATGTCTGACACTTTACTACCCCTCTTTATGTCCACTGTGAGCCATTCACACAAACTCATCAGGTAGGTTATTAACTGTTTCTCTCTGCCTCTCCCTCCTTTAATTTGTCCTCTCAGTGTTAAATTCAAGTCCACTTTCTTGAATAAGACCTCAAAATTTTAAGTGTCCTTTAAAACTTCCTTGTTGATCACATGTTCAGTCCATAGTATTTTTAGTGTCCTTCTGTAGAACTACATTTCTGTTGCCTCAAGTCTTTTCTTCATCTGTGAGGAAATTGTTCAGCATTCACTGCCATGTAAGGAAGACACATATAACTGTTTTTTAAATTTTTTTTAATAATTCTCAGATAACTTGATTAGCAGACCAGAAATATTTATAGCTTATAGGAAAAAATAAGTACCATAAATTAATCATTCTTAAAAGTAGTTTTCATCATTTTCAACAAAAGAGAGATAAACACACCAACCTTTATGGAATGAAGTCAACAGACAAAAAAAAAACAGGACTGTAGAAGGAGGTTGAAAGAATCTGCACACATAATGTTCTCAGATAACTCAATTAACAAACCAAGTACAGGTATAAATAACTTATGGAAGCAATTAATTAGGAACAAACAAGCACCATGAATTTGAGGCTTCAGATACAGGTTGGGGAGCAGGTGAAGTTCAATGCATTCATTAAAGAATCACAGTTTCAGTACAAAGGTCAGAAAGACAATTGCAAGTACACACAATACACGTATAACAGGGGACATCTGTGAACATAATAGATACTCAAGAAAGGCTAGAGGGTATTTGATATAAATGAAATTAGTAGAAAATAGTGTTATAAAATGCAGAGGCTGGTTCAGGATAGCACATTACTAGCCAGTAGACCTGTGGGCATGGAATGTGTTAGTGATGGATTGTGTTTAAGTTTTAGATGTAAGACCAAAACAGTGCAAAGTCAGCAGAGGGCCGCAAAAATTTTGAAGAGTCAGCATGCTTTCCACACCCAGATTCCCGCACATGGCAAAATGCTAAGCCAAGTGGCATGCATTCCCCTGAAGATCTTCCTCCTAGAATCAATGCTATCACATCTATCTCTCTCATATAATAAAGTGAATTTGAAAAAGAATTCATCCTTTACTGATAGTCTATGATGTGGCATTGGGGTCAGAATAACTGAAGCCAATGGCAACACTGAACACATTAGACTACAGGATTCAACAATTCTATTTAAGAGTTTCTCAATATAAATCTGTTTAACAATTAATGTCAAATGATTATTTAGGCATGGTGGAGGAATTGAGGAATCAAAGGGCTAGTTGAATTCAAGTCCCAATTACATTTGAATTTCAGTCAAGTTCAAGTTGCTTACATTCACTTAAAAATACCAGTGAGAAAGGTATGAATCCATCTCTTCCCTACAGCTATAAGTAAATAACAGAACAGAGTATATAGCCTTGGTTGGCAACCAGTCTAAAAGGAAAACTGAATTCAAACCAGACTGGAGAAGTTTGGGATCCATCTTGCCCAAGACACACCACTGCTGCTATGGTTGCAGTACTGATCGTGGTTAGTCACTAATAAAGCAACTCTATGACAAATATATGTATTAAAAAGAAAGTCTGCAGAAATCCTTATTACTAACAATAATGAATACAGATAGCTGCATTGGTTCAACAATGTGTTATCTTTTCAAACAAATTAAAGCTTATAATATAGATTAGAAAGGTATTTGTAAATCAATGAAGGTCTTATTTATTCATACTGGCATAATAGAGCAACTTTTCTTTTTTTTTTTATTCTGAAATAGTACTGGTCATCAAGACTGAACAACTGTCCCAAATCCTTTTGGAAACATTTTCCACTGACATGAAGTAGAAAGTTTATATTGAATCAATCACTAACTCTGCTGCTAGGAAAGTTGGTTTAGTGTATTGTGCTAGACAATTTCTTGCTCAGAATCTGTCACATTTATAAGTTTACCATTTGGCCATACATTGAATACTGCTGCCACATCTAACCTGGTGCTTCTGCTATATATTTAGAGATTCTTGATAAAATACAAAGAAGAATTTGCAATGTTATTGATCCTGATCTAACATCTCAGCTTCAGTCACTTTCTTACCACTGTAACATAGCTTTCTCTGACTTTTCTATAAATATCTTCATGATAATTGTTCTGATGAACTTTCTGCAAAGGTACCTAGACTATGTGAATTTAAGCGCAGTACTAGATTGGTAGTAAAGTCTCTTCATTAGAGTTAAAATGGCCAGATGTAATCATAAGTTCTATGCTAACAGTTTTTTTCTCTCACACTTCTCATTTGTGGAACTCTTCTGGCTTCTTGCTTTCCAGTCAACTTTTATTTTCAAAAATTTAAATGCAATGTCAATTGTTATCTTAATTCCTATTCTTTTACGATTCTCTCTCTCTTTAATAACGTTTTGTTTTTTTCCCATACTCTCTCACATTCAGTAATCCCCTGCTTCTTAATAGCATTATTGCTTTGTTTGTGTGTGTGTGGGGGGGGTCTAATGTTGATACCAATTTATATGCCCTCTGGCACCACCTATAAGTTTTATTTTTTTGAAAACAATCACTCTCTGACATACAGAATTATTAGATATGCAAAATTTCTCCAAATCAAAAGAGATTTTATATGATGCACTTTATTTATCATGATCTAGCTATAGAATATGCCACGTGTAGGTGTATATTTTTTTTTTGTCTCCAACTTTTGTTGCAATAAAACAGATATATAAAGTAACAAGTGAATGTTGACCATTTCCAAACATCCAACATGGAGATAACCAGACAGGGGACATATTCACTAGGCCAACTGTCTCCTGCTATTTCAAGATAGTAAAATTAAGTTACAAATACTAAATCAGAGAGTACAGATACTACACTGATTCTAAACAAAGGGCCAAGGAGTAAAACTATGATCTGAGATAAATGCTACACCTATTGTAGGCAAAAATACCAGTCGATATGTAAAGGATGTTGTTATTTTTGACAAGTACTATGCATATTTATAAATTTAAAAACATGTAAACAAATATATTTAAAGACTTACAATACCAATAATAAAACCTACCAATAATAAAAAATGTTATTTTAGATGACATGGACTAGATTAGGTACCATTTCTAATTTTTGATTTAGGTTTAAAATGAATTTTTAAAAATTAAAAAGCATCCTTGAAGATTTCTTTTTAGCTTTAATTGAAAGTTAAATTATTAAATTTACTATTTCCAGTAAGCAAAATACTCTGGTGTATTTCAAATAGAAATTATATGGTCAACTTTTGGTCACTTTCAGTAAAATCATTGAAATCTGTCATTTTTGACACATTTGTAAACAAAAGTGAATTCTGAGTTTAAAAAATCTTCCAAAAATAAAATATACTCTTCTGAAAATTTATTTGAGGAATATTAACTGATTTAAAGTATAATTAATCGGATTTTAAACAAATATTATTTACTTTAAGTTGAAAATAACAGAAATGGGTATTTAAAACAAACATCACACATCAATCATTTAATAAGCACTGATAAGGTTATGACAGGTTTATGGAGACTTTATCTGTTAAAATATAATTTAAGAAAAGGACAGATGAGTGCCTTTTTTAAATAATTATTAAGTACTCTTAAAAATTTTGAAAATATTCTCTGTAATCTAATTTTAGGAATGTTGACCTTAAATTTACTATAGTCATCGCTCTTATTTTCTGATAATGTCATGTATGGTCAACCATACTTTCAAACAGGGGCACATTACACAATATTTTATATACATAAAAAAAAAAAGAAAAATTATTTTTCAAATCATAAAGCAAAATACTTTGTATTAAGCTTCTCAATTTTTGATTAGTAAATATAGTTTACACTTAATAACAATATCACCTAACCAGAAGAAAGTAATGCAAAATTTTAAAAGATTTATTATAAATTATTATAATTAAAATTTAAAAATGAAAACGATTCTTGTAAAAATTCATTATACATCCTCCTAAATTCTTTTTTTTTTAAAAAACAATAGTGTATTTAATAAATCTTATCTATAAAAGAAAGTCTAATGAAATAATGTTTTATTGCATCTTTTATTTTACAATCAGAGCAGATTTTTGGGAAACAAGTAGCAGTTTGAAAAAAGAATTGTTGATTTACGTCCTGCACTTAACTAATAAGAACATTTTCTGACGAAAATTTAATTTATCAAAATTTCATGAAATTAAGTGAGAGGTAACATATGTATAAAAAAAAAAAATTTAACAAAGATTTTCAAAGAGAAAATTTCAAAAATAATTCCATTCATTTGTGAATAAATCCTGAAAGTTTCATTAAAATCTGACAATTATTTGATTTTTGCAAGATTTTCCAAATCAATGTTTTTTTCACCAGAAAAAAATCTAATCATAAATTATTGATGTTAAAAAAAAAGAAAAAAAAAGATAAAAAGAAAAAAAAAAAAAAAACAGACAGAAAATGATTTTTTAATCAAAATTTCCAACGTGCCTAAAACAATTAAAAAATTTAAAATAATAAAAAAAAAAAAAAAAAATACTTTAGTCTTTCCTCTTAATAATAAAAAATAAAAAAAAACTTTGTTTTGATTAAGTTTGGGGACTTTTTCATCATGCTATGCTGTTTTTATTTTTAGCAAAAAAGTGGAGGTACCTAGATTAAATTATTGGGTCAACCAAAAAGCTTGTTCAGTCTATTAAGTAAATTTCATACTTAATAAGTGAATGGACTTCTTGGCCAACACAATAAGAAAAAAAAAATAATGGGAAATCGTTTTCCTGTTGTTACTAAGTAATAAACTGATCCTTCAGAATTTCTACATATTAATAATTGTAGAAATATATTTAAAAAGGCACACAACTCAAAATCTAATAAAAATCTTAAAAAAATATGCTGTTATTTTAGATGGTATGGATAAATTTAAAAAAATCTATCACAGAAATTATGTTTACTTGTTTATTCAACTTTACACTAACTTTACACTAAGGATTGATAAGCAAACATCTTTTATCAATAATACTAAATCCAATCATGTATTAACAACCATTTAAATGAAAAACTATCATTATGAAATGATATCTCAAAATATGCTGTTATCTTAGACCACAAGAGTAAACTAGTGTTAATACAAGATCCTACTGGACTTAAAGTGTGGGGGTTAGTTTTCTATTGTTATTAAATAATAAATTAACCCCCAACCCAATATTCCTTCATATCACTAATTGGATCATCCTGGATAAACTACATCCAGCAGCAAGGCCTCTGATTGGGAGGTTTTGAGGAATGTGAATGTTGTCCTCAGGTCCACCCTGACCCAAGGTGGTAGCACCTTTTAGAGTCCCAGCAAATAGTGAACACCCAAACTGGGGTCAAAGCACTATAAAAGTATAAAAATACATCTTTACAGTAAAAATTTCCAGCAATAGATTTTAATAGTTAAAAAAAAAAAAAAAAAAAAAAATTATCAAAGCTCCCAAGAAAATTAAATTTTGGCATTAAATTCTCCATAAGGAATTGATATGGCTGTTAAACAAACCAAACAACTGAAAAAAAATATATTTCAAGAGAGAGGTGAAAAATCTAATAATAGTAAGGACTTCACAACATATGCAGTTATTTTAAATGACATGGTTAAACTAGTGTTAATATAAGATTCTACTGAAAATAAAGTGGTGGATCGGTTTTCTAATGTTATTCAATATTGATATCCAGAATTACTATGTATCTTAATACAACTAGAAACATATATACCTAAAGACTAACAGGTGAAAATTTTTGGGACATTACAAAATAAGCCGATATTTTTATAGAATAGGTTAACTGACATTAATATTAGTCTAGTGGAAAATTTCATGGTTTTCCTATTTGAAGTTTTGGATGAATCTTAATTAAATTAATGATTTCATGGCAAGTTCTACGAGAATAAAATATCCATAGAAATTCCCCTATTGCATTGTTAAATATTTGAGCTTTATAACTTTAACAAAATATTGCAATAACAATCAAATTTAAATGCTAGTCGTTACTTTAAGAATTGAGTACAAATGAAATTATTTGAAATTGATAACTTTTTTTACATTTCCTGAAACGGACATTAAACATTTCTATTTTACCTTTCTTTTATTAATTTTCTCACTGAACACTAGTAGCATCTCCAATATGTATTTTGTTTATCTAAACGGAGTAGTCATTATTTATTTATGAGGTATTGGCAGGACATAATGGTTGTGCAAACTAACAAAGGGAGGGAGGTTCAAGCACAATTATAATAGGATTCTACTGAATATAAAATGGCTGATCAGTTTTTTTTATAGGGATTAATTAATAAACCTATCACTTCTTGAATTAGCATATATTAAAAATTAGATAAAAAATATATTTAATGATTCACAAGTGAAAACTTTCTAATAATAATAGTAAGGACTTACAAAATATGCCATCATTTTTTATGACATAGATCAAATAAGGCACATAAATAAAGAGAAAAAATATTTTTATGTAGCCTATTTCAAATTCAAATGGACGATCTTGAATAAAGACTATTTATTAAATGTTTACATTTCTGAGATGAGGTATTGTAACTATTTACATTGTTCAGACTATTGTTCTCATCTCTACTGTCACATTCACAACATACTCTGGTCTTGTTCAAGTGATATTTGTTAGAATTCTGAACTAAACAATTTATTTAGTCCACAGGGATAGATTGTGCTAATTCCAGGTACCATACCTTTGGATATCTGAGAACCAGTAATACAGAGAGCTAGAGAAAAACAACAACAAATGAGGTGGAAAAAATTATAGAAAAAAACTAAAACCTAATTAGAGATATTAGGTCTATAAGTCCCAAGAATTCCACAAGGACACATGGCCAAGAGATAAAAGCATTAGTTGATTGATCCAAAAAGTGACTTAACCTGAAAAAAAAAAAAAAAAAAAAAATCAAGTTCAATCCCTGGCCTTGGTGGAGATAACAAAAACTTGGAGAGTTATCAAGGGGAATTAACTAAAACTGAGATATCCAAAGGCATGATACATGAAATTAGAACAATCTACACCCATGGGTTAGGTTCAAAATTCAAACAAGTAATACAACTGAAACATCATGAATTTGATAGTATAGATGAAGACAATAATCCTAACATTGTAAATACTTTAAATTTCATCGATATTTTCACTAGTTTTAAATTGGTTTGGCTGTTTATATCAACACCTCTCTGGGTTATTTAATGCTGAAATTTAAACAGTTTGAATGCAATTTTATGGCTTCTTCAACTGCATATATTTTGAATACAATTTTATGCCTTCTTCAACTGCATATATTTTGAATACAATTTTATGCCTTCAACTACAGGTATTTTGTACATAATTTTATACTTTCAGGGTAAACGTTATATATATATATATATATATATATATATATATATATACACAAAAAACACGTGTCTGATTGTTTAAATTACAGACATTATGTCTGCTAATTTTCAACAAAATCCGTTCATGCTCATGAATAACTTTCTGTGTATTGATATTAAAGGATGAGAGAAATGTGCTATAACTGTTTAAATTTCTTTTATTTTCATTTCCCAAGTACTTTTGATCTTCTTCCAAGATCATCTCCAAGGGTGTAAATAACGCAAAACTATATGTTGTTCAGAGGTACAAGCATTTATGCAAAGCTGTGTTGCTATCCATTACTGTAACTTTTCATTATGCTTTTAAATGAAAAACAGTTGACAATGTGCTGAGCGTTCATTAGAACGTGAAAAAATTATAACACATTTCTCTCATACTTTAATATCAATACACAGAAGGTTATTCATGAGTATGAATAGATTGTTAAAAATTAGCAGACATAATGTCTAATTTATTCGATCAGACATGCCTAAATACACACACATTATATATATATATATATATATATATATATATATATATATATATATATATATATATATTTGTAGATGATCTATTGTATGTGATATGTTTTGTTATAAACCTATTTAGGTAGGACATTATGTTGACAGTTTCAGTATTTTCAAATAATTTCTCATGTTGTTTTCCGTGTATTATTTATGTCTAACATGTGAGTATGTTCATTTAAAATGTGTTTCACCGTGAGAGCAGCTTGGTTCATTAGTCTTAGAATTACTATTAAGTCATCATGGTGTATAAATTATCAACTGAACAGTACTTCAAACAAGGAGTCTCAGCCCTTTAATACTGTTGATTTGCTAAGTGCCCCACACTTGTGGCCTTGTGCCAAACTAAGCTAAATTTAGCAAACATTACATGATATAATGAAATTTTTTTTGTTGCCTTAAAAAATTATCATCATAATCAAATGCCAGACTTAAGTCAAAGCTATTTAAGAACATTTAGAATTTTTTTTTTTTTGCAAATTATGGTTTACATTAATTAAAACCTTTTAAATTAGGCTCAGATTTGAAAGAGAAGAAAAGAAAGATATTGTTTACTGAAGTTTCAGAAATAATTTTGAAACATTTATTTTTTTCTTTTTTGTTCAAGTGACTAGAGTTTTATTCATAGATAAAAAAGAAAAAACATAATCAATGGTATTTCAAAGTTGAAAATGTTCTAATGTAAAAAGAAGGACAAATTAATCTAAATTACTGCTCAAATGAGACACTTTTAAAGTTTTCATCTTGTGTCAGCCTCCTTCTAAAATGACTCAATGCTTCTATAAATATTCTTATAGAAGCTGACCTCTCTATCTTGGAGTGGTGTGTGTCTTGCAATGACTAAGTGCATAACACTGATCCTCGAGTAGCAAGGGATCATTGACAGTATATAAGATTGTCATAAAAGTAAAAAGCTAAATTACTTGAACCTTTAAGATTGGTCCAGAAATGAACTCACTTGTACATAACACTACAGCATTTTAACAATATATTACAAGCAGCATTATTTGAAAACTATTGTTGAAAGCAACAATTGAATGCTTGAATTTAAAGATACTTTTTGATAATAAAATACCAGTTTTCTTTTAGCCATCTTTACAAAACACACAAAAAATAGTTTTATCAAAAATAATTGTTTACTTGTTGTTCTAATTTTACACTATGGATTGATGTGCAAATAACTGATAAAAAAAAGAAGTAAATGCTTTCTCCACCGTTGGCAGAATGTACTAACCCACAAGACTGAAGAATTTCAGTCCCTCTGCATTTTCAAGGGCCGATACATTCCTATGTGTAGTGCAGGCTTGCTGGAAGATGGGTGATTTTATCAAGTCACTATCTCTAGAATGATTGCCAAAAAATGTCTGTTCTGCTATTTAACCCATAGCTGGTAAGAGAGATGAATTCATACCTTTCCCAAGCATATTTGTTTTTAAGTGAATGCAACAAACCCAGCTATAATTTGAACTCAGCTCTCCAATTTCCCATTCCAAATTGCAATCCGCTACACCACATACAAATTTGTTGATAAGCAAACATCTTTTATGAATACAACTTTTTTTTTTAATCATATCATCCCATGCACCATGCAAGGCAATAAAGCCACCAAGACAAGGAGTTACTAATCATGAAAAAATAAGAAAAAAGAAAAACATTATTCAGAAGTGAGAATAATAAAAGAAGAGTAATCAAGAAGATGGTAGATAATGATTGACATTGCATTTAAATTTTTGAAGATCAAAGTTGGCTGGAAAGCATGGAGCCAGAAAAGAGTTCCACAAGTGAGAAAAGAAACATAGAATTTCTGGTTAGATCCAACCAATTCAACTGTGAATTGATAAGACATAGCTATCAATCTAGTACTGCACATTAAATGAAGAACTATCATTATGAAATGAGTATATCTCAAAATATGCTGTTAATTTTGATGGAATGAGTAAACTAGTTTTAATATAAAATTATACTGTACATAAAATGGAGGATCATTTTACTATTTCTATTAAATAATAAACTGATCCCCAATGAATTACTACATATTAATAATTGGGAACAAATATATTTAAAGACTGATATGTGAAAATCTAAGGACTTAAGAAAATATCATTTTTGACAGCATGTGTAAACTTCTATGTGCCATGTCTCTTCAGAAGGTGGGCAATCACGGCTCTCCACAACTTCCTGTCCTCTATAGCTCAGTATAGTTTGTCTTTTTTCCAATCTTTCCTCCATCCCTCTTGCCTTCAATATATCCTGTGTCAAATTTTCCAAGCCCTGTTTCCTCATTATATGTCCTAGAAATTTTAACTTTCTGATGTTATGTGTTCTTCTAGTTTCCATTTTCTCTAAAACAGGAATTGTACATATGTTCAGTCCATGATATTCTCAGCATCCTTCTGTAGAACCACATTTCTGTTGCTTCAAGTCTCTTTCCCATCTGTGATGAGATGGTCCAGTATTCACTGTCATATTGTAGGCCCAATATTACTTAACAGTTTAGTACTCTTTTCTTTGTTTCCAATGAAATTTTTCTGTTTCTTAATAATTTGCTTAACTTTTGAAAGGCATCTTCCACTATCCCAATGCACCTTCCAATTTCAGTGTTGCATTTTTCATCCTCTGCTAAAATGCTTCCTAAATATTTAAATTTTTGCACTTGTTTAATTTTGGTATCTCCAATTTATAATTTGCATCTTAGACTATTTATTTTGCTGACAACCATACATTTTTTCTTTTTACAATTTGTTGTTAGTCCTTTCTTCTAGCTTTCCTTTACTACCTTCTGTAGGAGTCCCTGTAGTTTCCTTTCAACAATGTGTCATCTGCATATCTAATAATAGTACTAATATAAGATTTGACTAGATATGAAGTGTGGAGAAGGTATTATAATGTTATTCAGTAGTGAAATCCAGAATTACTATATATTGATATAATTAGAATTAAATATACTTAAAGACTTACATGTGAAATCCTAATAGTTAAGGTATGAAAAAAAATAGGATGATATGTTTTTATGAAATAGTTTCCTCTATGTGGCATGTCCCTTCGGGATGTTGGCAATAATGGCTCTCCACAATTTCCTCTCCTGTGAATCGCTTAATAAACTTTGTCTTTTTGCTATCTCTCTTAAACCCTCTTCTGCCATCCATTTACTCAAGTTCACTAGCCAGTTTATGTATTGTTTTCTTCCATCCCTCTTGCCTTTAATCTGTCCTGTGAGTATCAAATTTTCCAACCCCTCTTTCCTCATTATGCACTCTAGAAATCTCAACTATCTAGTATGTTAAATAGAAGTTTTCTTTTTGTTTCCATTTTCTCTAAAACTGTCATTCTTCACATGTTCAGTCCATGTTATTCTCAGTATCCCTCCACAGAACCACATTTCAGTTGTTTCAAGTCTCTTCATCTGTGAGGAGATTGTCCAGCATTCATTGCCATATAGGGAGGACTGATATTACTTAACAGTTCAGTACTCTTTTCTTTGTTTCTAACAAAATTAACTAAATAGGTTAACTAACATTAATATAAAATTCTACTGAAAATTAATTGGGGAATTAATTTTCTATAGTCATTAACTGATCCTTTCCAGAATTACTACAAATTAATAATTATAAAAAATATATTTATTGATTCACATATGAAAACTTTCTAATAATAGTAAGGACTTAACAAATATGGAGTATTTTAAGATGGCTATATTTTTTGTTGGTCTGTTATGGTGTTGGTTCCAATCTTGTCAGAAATGACTGCAAAAACATCCCCCTCCCCAAATTTATAGACAAAACAGATGCATGCTGGGATTTCTTCCTAGCCAATAAGATAGGCCACTTCTTGCTCTCATCTAACTTAATTTTGTTTTTCAGTGTCTTGAAGTTAGAATGTTGTGATAGCTTGTCTGTATCACTGTTTTGTGTGTTAACACCATTCTTAATTTGTGAACTTTTTGTCTTATTGCTGTTGCTTTGCCTTATTACTGCTGCTGTTTTTCCTTACATATACTGTTTGTTTAATATTATTTTTGCTCTGTTCTTTATCTTATTATTGTTTATTACAGACTTTATCAATTCTGTTTGTTGGACATTTCTGCCAATTAATATTTAACAATGGCCAATTATGCTACATACAACTTGTCAACCTTTTGCAGGTTATTTAAAGCCAGAAAATATTTTTTTCAATTGTAAGAATTAAGGGGAAATAATAATGATTTACTGATACAAGTCCTTACTAATTAACCCATAGCTGGAGGGAGAAGAGTTGGATTCACACATTTCCCAAGGGTATTTGTGCATTTGAATATAATGAACCCAAGTGGAATTAGGACACAAAATTCCAATTCCATGTTGTCATCCATTATAAAACTTGCACATCCAAGCACCTAGCATTCCCAAGTGGTCACCCATCTAGCTACTGACAAGGCTCAACGTTGCTTAACTTCAGTGATCATACAAGAACTGGTGTTCCAACATGATATAGCTCTAAGCCAGTTATATTTTAAACATGAAAAGATGCTGAAAATTCTCAATCCAATTTTCCAAAATCTAAAATGACGAAACATTTTTCTTTCTGAAAGTCTTTCTTGGTCAGACTAAGAACCTTTCAGCATCCCTTCATATATATTTCACAAATCAGCAATAATCAAAATTATTTTAAAATTTAATTTTATATACATATTTATCTGTCTCCTCCTAAGGGCAAATAAGACACAGAGTTAAGTCTAATGTGGGAGCCCTATGCATGTAAGTGTAGATCGAGGCAAAAATTGCCTAGTTTACACTTTTAGTGCGATGGGGAGGCACTATCCCAAAGTATGGAATCTCCAGAGACCAGGTACACCTACATCAGTGTTGTATCTTATGTTGGATTATCCCAACCCCAAGAGGTCAGAGATTAGTAATTAGAGATAAGTTAATAATGAAAACCAAAGAAACGGAATATTTTTACGTACATTCCAAATTAATACAACTTTTAATTAAAAAAAATAACGATAAGAAACTTTATAAATATTTAAAAAAATTCTACAGGCCTATATTTTTGTTCTTTTTTAAATATCATGTCTCTTCAGAACATAAATGATCATAGCTCACCACAGATTCCTTTTCTTTATTATCTATGAATTACCATGACTTCTTGCAAAAGATAGTGGAGTGGTTTCCTGTTGCCTTTTGAACTTAAATTTGTTCTTTCTTTAACTAAACCTGAAGGCAGACTTCCCCACCTATGGTGCTACACTTTGTTATTTTAATGCCCACAAAATGTGATCTTTAAAGTTTTCTCGGGTTTTCATGTCGGCTTTTACCGAATGATAAACAAGATCATACACATATAAAGCTTTACAAAGTTGAGCTTCCAGAAGAAAGAATTACATATTTCAAAGACTTTGTTGTACCAGTCTTCTGAGAGGAGACGAACCTATCTGACTTGATAACCTGTCCTTTTGCTTGGTCTCCAAATTGATCAATTTTTTTTTTTTTTAATATTAACTCCTGAAGGGACATGGAAATGATGACTTTCCAAATGTTTTTTTTCTTTTTATTATTATCTATGAATTGACAACTTCTTGAGAAAGACAATAATGTGGTTTCCTACTGCATTCTCCAGTTTGGAATTCAGAATTGTCCTTAACTTGTACTCTACAAAACTCAACTTCATAAACCTCCGCACTTGGAAGATTGGCACAATTTCTTACTTCCCTCTCCACGGTATAGTGTTGTGCTAAAACGGCCTTCTTTCCAGATGCCTTCAACAGGTAGACAATAATGAATCACCACAGATTCCTCTTATGTGCAACGATAACTTCTTGAGAAGGATAGTGGAGTTCTTTCCCATTGCATTGGGAATTCAGAATAGTCCTCGTAAATTTGTTGCTACCCAAGGTTACAGATCCTGGTCTGCCCAGCTATTTAACTAATAGCTGGAAGGATCCATGTCTTTCTCAAGGACATGGTGCATGAAAGTGAATGCAATTGACTAGAAAGTAATTTGAACTTAGTTTGTCAATTCTGTTAAGCTACTCACACATCCCAGACCTTATTACACTGCATAACATACTAAAAAATTGATTATATATATATATATATATATATATATATATATATATATATATATATATATATATATATGAGTGTCAGTTTAAACTGACAGCAGGAGGATTTATGTTAGAGAGAAAGAAATATAAAGCGACACCTTTTGTCCACATATTGTTAATATTTTCTTAAATTTCAGATAAAAACTTGGAGATTTTCCAATATATTTCAGTGAAATGTTCACTTTCCCAAATTATAGTCAATTAATTACAGTTTACATATAAAGAAAAAAGGTGTCAGTTTAAGTTGACACCAGTTGGTTTTGGGCAAAACAGACATTTTTTTTTTCCATATAGTGTAACCATTTTGCTTAAAGCTTGTATTTTCTTGATTTCAAATGAAAACCTGGAAATTATCCAACATATTTCAGTAAAATTTTCACCTCCCAAAATTATACTTTAGATATATAGAAAAATTGATGTCAGTTTAAAAAAACAAATAAAAATATATGTAAAAGAAAAGAATTTTTCCAAAACAATTACTTACATAATTTTAAGCATATTTTTTTTTAAATATATAACTGAAGATAAAACTTCATTATTAAATTAATTTAGATTACATTAATTCTTAAGCTTGCAGATTAAAAAAAAAAAAAGAAAAAAATCACAGACACCCATTTAAATGTAAATTCTAATATTTTTCGTATATAAATTTGGCCTATGCAATAATATTTAATCTCAATTTAGGTATGTATATGCAAATTAGAAATGATTTGAATTTAAATAAAATGTTTTGGCAAATCCATCAATCCTCTCCTAAATTCAATCTTTTTTTAAATTAGGTACTGTCTATAATTTTAAGAAAAGTCATTATTCTAGGAACTGCTTAGTATTTTAATTTGATTCCTAAACAATTTTATCATTTTTCATGTAAGTGCTAAGTTTATTATAATTCAATTACTAATGATATGTAATTAGTATAAACATAAAATTCAAACTTGTCAACAAATAGTGGATCCTACTATTTTTTATTATTATAATAGTACAGTTTTTTGGGGTTTTTTTTAAATACTGAATCCCTTCAGGACATAGGTGATCATAACTCTTCAGTTTTCTTTTCTTTATTATCTATGAATTACCATGACTGCTTGAGAAAGATAGTGGAGTGGTTTCCCATTGCCTACTCTATGGTTTAGAATTCAGAGTTGTCCTTCTCCTAGACTGGTTGCTACCTTAGACTAGAGAGCACAGTTTTTTTTCTGACTATTTATAATAGCATAGTACCCGTCAAAATTCATGGTATTATTTATATATATATGAATTAACACTTCTGTTTGGAATTAGAATACCTGTACCACTTTGCCTAAGTCACATTTGTAATTTTTTTATGCTGTTCAAGCAGCAGAACGTTGATGTGGATAAATCAGTTGCCTGGTCAGACGTTTGAATCAGGGCTGGAATCCACTTGATGATATTAATTATTATATATATGTTTTCGCATGAGAGGAAGTTATAGACAGCGAAAAAAAAAATCATAGAAAAAAAAAAAAAAAGTCGTACTCTTCACTATGAATACTGCCATAACAAAAAGGGATTTTTACAAGTAACAAAAAAATACATGATCTTAAAGAAATAATTAAAATAAAACTTGACTAACGTCTAAAATTCTTTGCTGGTAGATTAAAAAAAAAGAAAAAGAAAATATGTAATTTGTATCAATGGAGTCGCGTTGTTAGCAGGGCAGGGATTTTTAGGAGATATAGCAAAAAAAACTAAGGGCTACAAAGGACGGGGAGTTGTGAAGAGCTACGATCGCCCACGTCCAGAAGGACACCTCACATAGAAAAAAAGAATCGATGAAGTATTTTTTAAATAAGAAAAAAAAAAAAAAAAAAAAAAAAAAACAAAATTGAAAAATGTGTATATTTCTTTTTAAATTGGAAAACAAAAACAAATCATATTTTCAAAGTTCAATATGCAAAGTTAATTACTGGATCTTTCTAATCTTTTCACAGATTAAAATCTCCCACCCGACTCAAGAAAATAGGTAAATAATAAATAAAGTTTTTTTTAGTCACTGTATCAGTCAACAATTATCCGACCATGATAATGGGATACTATTACTACTACTACATACTTCATTATGATAAAATTAGAAATTCCTAAGGTTGAAAAATAGACACTGAATTATACTGGGTACCTTGTGAAAACACCTTATTTATTTATTTTTTTTAATTTATTTATTCTTTTTTTTATTTATTTATTTATTTATTTTACTGGAAACTAAAAATAATAGCATGTGTTTGTTCTTCAGAAATCGACCAACTGACAGTTTTAAAATAAAAATGTATGTGTATCAATTAATTCTTATTTAAATTAAATATAAAAATATGGTTAACTCAATTAGCAAAAGGTAAAAAAAAAAATCATTTGATTTGATAATTTGGTTTTATTTTATTTCATATTTAAATAGATAGGTTATACAAGAGAAATTGCCCGTGACGACCATGACCAACAAGCAAGGAAAAGTAGTCGAAGCTGGAATCTCTTCACAGCCAAACTGTCTAGCAGTGAATAAATTGGCATTTATCCTGAATAGGAAAAAAATATATATATATATATATATATTTTTTTTTTAAAACCATGATTTTCATTTTAAAAATAGATAAAAATTTTAAAATCATGTCATAAAAATAAAATAGATGGCCATATAAAACTGCCTTAAAATGATTTTTTTTAAAAATATTTTAGTAGTTACTAACTAACAGTGTTTATAACGGATTTGGTTTTTTTTTTTTTGCTTTTTAGTAAGATTTATGCAAGTACAAAAATGTTCAGACAAGTGGCAGGTCTCATATTTAAAAAATAAAAAGTCCCATAATAGATTAGATTAGCTTAGCATTTTGCATCGGATACATTTTGAAAATATCTTAACGCGTATAAAGGCAGTTCTAACTAAATAGTCTCTACCAATGATCGGTATAAAAATAGAGAATAAAAAGGTAAAATATTAAAAAGGGTTTATTTTATATTCATTTATTCAAATTATAACAAGGTACTAGAGATTTGGGGGAAAGTTATGGTAGAAACTTGTTTAAAATATGTGAAGAAAGGAAGTCGTGGTTGTTGAACAAAACCACATCCGTTGTAAAAATATTACTATATTCAATATAAAAGATTTTACTACACAGGGTGAGCCGAAAAATAGGAAACGAAAATATAACCATTTCGTTTGTTTGTTTTTTTTTGTGTTGTTTTTTTTCTTGTATATTTTGCAAAGAAAATAACTAATATATGCGCGCTAAAATTTTCAAGTATTTTTTTTTATTTATTTATTTTAATTATTTCTAATCAGTGCGAAATTTCTCAGTAAAAATACAGTTATATAGGAGAGGATGAGGAGGAGGAGATATTATAGAGAGAGGGGGATGCCTTCATGTTGCTGAGAAATAAGAAATTAGGATTTTTTTTATTTGTTTTTTTTTAATTATTTCCTAATCGGTAACAAAAAAATATAAATTTATATAGAAATAGATATACAACATAAATACTGTAAAATAAAAGCAGTGAAAAAAAAATATATTTGACCAAAAAAAAAAAAAAAAAAAAAAAATTACTCTGTAAAAATAAAAATGGATAACAGGTTGAGAACCTGTATGAAATGATTTCAGAGAGATTCTTTAAAAAGCTAAATTAACTGACCCGATTAATATTAACAATAATTATTATTTGTTATATAAACGGATCGAAATTATTAAATAAATAATAAAGACTAAAACAGTATCTAGTTGGGGCATAATTTGCAATGCCGCCTCCATTCTTTCTCAAGACAAGATCAAAATCAAGCAAATTTAAGTGGATGTTGGAGTTTAATTAATAAATACAATTAAACACATCCTTGTTTTTATAGTTCGTCGCTCAAGTGTCTGGTGAGGATATTTTTAGGCATTGTTAAATAATATCCTAGACAGATGGTGACGTCGTTTAAAAACACCAAACATCTGTCAGTTAGTTACAGGTAGAGAGGCGACCATCATCACATGGTGGGGCGAATCTCACACACACATTTCACTAGACACAAGTGTTTGTCTCCAGATATTTTATTATTACAAATTTACATCTTGGGATGCATTCCCACCGGAAAAAAAATAAAACAAAATAACAATAAATTAAATCATGATATTAATTAATAATACAAATATACAATGGTAGGAAAAAAAAAAAAAAAAAAAGAGAAACAGTACCCCCCAAAAATTAAATAACTACATGTCCTTTCCCCCCCACACTCATTTCGACTAGCTACCACCACCAAAAAAGCTTCAACAGTGATAACATTTTAAGCAGCTACTAATCCAAAAATTCAACTAAAATAAAATATAAAAATTAAATAAATTCTTGCTGAGTTTATATATATATATATATATAAAAAAAAGAACAGATTATAAAAATAGCAGAGATTGCTTATAATTATATATATATATATATATATATATATATAATATATAAAAAAAAAAAATAGCAAATTCGGTTTTATAT
This sequence comes from Acanthosepion pharaonis, assembly GCA_903632075.3. Taxonomy (NCBI): domain Eukaryota; kingdom Metazoa; phylum Mollusca; class Cephalopoda; order Sepiida; family Sepiidae; genus Acanthosepion; species Acanthosepion pharaonis. The sequence goes on along the minus strand of CAHIKZ030000931.1, from coordinate 948,373 downwards.
TTCACGTCCTTTTTTTCCGCTAATGACACGACTATGATTTTTGGTTTTTAAAAATAAAAAGGATTGTCACAAATAAAAAAAATATTCAATGATCGTTTGAATCATTAAACAAATAAAGATCTGAACTGCCAGATTTACTTTAGTTTAATATATATATATATATGTATATATTTAAAAAAAAAATAAAGAGATCTAGTGTCGTTTCAGTGCTAATAATAATCAAAACGAAAAAGGCAAACTCAGAAAAACAGCTTAGCCATGGCCTAGCAAGACACACAAGCGATGCGACTGTAGACAATGAGGAATCATATTTTAAAAAGAGACATTTATTCGCTTTTAAAGTGAATAATCGACGAAAAAGAAATCACAAGACATCAATAAGGCACTGTCAATTAACAATTCTAAATGTAAAAAGCAGAACACGTTAATATTATTGCATATGCGTGTGTGATGATGAAGGTGTGTGAGAAGGAAAGAGAGAGAGAGAAGCAAACCGCCGTTTCCCCTCTCTCTATTTTCAGTGCTTTTCTCTCTGTTTTATGTACATAATATGCACTCCTTTTGAGTAAGACGGAGGTGGCGGCAGCAGCAGCACAAATGGTGTTTATCGCCAATGTTTGGCCCCTATCTGGCAACGACTGGCCATTTCGGGGCAAATTCGGGACCCAACGAGACGATGGCAAAATCATAAAAACTGACACGACTACATTACCTGCTCTTGTAATCCGATTTTTAAAGGGAGGAAGTTGTATCATGGAAGTGTTCTCAAGTTGTTATCAAGCCAAGATCGCCAACTTGAACTGACGTCAGCTGTCTTGCATCTCGTTGTATCTCGTCATCTCTCGCCACCATCTCGTCAGGCCCTCTCTCGGTTGCCTTACTTCTGCTCTACCTCCAAGCCTGGATGGTGCTGCTTGATGCCAATATCTCTCAAAACCAACCAACTACAACATTATTATTATTATTTCTTCTTTTTTTTCTTTTTTTAAAATAGTTTTTCGTTAATAAGAAACTAAATTTTAATTTAGCAACAAAATATATAATACAATTACAACAGCTTTAAAAAAAAATAGTGTCCTAAAAAAAACTTTAAAAATTTTTCTTTTTTCTAATAAAAGAATATTAATTAATTTATTAACTGTTCTTGTAAATCAATTAAAATTAAAACAAAAAAAATAATTAAACAAAATAAACTGGCAGAATAAAAAGTTTTTATAAAAATAAAATTAATGATAATGCTTTTTTTATTTAAATTTCTATATTACGTTGGCTCATGACGTTGGAGACGATGTTGTATTTTTATGACAGAATAAATTGAACCTTCCCGCCAATAACCTTTTTTATTTATTTATTTATTGCCTTTAGCAGTGGAGTGCCGTCCGGTAAAATGATGTCTGTCATGAAAGTGTATATATTAAGCATAGATGTATCATTGAAATTATCCATGCAGTAAAAATTTCACTAATAGATATTCATCGACGCTTGCTGAACGTTTATGGAAACCAAACAATGGATGGAAGCACAGCAAAGCAGTGGGTGATCCATTTCGCATGCAGAATTTTTATGAGCGCAGAATTTAAAATTCTTGTTTACTGTTGGCAAAAATACATAGCCAATGGTAGTGACTATATGAGGGAAAAAACAAGTCATTTTTGTTGTAAAACTTACTCTATCCGATTGTATTTTGTGCTCCTTGTGTCTGTTGTAATTTCTGTAGAAATAGAGAGTAGCCATTACTTTCCAAGTGTCCTTCATACTATTTTTTTTTAATATTTAATTATTAATAAAATAATAAATATTACATTTTTTAAAATAAAATAAATATTTTTAAAATAATTTCTCTTTGACTTGATGACGAGAAAAAATCATTTACTTTTTACTTATATTCACTCAATTTTTAGACTAATGAATGTCCATAGATAAAATAAAGGGCTCAGTTCAAAATTCCTCGAAGGTTACTCTCATTAACAGTAACACTAACACTAACAGACATCTGATTCTGAAGGTTGGAGGATCGAAACACTGTCATACATGAACACAAAGATAACATTTTCAGTTTTTGAAAGTTAATTTTTTGGTAAAACGCAGGGAAAATAAATTTAATCTCGTTTAAAAGTTTAGTAGTTTAAAAGTTTATTTTTCATTTGCTGATCTTTTATGTTTAATTAATTTTTATTTTAGAAATATAAATAAATGGTCTTTGTAAGTTAAAAAAAACACTTGTATTTTTTTGTTTACTTTTTTTTAACACAAATGTATTTTTCCAGTGTTTTACTGAAATTCAGTTTCAAATATTGAAAAATTTGAAATTTCGGCTTTCCTTTCTAAAATACATTTTAAACAAAAGAAGTTATTTAGTTGTCATAAAATAAAAATTAATTTTTCTTCCAACAATCATTTTTATTTTTATTTATTTTTATTTATTTTTACACTTTGTTTATAAAATTTAAATCAGCCTGTTGATTATTTTCAGAATAGCATCATTAAAAATTGGCAGAAAATGTTGCAAATTTCCCTGAGTTGCTTAAAGAAACTATTTTGCTCTTGTTTTACTTTTAACTTATTTTAGCTCAGAAAATAAATTTCAAGTAATGCAATTGAATTATTGATGTTGTTGACTAAAAAAAAGACAGTCATTTGTATTATTATTATTCTTTGTGTTTATCATCCATGGCACTAATTATGGATGCCCCAGTACAGAGATTCGTTTCTTTTTCTGTTTTGTTTTTTTATCTGGTAAACTGTTCTCCTCGTTTTAGAATCTAAAATTTAGATGGAATAAGGCGCTCGGTCCTGGGGATTCTAACCCTGCGTCAGCACCTTCCTCACATTGCACAAAGAGAGGCGGGGTCGGTGTATTGACGCCAGCGTGACAATGGTCGCGGGGACGGGTCAATTTTTTGTCCTTGGCCCATATATGTATACGTAAAAAGGGTATGGGTTTCCCATGTAAAAATAAATAAAAAAGACCTTGTGTCACATTTTGTCATAGTCGGGTGGGTCGGGTAAAATTTATCGATGACTGTGAGACTCCAGGCCCCTCATTGAATCTGAGACCTGAACAGGAAACTAAATTTGTCCTCAATCTATGTCAGTCAATGCTAAGGTGAGCTGTAATTTGCTTAGTTTTAAAAAATCGTTTCTGCTATTAATTTTCAAAATAAATCAGAAAACTTTTTCTCCCACCATCCCAAATTATAGTTTTGAAGCGGAAAAAAATCAGTAGATTACAATTACATTGCAAAAAAAAAAAAAAAAAAAAAAAGAAACGAAAAGCAAAAAAAATAAAATAAAATTTGTATTTAAGATCAAAACAAATTTTTTTAAGTTTTAGTGCTAAAAATAGTTTTGATTTAGGTCTAAAAGATATAAATTTTTAATTTTATTTTATATTAATCAGATATAAAAAAAACATAGAATCAAGTGATTATTTAATTTAATTACAAAAAACATTTAAAAATTTAAAAACCATAACATCTGACTTTGACCCTTCACCTTTCTGGGTTAGCCCCTCAAATTTTTATTTTATGTTGCCGTGCTTTTTTATTAGAACTTTTTTTAATTATATGTATTTTCGTTGATAAATTTAAATAAATAATTTTTCAACTTTTTTCCATTTTTTTTTTCTTATGAATTTTTAAGCAGCTATATCTTTTCGCGACATCTTTTGTTCATGTTTTAATTTTAAATTAACTAACAGCTTGCTTACAAAAAAACTGTTACAACTTTTATCAACGTTAAATAAATGTGGCAACATTTGAAAGTCGCCAGGAATTTATTTCTTCTTTAAAAATATTGAATAAGAAGAAAGCAAAAATGAGGACGTTCATCACAATAGACAAAAAATATAAATACCGGTGAAAATTTCACGGTTTTCCTGCTTTAAGTTTCTGATTAATCATAATCAATGTACACCTTTGGCAAGAATAAGATTTTAAGTCAATGAGTGAAGTTCTACGACCATAAAATACCCATAGAAATTCTATTGTTGCCTCATTAAATATTACAACTTAACAACCTGAACAAAATATTGCAAAAGTATGAATGCAGGTCATTAAAAAAAATAAGAGAGTACAAATGAAAAAATTAAATTGATAAGGTCTCTGTTTCACTGAAGCAGATGTTAAATGCATAAGAGCATTGTCGCCTACTGTATGTTTCCTTTCTTTCTTAATCTCAGTAAAAAAAACAAACAGCATCTTTGATATCTTTTTCTTCTGTTTTTCCTAACAATCAAAACAGAATGGTCGATTATTTGTCTAAGACAATAGCAGAGTATAACACACATGCTAACTTACTAACTAACCAAAGGAAAAAAAGTAGAATTATGAATGATGATAGTCACTAGTTGCATAACAAATTAAATCATCTACGTCATGGAATTGGAAGTGCCAAATTTTATGAAGAAGGAAAGCATGGAATATTGATAGAAAGAAACATAGGGTAAAAGATAATTACCTGAATTATTTAGACTAGTATACTTTTGCTGTCCTTATTTCAGCCAATTAGGCTTTGTTCAGTTTTTATGTTCCATCTGGTAATATGCCTCATAGATTTCTTCTCTTCTACTGAATAATCAACAGAAAAATAAGATTAATCAATCAGAGAATATAAGCATGACACAGAAGGGCTAAAGAAAGGACTAATAATAACCCCTCTAAGGAACACTATTTACATTATTTAGACTATTGTCCTCATCTTTGTTGATCCATATTTATCCTGAGATCCTTTTACATTATTCAGACTATTGTCCTCATCTTTTTATTGCCATATTTATCCGCTCCTTCAGTATCTGTCTATATTTCTGAGATGAGGTATTATGTATTTACATTATTCAGACTATTGTCTATTTTTTACATTTATTCAGACTCTATATTTCTGAGATGAGGTATTATGTACACTATTTACATTTTCAGACTATTGTCCATATTTATCCATATTTATCCACTCCTTCAGTATCTGTCTATATTTCTGAGATGAGGTATTATGTACACTATTTACATTATTCAGACTTTGTCCTCATCTTTTTGTTGCCATATTTATCCGACAATCTATCTTCAGCAGATATTTATCACAACGTTTCTATGGCTCTTCTTCAAGTGGTTGGAATGTCGAACTGAACTCTTTATTTAATTTGCTCACTGGGGTAGACTGTTCTAGTTCCATGTGCCATGTCTAATGGATGTCAGTTATCAGTTATCTCAAGGATACATGGCACAGTCGATAAAGGTGTTAGATCTAGTGACAGGATCCAAGGATTGTGAGTTAAATACCTGGTTAAGACAGTGAAGAACTTGGAGAGGTGAATTAACAGGAGATAACTGATAACTGACATCCATTCGACATGGCATATGGTACTAGAACAGTCTACCCCAGCGAGCGAAATAAAGGGTTCAGTTCGACATTCCAACCACCTGAAGAAGGCCAGAACACACAACGGCCAAAATGTTGTGATAAATATGGCAACAAAGATGAGGACAATAGTCCGAATAATGTAAATAGTGTACATAATGCCTCATCTCAGCAATATAGACAGATACCCTCTAAGGGACAAGCAACACTGGCTATATAAGCGCCAAATTTAAAAATTCATCCTCTTTTTACTTTTATTATGTTATTCAGACAGCAACAAGCAAGGCCGCTCCCTTCATAACTACCCCTAGACAATAGTATCAGGTTATGGAAGAATTGGAGCTGACAAACATAAGAGAAATTACAACAATCTACAGAAGTTATTGATTGATTGTTTTTTTTATGACTTATCAACTCTTTGCAGGTTATTTAAAGCCAGAAAATATTTTTAGATTGTAAGAATTGGAGGGGGGAATAGAGATAATGATTTAATGATACAAGTCGTACTATTTATCCCACAACTGGGGGGAAAAGAGGTGGATTCCTACCTTTCGCAAGAGTATTTGTGTATAAGTGAATATAAGAAACCAAATAGAATTGGAACTCAGCTCTCCAATTAACAATTCCAACTCATTATCCATTACACCACTTATGGATACAAGGTTACAGCACCTGGCATTTCTAATCAGTCACCCATTTAGGTACTGTACAGGCTTGCTTAACTTCGGTGAGTGTACAAAAACCTGTGTTTCAATGTGATATGGCTGTAAGCCTACAGAAGGTAGCCAAGGAATAAAAGAACCGTTGATAAGATACCCAGACTGCTTTTCTCCTAAGCTAAGTCCACAGATGCACATTGTCAGCAGACACTTCTTTCTCTTTATTTTTCTATTTAAATATTAAATGTATTTAAATAGTGCAGGTTGTGCAGTGCGTTACTTCTTCTTCAAAGGCTGTCATCCAGTTCATTTGAGCAAATGTGACTTAGCACTAACCCTTCATAAACTTGAGCTTATATCCTGGCATATTATTGATGATATAACTACCACACTTTTAAATTTGATTAAAGCATTGACTAAATCATTTCTGGTTCCTTGTCATTGGGCTTGGTAGTGCCAAAAAGTCACAAAATCTGGTTGAATGGAAAAAAATTGCAAGCATTCTCCTTCTTTATTATGTGCTGTGTCCACTCAGAATGTAGGCGATCATGGCTCTCCACAATATCCTGTCCCTTGTAGCTCTTAATAAATTTTGTTTTTCTATTATTTCTCCAGAACCCTGTTCAGCCATCCATTTACTTAAGCTCATTAAGTAGGTAATGCATTGTTTTCCTCTGTCCCTCTTGCTCTCATTCTGTCCTGTGAATATCAGATTTTCCAAGCCCTCCTTCCTCATGTCTCTTCCTGGTTTTAGGCACAGGCTTCCTTTTTGCTTCCATTTTCTCTAAAATCTCATTGTTGCTCACATGTTGAGTCCATGTTGTCTTCAGTATCCTTCTATTGAACCTTATTTCTGTCGCTTCAAGTCTTTTCTTCATCTTTGAGGAGATTATTCAGCATTCATGCCATATAGGAGGACAGATATCACATAACACGTTTCTTTGTTTCTAACAAAGATTTTCTGTTTCTCAATCTTTTGATTAGCTTTAGAATGCATCTTTGGCTATCCTAATGTGTCTTCAGATTTCAGTGACACATTTTTTCAACTTTTAGAACACTTCTCAGATATTTAAATTTTTGTACTTGTTTGATTTTGATATCTCCGATTTGTAATTTGCATTTTGGGCTCATTCTTTTATTAACTGATATGAGTTATCTCCCTTAGCTGATACGAGTTATCTCCCCTAACTGACATGAGTTATCTCCCTTAAGTATGGAAAGCAGAATGAGAATAATCTATTCCATGGACTGAATAAAGTGTTCAGTTCAAAATTCCAAGAAGATTATCAAGTACAACACTGTGGTGGACCGGTTTGAAAAGTTATAGTGGGAAAACTTGTAAAAAGCTCAGTCAAAAGGACCCACTTAATCCCAAAACACTTCATCAAAGAACGGAAGATATCTGTTATCTACAGAAAGAAATTTTAGCATCACAGAAGTCTTATTTAAATTTTCCCAGTATCTATGCAATATTTTAATTTTTTTTTTTTTTAAGTTTTTCCTTTTTTTGGTTATTTCTAAAGTGATGGACCATCACTTTGGGGCCCACCGGGAAATTTTCTGGTATCCTGGTGGGCAGGTCTGTCATTGTACAACATATATCTGATGAAGGCTATACAGTAAAATATGCAAAATAGTGCAAATTTTATAACAAACATGAGCATGCTGGTTTGAATTTTAAGGCATACCAGACCACTTATAAACTTGTTGAGTTTCTTTTAAAAGTAGTTCATGATACAAAATGATAAGACAATAACATTATTAATATTATTATTAATTACACCTTTTACTTGGTATTTAAAGACAGTGAAAAAGGTTTATTGTTCCACTGGGCTTCATAGTTAACACATTGCATGAAAATTTGGAGTAATAGCTTGATACAGGTCTTTTTCAAAATAATAAGTATATTTTTTATTATACACACTTGTTTCTTCCTTGCATTTATTTCAAAATACATAACAGCAGCAAATCAGTGTGCATCTATTTATTTTATTTACCATGAAGTCACGTGACACATATACTCTCTTCATCTTTCAAATAATTGCTTATAAAAAACATTCTAATGTAGTGAAATGAATTGTCTAAATATCTGTTGTGCTATGCATATTTAAATTTATTTAATAATGTTCTTATAATGTATTATGTATGTTTATTGTTTTTCACGTGCATAATAGTTAGAATATAAGATGCGAGTGTTTATTTATATATGCGGATTGATATAGGAATGTGTATGAAAACAAACACTAAATTTCCTATTGAAAATGCCATAAAAACAGAAAAATGGCCCTAACTCAAGAACCCTTTTTCTAATTTAATTGAAATTTGGCACTGCATTCAGCAGGAGTTCAAGGTACAATATACTCCTAAATTAGTTGGGGTATTATATATCATTTAAGCTGTATCTAGGGAACACATATATATACATACAAGATTAAAGTTTTAGTATTATATAGATAATAAATATATAAGTTTTCATGACAAAGTTTCAGTCAAAATACATTTTAGTTTCTTTCAGTTTTTATAACAGTTCAGTCAAAATGCTTTTCAGATTTCTTCAATGTTTATCACAAGGTTTCAGCTAAAATATCTTTGGGTCATCTTCAGTTTTAATAACATTTTTAAACAAAATGCTTTATAACTTCAGTTTTTATTATACTTTTCTAACAAAATGCTTTTCAGCATTTTTCAGTTTTTATCACATTTCAACCAAAATGATAGAGGGAATAAATGGAGATGAAAAAAAACATATCTGGCTAGATATCAAGAAAAAAAGAAAAGTGATTTAAGAAAGAGAAACATAGAAAGAAGTGACCCCTCTTGCTATGCTTTACGTTTACAAGAGCCATATCAGTCCAAAAATGAAGTATTGTTGCCATATCTGGGCTGGAGCTGTTTGATCTTCACTTCCCAGTCTTGATAGAGTTCAAAGTGTCTATGAGGCTTTGTGGGTGGTGAATCATTTTCTATCCTCCACCACCTTTCCCACAAACAAAACATTGCAAGCCTCTTGCTACCCTGTTCACTATTTCCATGGCAAATGCTCTAACAAGCTACATTCCTTAGTACCACCAGTTCAGACCTTCATATCTAAGACCTATTATGTCATGTACACTGAAGTGAACCATCCTCATTCCTTTCATATTCCATTAATAAGCAGGAAGTTCTACTCAAACAGTTTTTTCCCACATATCACTATCTTGTAGAATAGATTTCCAAGAAGATGCTTTTCCAACCACTACAATCTTGTTAAGTCTAGGTTTAACTGTTATCTTTCCCATATATCCTCTTGCAATTTACTACTCATACAACAACTTCTTTCAGTAACCCTCTACCTTGTGTGGCTCGTGAGCTTTAAATATTGTGAATATTATTAAACAAAAACAATGTGAAAGGAAAACAATATACATAAAGGTAGGTTCAAGGAGGGAATAGAAATGATATTAAAAGACAAAGATTGAAATGCAGGTAGGAATGGGAAGGCATGAACCTTGCGATACATTAAAATTCTTTTATGGAGAGATAGAACAAAAGAAAAGTAAGCAATGATGTGTTAGAAAATATGTGTGCATTCTTTCTTCACTTTTTGCATATGAAGCTAATTTCATGTTTGATGAAAACATAGTCATGTCACAAGTCCTGTAACTCATTAGGGTTGGAAGGGCACCACATGTACTGCAGCCATAGCAGCAGTGGTGTGTCTAAGGCAATTTAGACTAAAGGAACTCATCCTTCTTCAAGTTGATATAATAGACAGGAAAACAATTTTTATATCACAATATACATTAGGGTCCTAGGGGCACCATATGTAGTGCAGCCATAGCAGCAGTGATGTGTCTAGGGCAAGATAGCCTGATGGAGCCCATCTCTCTTCAGGCTGATGTAATAGAATGTAATAGACAAGAAAACTAATTTTATATCAAAATATACATTAGGGCCTTAGGGGCACCACATGTAGTGCAGCCATAGCAGCAGTGGTGTGTCTAGGGCAAGATAGCCTGATGGAGCCCATCTCTCTTCAGGCTGATGTAATAGAATGTAATAGACAAGAAAACAATTTTTATATCATAATATACATTAGGGTCCTAGGGGCACCATATGTAGTGCAGCCATAGCAGCAGTGGTGTGTCTAGGGCAAGATAGCCTGATGGAGCCCATCTCTCTTCAGGCTGATGTAATAGAATGTAATAGACAAGAAAACAATTTTTATATCATAATATACATTAGGGGGGCACCTAAATGCACCATATAGTGGTGTATCTAGGGCAAGTTACCTCCCTTACATATTCTTAAGGCAAATTAAATATAATTAGTGATGTGTTTATGGCAAGATAGCACTTGAGACAATTCAAGAGGAATAATGAGAAAACCAATAAGAGCATCTTTCTTACTCAGTTTTGTAACAGCACTAAAAAATTGATCCATGAATTTGAGAGGATTAAAATAAAAATAGACATAATAGCTTGGATGTGCAAATGATGTAATGGATAATGGCTCAGAATTGTTAATCGAAGAGCTGAGTTCCAATTCCAGCTGGGTTTGTTAGATTGATTTACACACAAAATACCCTTAGGAAAGATATGAATCCACCTCTTCTCTCCCCAGCTATGGATTAATTAGTAAGACTTGTATCACTAAAACCATTATTATCTCTTACAATCTAAAAATATTTTCTGGCTTTGATAAGCCATAAAAAATGAATGAATCAATCAAAAATAAACTTTAGCATCAATTTATATAATCTTTTCTCTTTTTGTGTTAATGATATAACTAATTGCAAAATAATGGTCTAAGATAATTCTTCTTTTATGTACTATATTTCCCCAAGACATGGGCGATCATAGCTCTCCACAGCTTCCTGTCCTTTGAAGCTTTATGTAAGGTTTGTCTCCTTAACATCACTTCAAAGTTTATCCATTTACATTGATAGGATATTTACTGTTTTCCTCTGCTCCTCTTGCCTTCAGTATGTCCTGTGAGTGTTAAATTCTCCAAGCCCTCTTTCCTCATTATGTGTCCTAGAAAATTTCAACTGTCTCTTTCTGGTTGCTTGCTGAAATCGAATCTGCTGTTCAGAATATTAAAAAGGTATGGTTTTCTTTTTGCACATATTTTTCTTAAAACTTTCACACTTCTCACATTTTCTGTCCATGGTATTCTTGGCCTTCCTCTGTAGAATCACATATCTGTTGTCTTAAGTCTTCTTTTCATCTGTGAGGAAATTATTCAGCATTCACTGCCATATAGAAAGAGAGATATTACATAACAATTCAACACTCTTTTATTTGTGTATATATATATATGAGGTATTTTAACTATTTACAGTATTTACATTGTTCGGACTGTTGTACTCATCTTTATTCCCACATTCATAAAGTTCAGTTGTTGTATGCTCCGGCCTTCTTCAGGATCTCTCTATGTTTCTGAGATGAGGTATTTTAACTATTTACTCTATTTACATTGTTTGGACTGTTGTCCTCCTCTTTATTGTCATATTCACATTTCGACCCAGTGGAAAAAAAGCATTGGTTCAAGTAATCCAGTGACTTGACCCAAAGTATTGTGAGTTTAATACCTGGCCTCAGAACTTAGAGAGTTGAGTTACTAAAGGGAAGTAAGTGAAACATATATCCAGAACAAGTATGGCATGTGGAACTAGAACAATGTACCCCAGTGGATGAAATAAAGGGTTCGGTTCGAAATTCCATCGTATATCACCTGAAGAAGGCCAGAGCATACAATGGACAAAATGTTGTGAATATGAAAATAAAGATGAGGACCTGTCTATATTTCTGAAATGAGGTATTATGTCTCCTGAGCCGACCAAGCATAGAAATGAATACAATGTGGGAATCAGTAATAAGGAGTGCCAGAGAAAAATCGATAATAACAACAAAAATTGCAATATGAGCACTGGTAAAAACATGCAATGATACTGGTAAAAAAATGGTTGCTGAAGACATTAGGTTTATAATACCCAGAAATTCATACACAGACAAGGACACATGGCACAGTGGATAAAGGCATTAGTTAGATCCCGTGACAGGACCAAAGAGTGTGAGCTCAATACCCGGTTAAGGCAGTGGAGAACTTTCAGAGGGAAATTAACAGGAGACATGACACATGGAACTAGAACAGTCTACCCCAGTGAGCAAAACGAAGGGTTCAGTTTGACATTTTAAACATTTGAAGAAGGCTGGAGTGTACAACAGCTGAAACGTTGTAATAAATATGGCAACAAAGATGAGGACAATAGTCTGAATAATGTAAATAAAAATGAGGACAACAGTCCAAACAATGTAAACAGTGTAAATACTCTTTTATTTGTTTCTAACAAAATTTTCTTATCTTTTAAGACTTTGTTTTGTATCCTTCACTATTCCAATGCACCTTTTGCTATCAAAGCATGTCACATTTTCCATCATATCTTACAGCATTACCAAGATTTTGCTTGATTCTGAGGTTTCCTGTCTGTAGTTCACACTCTGGGCTGTGTTTTATATTTGAATGATATTAAATTTAAATTTATGAAAGATATAAAAATAACACTGTTGTCAAAACACATATGAGAACTAAAAACGAAAGGGAAAACACCAGTAGTAGAAAAATAGAGAAAGAAAACCAGAAGAAAATGCAATCTATGTACGGATGAGAAACTGAAAATCAGGTTTGTTTGATTTTGTTTAGCAGCATATCAACCTCTATGTGTTATTTAACAACCTCTAAAAATAGCCATGCAGTGACCGATCAAAACCAAATTTTGGGGAGAAGGGAAAACAGGTAAAGGGATATAAAGTACAGTTAGTTTTACTAGATTGTGTAGCTTAGTACAATAAATTTTCATTCATTTCAACTTCTATGTGTTATTTAATGCTGAAATCTAAATATTCTATAGACAATTTTATGATTTTGACTAAATATATACTATAAAAATAGGTATTGTTGATAATTTTACTATAAATAGATATTGTTGGTAATTTTACTATAAATAGGTATTGTTGATAATCTATCTATAGAAAAAATTCTGTGACTTTGTTAGTCTGTCCATTTGTCACATCCTCTAAAATAGTCATGCATTGACTGATCGAAACCAAATTTTGGGGAGAAGTGAAAACAGGTAAAGGGATATAAAGTACAGTAAGTTTTCCTAGATTGTGTAGCTTAGTACAATAAATTTTCATTCATATCTCTGGGAAAATTAAGTTTTATTATTTAGCATGCAAAATACTCTATTTTAAAAACAATTTAATGATTGAAATAGCAAATACTTATTTAATAAAAATGCAATATTGTTTTTTGTTGCATATCTTTCTTTAAGTTTTTATATATACAAGAATTCAGTTTCCAGTTTTCCCTGCATTTGTGAAAACTATAAACAAATCCCAAGACCAAATGTTTCAAAAAGTTGGAATTTAGTTCCAGAAAGAAATATTTACACATGACCAGTTGTATGTTGCATGCTCAAGAGTAAGAAATTCTAAGGAAAAAAAAGATATTTTCTTAAAAACTATTGTTTACCATGAAGTCCTTTAAAATTAAATTAAAGAAATTATTAAACTACGAAGTAGGGATTTTGTCCAAACAAATCAGCTTATTCAAATTTCATGGATTGGTTTGTGAAATTGAACAAAACCTAGAGTTTGTATATCTTGACAGAAAATGTTAGCAATATCTTAAATGATACTGAATATATCGAGGATTTCAACATGCATCAGCATGTTGCAAAAAATTCAAGCAATAAAAAAAATTGACATGATTGGAGTTTTGCAGCTGATCTTGTCTAACAGCCATACATTGACTGATCGAAATCAAACTTTAGGTACAAAGCACAGTTGGTTTTACTCAGGTGTGTAGCTTAGTACAATAAATTTTTATTATTTTTTTGGTGGGGGGGGAATTAAATTTTATTATTTAACATACAAAATATTTCCACTATTTTAAAAACAATTTAATGATTAAAATAACAAATACTTATTTAATAAAAATGCAATATTGTTTTTGAATCTCTTTTCTTTAAGTTTTTATATACAAGAATCCAGTTTCCAGTTCACTGTACGTTTGTGAGAACTATAAACAAATCACAAGGCCAGACGCTTCAAAAAGTTGAAATTTGGTTCTTGAAAGAAATATTTATGCATGATCAGCTGTGTGTTGCATGTTCCAGAGTAAGAAATCCTAAGACTAAGAATTTATTCTTTGCTGTTAAAAAGGCAAAAAAAAGAAATTTTCTTAAAAAATATTGTTTATCATGAATTCCTATTAAAGAAATTATTAAATATCAAAGTAGGGTTTTTGTAAAAGTATTTTTCCAAACAAATCAGCTCATTCAAATTTCATTGATTCATTTGTGAAATTGAACTAAACATACACAAAAAATGTTACCAATAACTTCAACAATACTACATACTGTGAGGATTTCAAGACACATCAGTGTGTTGCAAAAAAATTCTAGTATAAATAGGTATTGTTGGTAATTTTAGTATAAATGGGTATTGTTGTTAATTTTAGTATAAATGAATATTGTTAGAAATTTTTTTATATAAAATGTATTTTTATACTTTCATAGTATTTTGTTTTTGTTTGGGAGTTCACTATTTTCCCATAGTTGGGACCCTAACAGATGCTACTACCCTGAATCAGGGTAGACCTGGGAACAATAGCAATTAAGAGGATGTTCTATGCTGCTCAAACTGCCAATCTCCTGATCAGTGGCCTTCCTTCTAGATGTAGTTTATTGTCATACCCAGGACTACTGAGAATCATAGAATTCAAGAACATGAATGGATTAATAAACAAAAAGAAAGAAGGAACTTGGAAGTGTCCAAAAGAAATACACACCCATTTTAAAAATCCCACAGCATGAAACATATTGCTAATGGGCAAATAATCAAAAAATATTATGTGTGTGCATATGTGTATATTACTTCAAACATAATTTTTATTGGATACCCATATTTGAAATAGACACCCCATATTTTATTTTAAACATAGTATATATATTACTTCTACTGGCCTGAAAATGTTCTCTCTGGATTGAAAATCAATCCATTAATTCTTGAGAAATATACATATTTCAACTATCACAGCTAGCTCCAAGACAACACTTGGATACTGCTATGGCCACACCCCAGACCACAACAATGATCTGCCAGCTAAACTGTGAGGGTAGTCAAAAGGGTTTCTCAACCTGACAGTGAAGGGGAATGCCTCTTCCCAACCCACCTGTACCAAGTAGCCAGTTGCTAGCCTGGGCGCAGGAGCTGCGTCCCAGAGATCAATGGCTTTACCAGTAGGTGGAGGAACTTCTGTGAGGAGGAATAGGGTAACTTGAACATCTCCGGTGAAAAAGAAACTAGCAAGCCATTGGACTATTTTGTTTTGAATGTTACCATGAACCACAATTACAACAGAAATAGGGAAAGTTGTTACCAAAGTGGCGCAAAATGTGCTAACTGAATAAATGAATGAATATATATATATATATATATATATATATATATATATATATATATATACCCCGTATAAATGGGTCAAGGTCTGGTCCTCCTCCTCCCCCAATACTAAGTATGATTGAGAGAAATATTAAATTAAACCCTCCTAAACTCTATCATGTCTCTCTAACCACTCTTTGTTACACTCTCTGTTAAATTACAAAAACTTACACTACCCATCAATTTTCATTTCATTTTTTGTTTCATCGTTTGGAAGTGCTATCTGATGATCTGACGTCCTTTAAAAGGGCTCTGGTGAAAAAATTATTATAATGGAACTTTAAAATGGTCTGTTTTTCTTTATATATATATATATATATATATATATATATATATAAATATATATATATATATATATATATATATATAAATGA
>CAHIKZ030000931.1:760000-927500 GCA_903632075.3 Acanthosepion pharaonis | reverse complement strand
ATTTTTATTTTTATATCAAATTAATCAGCAGATTATTTTTTTCAAAAAATTTTCTATTTTTAAATAAAATTTTACTTATGAAAATATGAGCCATTAAATCTGAATTCAAAGAATCAGCAATATTATAGGTCCTGGTCTGGCATCTTGGCCTCAGTCATTTTCCTACCACTGTAAAGTTGCCTCCCTGTGCCTTTTCTATAAATACTTTCATGGCAACTGTTCAGATGAGCCCTTTGCAATGGTACCTAGACTTTATGAATTTAAACACAGTACTAACCTGGTGACAAGGCCTCACCAACTTACCACTGAGTTGGTTAGACATAACCATGTTCTAGGATAAAAGTTTCCTTTCTCACATTTTTTGCCTGTGGAACTCTTTTCCAGCACTATGCTTTCCAGCCAACTTTGATCATCAAAAATCTAAATGCAATATCAATTATTATCTAGTAGTCTCCTGATTACACTTCTTTTGTTCTTGCTTGTTAGTAATGTTTCTGTTTTCTAATTCTTCAACACCCAGTAACCCCTTGTGTCTTAGTGGCATTACTGCCTTGCTTGTGGGTGAACTCAATTTAAAAAAAATGGGATGAATAGATAAATAATTCCAGGCTTGTTGGCAAGCTATCACAACACAAATTCCATATGTAAAAATTCAGATATAAATAAAATATATTTTTAAAAAGACAATATAAAAAATGACAAAAAGAAAACTTTTCTTTACTGACGTGTTTCATCCTCTGATGGACTTTATCAAAATAAATGTGAGGATTTTATTATGAAACATGTATTTATAAACAGAAATAAAAATATTGTTAGTTTTTTGAAATTTTAAAATTTAATAATGCTCAAAAATATTCTTAAAGTTGACAGTTTACTTTTTCTTCTAATCAATTCTCTCCAAGCAAGGCAATAATGCCACTAAGATGCAAGAGATTACTAGGAGTGAAAGAGAATCAAAAAGACTTTAGTGAGGAGAAAGAACAATAAAAGAAAAAGATTCAGGAAAACATTGCATTTAAATTTTTGAAGATTGTATGTGGCAGGTAAGCAAGAAACCAGAAAAGAGTTGCCACTAAAATGCAAGAGGTTTTCAGGGTGTGAAAGAATTAGAAACAGAAACATTAATAATGAGCAGAAAGAGAAAACAATAATCAGGAGGATGGTAGATAGCGATTGACATTGCACTTAAAATTTTGCAGATTAAAGTTGGCTGGAAAACATGGAACCAGGCAGGAGATCCACAAGCGAGAATGTGAGAAAAGAAACTGTTAGCATAGAACATATGGTAACATCTAGCCAGCTCAAATGTAAATTGATGAGATCTCGACACCAGTCTAGTACTGCACTTAAATTCATAAAGTCTAGGTACCATAGTGAAGAGCTCATTGAAAGAATTACCATGAAATTATTTATAAAAATGGCACAGAGAGACAACCTTATGGCAGTGGATAAGTGACTGAAGTCGAGCCACCAGATCATGACCAATAATATTGCTGATTCTTCTTTGGATCTTATCAAGGAGCTCAAGGTAAATACCAGGGGCAGCAAACCATATGTGGCAGCAATATTCTAAGCATGGATGAATGGTAGACTTATAGACGTAAGAGAGATTCATGAGAGAAAAACTGTCATGCCTGACACATTGAACTGATTTTCTTAGCAATGGATTCAATATAGTCTTTCTACTCCATGTCAGTTGAGAATGTTAGCCTGAGAAAGCACAATGAGTTACTTTCCTGAAGGTTAGCATCAGCCATGCTGATGGAAGGCAGAGAGGGGTCTCTTAGATGACTAATGAAGAGAAGATTAGTTTTGGAGGTGTTAAAATTAACAAGCTGTCTTTTGCCCCAGTTAACAGCAGACTTGAGGTCATTTTGAACATCAGCTGCCATTTTGACTTTGTTCGACTGATCAGCCTTACTATCAAGGCAGGGTGTAAATGGTTGTGTCGTCAACGTAGATACCAAGTTGGGAGCTGATATCCTTGGGAGGGTTGTTAATGAAGATTAAAAACAATGTAGGACCAAGGATGGAGCTCTGGAGGACATCCGCATTCATACGAAAGGATCTAGACAGGTGGCTGTTCAGGACAACTTTCATTTCATGATTTGATAGAAAAGACTGAATCAGCTCAAAAATGTGTCTGTAAACACTGTAACTTTTCAGCTTGTAGAGAAGATCTGAATGCCAGACTCTGTCAAAGCTTTTGAGTTGTCCAATGCTACAGCGTGGGATTCACCATTTTTATCTAGAGCATGATACTCTTCCCGCAATTATCATAAAGACATCAGCAGTTGACCTGGAGAAATGAAAGCTATATTGCTTGTCTGAAAAAAGGCCCTGTTATGAGGAATGATGAACCAATTCAACACTGATTAGGGCCTTTAGGAGTTTCCCCAAAAAAGATAGAAGGCTAATAGCCTGATAGTTGGAAGGGTCCAATTGTTAACCAGTGTTCTTAAAAACTGGAACAATAGATGATGACTTCCAGCAGGCACAAAAGCAGGAGGCAGTGAATGCATTTATTATACAGTTTAGAGAGGACAAGAGCCAGTTCAGGAGCACACTTCTTAATGACTATTACAGGGATACCATCGGGTCCACATGCTTTGTGGGGATCAAGGTTATAGATGATAGCAGAAACCATGTATGGGTTTATATGCATATAACTCAGCAGAGAATCAGTTCTAAGTGAGAAGTTAGGCAGGGATACTCCAGATGAATCAAGAGTAGAGTTTGAAGAGAATTTATGGGCAAAGCATTCAGTTTTATCAGCAAAGGATGACGACACCAAATTGATTGAAGAGGGGGGAATAGAGACCTTACACTTACTTAATACCCTATTACAGAGTCACCAGTAATCACAAGAGTCAAAGTTGTCAAAGGCTATGTGGTGCCTCATTCTCTCAGCAAAAAGGGACTTAGCACCTTCGAGAACTGTACCCTTCTTCTTTGCCAGCCTGTCCAATATCCGATTCCTGCGGCTGATTGATGAGTTCACCACTTCAATCCAAGCCTTGCCTTATCCCACGTTGTGTTTGATTTTGATCATAAGGCTGGCAAAGATTGAATCATCAACAGTAATTGTTGTATTGGTTTGGTCCAGGCAGAGTGAAATCACAAGCAAAAAAAATAACTTGAGTAAAAGGAAATTTCTTTATATATATGAACTTTGTATAGGAGTTGGTTAATTCTTGATATTAAAAATTATTTGTTCTTTATGCTAAAACTACCCACTC
This sequence comes from Acanthosepion pharaonis, assembly GCA_903632075.3. Lineage (NCBI taxonomy): Eukaryota > Metazoa > Mollusca > Cephalopoda > Sepiida > Sepiidae > Acanthosepion > Acanthosepion pharaonis. The sequence goes on along the minus strand of CAHIKZ030000931.1, from coordinate 924,261 downwards.
ACAAATGTAACATCATGTGCCGCTTGCTGCTCTATTGCCATTTCTATGGCATGTATTCCAACAAGCAACATTCCTTTGACCTACCACCCTGACCTTTACAATTGGGATCCCAGTCCATGCTGCGTACACAAGAGTGAATGTCCCCAGTCCCTTCAGATCCCAATATTAAGAAGTAAGTTCCATTCGGACATTTTCCCAAGAACTTCTGTTTTGTGGAACAGGCTCCCGACGGGATGCTTTCCCAATCACTACAATCTTGACCTCTCCAAATGTAATGATTAACCATTATCTTTCCTGTATAACTTCATAACTGCACTTCTTGATTTTTCTTACAAAATTACACAGTAACCCTCTTCCTTGGGCAGATCATTTGGCCTTCTCTTTGGTGAATATTAGTATTAAAAAATTCTACTTTGAGTGGCACTTAGGAGGTCTGGCATTGGGTAGACAATAGTAAAAAAAATTATAATTTAAAAACATTGATGGATATTTATTTTTAGTTTTTTTTTTGTTGTCTTGTTCTTGTTTGAAAGACTTTTTTTTAAATCATTTTCCAGCAACATCATTTATTAAACCCCCGCCGTTTATTAGATTTTCTCATTTCCTTCAGTCACGTTTATTACACTTCCTGAATTTTTTCCCCATCCCTGCCCGTTTATTTGACGCCTAGAGCAAATAGCTGTAAAAATGGAGAATATTTTGAAGGGCCTTATTTTTCTAGTCAAGGGCCAATAACTCTGATGCTAATATAATAGTTGCCTGAAATAAAGCGTTATTTGCAAACTATGAATAAAAAATTAAAATAATTTCTTGATCGTTTTGCAAGTATGCAATTTTATTCTTTCGCTGCTTTCAAAGGAACTAAATAGGTTATTTCTGGTTTTTTTTTTTTAAGCGATTAAAAATTAGTATAATTAAAGGGACATAATTCCCTACTGGAAACGAAAATTAGAGAGTCGTTCTGAAAATTACTAAGATTTGATTAACGTACAAATAAATAAATAAACAACTACCATATATACACGTCTGTGTGCCGACTTCGTGTCTAGTGCAACTCCTGAATTTTTTTGCATGAATTTGGACCCAGCCAGAAAAAATTACCTGTGTATATCGCAGCCGGTCACTGAATCCGTAAAAAAAAAAATGCATTTTTAAATTTAAACGAAACCGTTTCTTTAAAATAAAAATCATTCATTTTATTTTATTTTTCAGTGACCAGTGTTGTACTCACGTACACAGGTAAATTCATGCAAAAAAAAAACAGAGGTTAAAAATTTTAACCTCTTTTTCTTCAAAAAAAAATTACCTGTGTAGTGCGACCCCCTATTTTTGCATAAAAAATATAATCATATACACTCGCATTATTAAAAAAGTTTTACAGTAAAACTATATAAAAAACAAACTCAAGTATATACGATAAAAATAAATAAATAAATAAAAAGTGGACTTACAATTGGTATACTTACCTGGTTTATGTCAGAGGGTATCCCTCAGACGAGTCTCTGCTGAAGGACAGAGTCTCGTCTCGTCTTGGGAAACTGACTCCGTTTTTACGTGGTCTATAGGGAATTTTTGCCCGAGCCTACGGGCTCGGATATCCCACTTTAAACTCGGCCTTGTGCCACATCTTGCTGCGTGGGGCAGTGTAAGTTAATAATACTAAAAATTGTATAGGACATTTTACAAATATAGTTCTATCCAAACCAAACGAGGTTTGTCCGAAGTCAGTCTAATTCTTGAATACTTCTTTTTTATGAACTTCAGGCATCATAATTTAAATCTTGAATCTAACCGGTTGATATTTCTTATTTTCAGTATAATATTCGGATCTTTTCTGTTAGTTCACCCCAAAATAAAACGAACTTATATTTACTAAAATTCACACCAAAATTCAGATATGTCCTTTAAAATTTGTTTAAAAAATGCGTTCATTATTTTTGCCTTACGTCTCTAAAGGAACTCACACAAATAAAAAGAGTCTATCATGTTGTGATGAGTCCTAAACATAGACTTATTCTTCATTTTGGTGTTCTGCCTGGTACTTTTCATTGTTTGTGTATGAGCTGATGTTTCTGGATCAATGAAATTCATACTGATTTACAGTCAGATGAATATAATTGGAATCCTCCTTCAAAGATGTATATCCTTTCCAACAATCCATCAATGTAGGAAGAGTATTTACTCTCTCTAAGAAGCGAAAATGACACTCTCCTTGTTGTTGCATTCTTGTATTAACTCCAGCAACTTCATGGCAAGCAAAACAAATTTTGATTTAAAATTTCAAGAGTGCCAAAAATTTAATAAAAAACAAACTTCGATTTAAAATTTCTTGGGAGGAATTAGTATTTGCAATAAGTAACTTTACAGATCCTAATATTCTATTATCTCAAGCTGAATTAAATGTTGCTTTAAGATGTAAATCAGGGTTTCCAAAGGGTTTTTGTTGGGATCCATTTACTCAGGTTTTAGTTGCTATCAGTATCAGGATTCCAAATATTTAACAACACAACTTTTAAATGAAACATAAAAGGTTATCTTCTGGAGGAAAAGTAGAAGCAGAATGTCTGTTGAAATAACATTTATATATTCTTTTCAGAATTACAATAGCAATAAAATGTTCAATTTTTCTTGCAGTGAAGTTTGTTTCATAAAGTAATTAAGTGTTTGTAGGGCAATATGAAATGTGTGGACAGGCTTAATTTATGGCAGTCAGACTAATGTGTTTGTGAGTTCATAGACAAAGGCTGCAAGTTAATCCCTTCTATTGTGTGTGTGTGTGGACAAGGCTTTAGTCAGCGCCTAATGGCAGTCATCTCTTCCATTATACATGTGTACAAATATGTAGATGAAAATGCCCTCCAAAATTGTTTTGAGCCTCAAGAAGAAGCATGCTTCTATTTTTATATCTGTAAGGCAATTCTAAATTTAATTTCACATAGAGGTGTGAACTTTTTGAATACAAGGTTTTCATTAGTTAGAAAATAATTTTGCACTGACTCATGAAAATCTTTTTCTTAAATTTGTGCGAGTGGTGAAGGGAGTTATTTTCTAAATGGTCCAGAAATAACATATGGTACGTCTACAACTACATCTGCAAGTATTTTGGCAATATTTGTCCTAATAATTATTGTTTATCAATAATGTGATTTTATTGGTTGAAAAATATATATAGGATTTAATTCCTCTACTCTAAAAGTGACAATGAATATAGCAACCATTTTTAAGCCACTGTTTGACAGGTAAAGTAATTTTTGGAAAGTTGGCTCTTTTACTCAGCATTGCTCCATAGCAAGAGTGAAAGTGAGAGAAAAGAGTGGGTGTAAAGGGGATTGAGGAAAGGAAAAAAAGACAGGGATAAAGGCAAGAGAAGATAGCGATTGATGTTGCATTTAAATTTTTGAAGATTGTAGTTATCAAGGAAGCAAGTGAGAGGGAGTTCCAATGTTGGGAAGTACGAGGAAAGAAACTGTTGCAGTAGAAGTGGTGGTTACATTTAACTATTTCAACAATAATTGGGACCAAGATGCCAATTTAGTAGCACACTTAAATTCATGTAGTTGAGGCACCAGGGAAAAAAGATCGTCAAAGCAGAGGCCATGAAAACATTTGTAGAAATGACAGAGGGAAGCCACATCATGTCTGTGAGAAAGTGTCAATCGAGAAATCGAGAAGCCAATTCTGCAGAGATTACGTTACAGATCCTTCTTTGAATTTTGTTGACAGCCTCAAGATGGATGGCTGGGGTATCAGATCAGATATGACAACAGTATTCAATGCAAGGATGAATGGTAGATTTGTAGATGTGTGAGATGGACTCTGATGAGAAATACCTTCTGGCATGACACAATGAATCAACTTTCCTTGCAGTAGATGCAGCTACTGATTCAATGTAGTTGTTCCACTTCAAGTCAGTTGAAAATGTGAGGCCAAGAAGGTGCAGTGAAGTGTTCTCACAGAGACGAGAATCAACCATGCTGAGTGGGGGGGAAAGGGTGTTTCTCTATAGTGGTTAAATGGTTTAGTTTTGGAGGCATTAAAATTTACAACAGGGAGCACAATAGCACTGTTGGATAGAGCAAGTTTTCAGCTACAAATCATTTTTCTACATAGCCATCACTATTGACTGAAAACTTGTTCTATCCAACAGTGTTATTGTATTACTTTTGGGGCATAACCAACATGAGAGGTATGTAGAAAAATAATGTTTTGTAGCTGAAAATTTTCTCCATCTAACACTGCGATTCTTCTCCCTGTATTTGTTGTAGTTTCTAGAGGGATTAATTTGTGTGTGTGTGTGATATATATATACACACACACACACACACACACAAAGGGAATGTATATACACAATTTTTTTTTTTTTTTTTTTCTTTACAAATTTCTGGTCAGGTTTGGTAATAAGCATTTCACTTTATCTTGTTGAATTCAGTTTTTAAAATGCAGTTTAAAATATTGAAAACAATGATAATGAAATCAAAACTGCAAAAAATAAACACTTAGAAGGAATAAATCATTGAAAAGTATAAAATTTTTTTTTTATATTTTAAAATTTAGCATTTAAGAGAAAATTAAGAAAACCCAAAGTAAATATAATTTTTTTTTCAGTTTGTGAACTGTAATTTTAAATATATTAACAATTTAACAATTGAGAGATACAAAAAAAAGTCACTTTGCACACAATGTACAGACAGCAAACAATTTAAAAATATTTTTAAAGTAATAACATACACATTTTTCCCTGATGATGGGCAGAAGTATGGTTGAAAGTACTTGATCACAAACACTTGGATAATATGTATATTCACTGGATACAGAACAGAGAGAGAGAGAAGAAAAGAGAGGAGGAGAGAAGAAGAGAAAGAGAGAGAGAAGATGAGACAAGAGAGGGAGAGGAGGAGGAGATGAGAAGAGGGAGGAGGAGAAAAAAATGAACAAAAACAAAGAAAAAAAAGAAAAAACAAAGAAAAAAAGAAGCATTCTTTAACCATCTTTAATCAAGCATATGATACAGTTGTGTTTTTTCAGATATAAATACATTCAAATTCTGAAGTTTTAAGAAAGCAATTCCTGCTGACTTTATGGCAATGCCTTAATTGTGGCTTTTTTCTTTTTTTTTTTTGGTGTTTATTTGTTTTAAGAAAAAAATCTTTGCAAAATAAAACATCTTAAGAATTTAAACATAAATCTCATTAATTTTCAGCACATCTATTACTGGATCTGCTCAATCCATAATGCGTTTAAATTAAATCAAGGAAAACATATTTCATGGAGGACAGGGTCTGGATTCCCAAATTTCATGATTTGTTGATATAATTTGGTTGCTTCAAGCTGTCATTCATTCAATTCATGAGAGAACTTCTGGAAGAAGAAAAAAATGACAGATATTCAAATAAAATATAAAACTGATTATTCTTTTAAGTATTTAATACTATGTTAGTACTAGTTTACAATATCCTGAAAACTAAATTATGGGAACAGGCCACATGACTGAAATCACCCCTATGTAAGTAGGAAAGGAGGAGAAAGGAAGAAAAAAAGAGAAGGCTGGGGAGTGAGTGTAAGATAAAAGGAAGGAAAAAAAAAAAAAAAAAAAAAGAATGGCAAAAGGGACAAATTATCATGACCCCCTCCATGTATGCACATCTGCAGAGTCAGGTGCATGGCTTCATGTACCAAAAAAAAAAAAAAAACACTTGGACCAATGTTAAATGTATACAAAAAGGGGTTATTATATATATATATATATAAGCAGTAAATTGCTGATACTCCCTGAAGAGTGGACAGACCAGTCTGCCTATGAAACCCTGGAGTCAGGATAATAAAGATAACATCAGCTAAGGAACAAGCATTAGACTCATATTAATTATATATATATATATATATATATGTTATGAACCCTCACCTAAATTTATTATAAAAGCTATCTCAGTGCTTATATTTTAGAAGCATTCTAAAATAAAGAGCCCAATACTTTCAGAAAACATGAAAATAAGAAAGCAAGGAGATAAGGTAGAATCAAAGGTTGACAGATATTAAGGAGACTGTACACTTTCTTTCTCTTTTGGTCATGTGTTGAGTCGGATGGATTTCAGATAGAAAAATTGAAACACTTTAAACTCTCTCTGACCCCGCAGATGAGAGAAAGGGTCAGTGACCTCATTTTCCTCATAGTGGAAAAAGGTTCATATCTGAAAATGACGACCATGTGATGAGAAAAAAAATAAATGACCAGCGAACGAAAAAGTTAGCTATAAATGCAAGAGTCCTATCCAAGCTTTCGGGCTGGACGGACGCATTCGTCATAAATGCAATAATCCTGCAATGGTTAGGTGAAAAAAGTCCTCTTCAGGCCTTTGGGCTGGACGGGCGGGTTAGCTATAGATGCGACAGTCCTGTGATGATCATGTGAAAACAAAATCGTCCCTGTCCAAGTCTAAGACTGGAAGGATAAGTCAGCTACAGATTTGGTTGGGTATGTGAAAGTGAATCCATCTTTGAATGGTATGAACTGATGGCTATGAAGGCGATAAGCAGTTAAAAAAAATAAAAAAAAAAATAAAAGGGTCATGTGAAAAACATGCCTCTTCAAACTAAACAGATGATCGACCATAAGTGTGATGGACATAAAAGAAAATGCTTGGATTCTGGGAAACAAACTCTGGCATACGAAGAATGCTGCTATATTGAGATATGAGAGAGAAAGAGAGAGAAGATAGCTTCAATTTATTTGTCATCCAAACGAAAAGAAAAAGAAAAGATCTCAAAAAGAGATGCTTATAATACAAAAAGAAAAAGAGAGAAAAGGTTTGGTTTGTTTTGATTTTACGCCATATCAATCTCAATGGGTTATTTAATGCTGACAATTTTTATTAATGGTAATATTTTTTTTTTTAAATCTATTTCTGGCAATATTTTTCCTTCTAAAATTCTATTTCTGGTAATAATTTTCTTTCAAATATGTATCGCTGGTAATATTTTGTTTTTTTTTTTTTTTCAAAAAATTTATAGCTGGTAATATATATTTTTCTTTTTTTTTCAAAAATATATTGCTGGTAATATTTGTTTTTCAAAAATGCATTGTTGATAATAATTTTTTTTACAAAGTATTTCTGGTATTAAAACCTATTTTTACACTTTCATAGTGTTTTGACCCCAATTACAATTCCATTGAATAAGGTTTTGCATATTGATTATGTATTACAAATTATGAATTTTTACATGTCCAATTTTGTTTTTTTTTATTTTTTTATTTTTTAAATATGAGTGAAGTGTCCATCATTTCTATATTCTTTAGGCTATTAGCATTTTGTTTCTTGGTATGATTTGTTCTTTGAACTTCTTTTGTTTGATTTTACTCCCTTAGTTTTACCATTTTGTTCTTTTAATGAACTTTGTCTAGATGATGATCTTTCCCTTGTTTGTGATGGGCTAGAGTTTTGTTCCTCTTTGTCCATTTGCCTTTGTTCTTCAATAACCATTTTGTTATTTTTTATTTTTGTTTAGATTTTTCGGGTTTAATAGTTTTGTAGATGTAGAGTCATTTTTGTTTGCGGTTGACGGTATAGGGTTTGTTTTTCTATTAGGTTCTTTTAATGATCTTTGTATAGATGATGACTGTTCCCTTGTTTGTGATGGGCTAAAGTTTTGTTCCTCTATGTCCATTTCTCTTGATTCTTCACTGAAAGTTATTTTTTTTATGTAACTTTTGATTCTCTTGAGAATGTTTAGAGGTTTCTATTTCTTGGATTTTTGTACTCTGACTTGGAATTTTTGGATTTAATTGTTTTGTACATGTAGAGACTTTTTTTTGAGATTGACAGGACAGGATTTTTTTTTGTCTATGGGCGTTTGATTTATGAGTGATATATTACATTTTAGTAGTTCTATTAAACTTTTTAATCCGTTAATAGGAGTTATAAGATCTTGGCTTCTTAATGCATTGTTTTCTTGGATGACTTTTTGTTGATTTGATATTTTAGTGATATTTGCATATGATGCTTGAAGTGAATTAGATTCAGCCTGTTTCCTGGCTTCTTGGAATGAGATATTTTGCATGTATTTTCTTCTAATTATTTCAATTTTCCCAAATATTACACTCTTTGGAGTCTGCTGAATGTTTTTCTTTACAGTTTGGACATAAAGGAGGCCTTTCACAAGGTGATTCATCATGCCCAGTTTCCAGTTCCCCACATTTTCGACAGACTGATGTTCTTGTACAAACATTTTGAAGATGACCAAATTTTTGACATTTATGACATCTACGGGGATTAGGAATGTATGGCTCTAACTTGGTTATTGTGTAACCTATCTTTATTTCTTTTGGTAGAGTCAGTTTGTCGAATGTCAAAAATGTGTGTTGGTGTTTATTACTGTGTCATTTCTTTTTACTTGCATTCTTTTAACATCCGTTACTCCTTGCTTTTTTAGGGTGTCATCATTTTCAATTTCTTCTGATGAACAAAGTGACAGTTCTGGGCATTTTATTACTCCTTTTGATGGATTAAGAAATTGACTTTATTGTTATCAATTTGCTTGATTTTTAGCAATTTCTCTGCGTCTTTTTTGGATATCACTTTAATTAATAGTGTATTATTTTTCTTTATTTTTTTTTTAACAGATTGTGGTTTGATTATGTCTGAAATAACTGTTTGCAACATGAAAGGAGACACTTTTGATATATAACCCTCTACTGATTCTACAACAATGAAAGTTGGAAATTGATTTTTTCCTATTTCATTTTTGCTTTCAGAAGTTTCATATTGTCTCTTGGTTCACTTATAACAGCCATATAATTTTAATTTTTGTATTCGCTGTCTGTGTTCCCCACCCACCTCGGAGTTCCTTCTTAAGGGACGGTATCAGGAGGGACTAATCCCATTCACCCTAATTCGCCAAGGCTACACAGACAAGTATAGTATGATGTAAGGTTTTATGGCCCTTTCGGACCCATTATCTATCATCCCAACTAGTCCTTGCCACTATGTGACTAGCCGATTGGAATGGATTAGGCTATTCCATCTGTAGGGACAGAAGTGACGTGTTGTGGAAACTCTTGGTTATTTTATACCAGATCAGGAATCACTCAATCACCAGGACTCCATCTCCAGGTATCACAGGTCGCCACCCACCGCAAACGAGTGGCCCCATTTAGGGGAAATTTTAGTTTTTTGAAATCGGGTTTTGTGAATGTGCACTTTATATACTGCAATTATTATTACAAAAAGCCCATTCTTACACTTTCCTTTTATTCCAACTCCAGATCAAGGGAGTGGGGAAACTATTTACCCATAACTGGGATCCTAACAGGTGCTACCACCCCGGGTCAGGGTGGACCCAGGAACAACAGCAATTAAGAGGCAGTTCCACACTCCTCAAAACCTGATCAGAGACCTTACTGCTGGATGCAGTTTATCATCATACCCAGGACAGAGAGAAAAGGAAAAAAAAAAAAAAAAAAGAAAAGAAAAGAAAAAGAAGAAATAGATATGAGAGATATTAAACAAAAAGAACTTTTATGATGACCAGATAAGTTTATTGTTTCTCTTATATGTTTTCATTTTGTTTAATGTATTTGTTTATGTTTGTACTTTCAAGTCTGGCATGAGATCAATTTTTTTTGCCATTATTACATGTTTCTCCCTGCTTGTTTTACCTTTTTTTTGTAAATTCATGCAAGTGTGGCACAAGATCATATGTTGATTTGTAATTTACCTTTCTAAGAGAATGTTCCCTTACCACTATTTTGTCCACAAAGTCTATTTTTGACACATTGTTATTTTGTTTCGCCTGTCTTTCATTTTCTCCCCATTTGTATGTTTAATAATAAATTTATTCCTTGTCGCCTATCATGTTTGTTACTTAATTGGTTCTGCATCTGATCAATTGGAAAGAGACCCTTGGGGAAGCAAATATTTTATGAGAATTGTATAAATGTTAAAAATAATAACACAGGTTGCGATCATCCTCTATCTCCGCTAGTGATATGGTTAGAGGACAGGGTAGGGTTGTAGCATTTATATATATATATATATATATATATATATGTGAAAAGTGAATATAAATATAAATAAATATATATATATGTATAATTATTTATATATTATATGCGCGGTACTTATTAGAAAGCGCTCAATATCAGAGATAGAGCTAACATCCATCCAACCAAATATATATATAGATATATATATATATATATATATATATATATATATATAGTATTCCATTGATATATAATCCAAGTGAATCCTAGTAACACAATATAGCAATATATTTCATGCAATCAGAATTAAGATACCATTGTCTTTTTTTTTTTACATATGGATATATATATATATATATATATATATACATACATATATGGTATTTATCAATTCACCCACAGGAATTGAATGTGGCACAAGGCCTTTTTAATGTGGGTATGTCCGAGCCCCGTAGGCCCAGCCAAAAATAAAACCCATCTAAACCCGTCCAAGCGGGCTAGTTCAAATCAACCTCCCCGAACGAAACCCCACCCTTCGGCGAGCCTCGTCAGGTTCCTCTCTGCAAGCAGAGAGTTCGACAGACACCAGCTCGGCAGCTCACAAAGCGCAGATACTACACTTTGATCCTAGCCACCGGGCCGGCGGGTAATATATAAATAAAATGTGTGTGTATGTATGTGTATGTATATACATACATATATACATACACATACATACACACACATTTTATTTATATATTACAGCATCATCAAAAAGCTTAAAACAGAAAATAAATCAATCATTAATGCTTCCAAACAAGATTTTTATTGTTTCATGTAACACAAACACTGAAGGAAAAAAAAAAGAAAAAAAAAAAAAGAACAGCCTAAAAGTATATATAATGATATATTATTGTTTCATGCAATACAATGGATAAAAGGAAAAAGCCTAAAGCCAAAAGATCTATCCTGAACGGGTAAATATGCAGTTATATAGAAGAAATGAGTGAGACCGTATCACCAAATCACTCTGCTGCTTCAGAAAATTATAAACAGCATGTGGCGCTACACTCAACTAACTAGTGGTGGCCAATTCCAAAAAATTACCCGATCATGGAGTGCCGGATTAAAAAGGATATTAGGATATAATAGATGTGGAAGGGATCAGATTATTACTTAACAAAAATAGGAAACTAATCCTCCACTTTATATAACCATTAGAATTTAATATTAATGCTAGCTTATTCATAGCAAAGTTATAATTTATTAAATCCTCACTACTATGACAATGACTCCATTGGATTACAGCCTGACTGAAATTACAGGTGGCGCTATTTTTGAAAAGATCACTTGCTTTTTTCTGAGTCCAGCCTGAAATGGGATCAGCTTCATCAGGCTACCTTACCAGACACACTCATTACTGAAATGGCCACAATAAACATGATAGAACCCAGGGTTGATGCGTACTACCTCCAAATGGGTTGGGGGCTTCACAAGCCTGATCAGGGGCAGTGCTTTGTGAATCTCACTATCTTATAAAACTTTGCTTTTTTCTACCTATATTTATAGAAGTTAAAAATTAAACTAAAATACAACAGGTTATTAAAAGGATGAAAAATGTTTTGCCGATCTTGATGCCATTTCAGGGTTTTTTTGTTTTTTTTTGTCCAAATCTGTGAATTTGTTTGCTCATGCTAGCTCTTAAAAAAACAATATGCAAAATTCAAATTCACTGTTTTTTTTTTTTATCCATAATGTTGAAGGTGTTAAAATTATCCAACTTTTTAACAAGAAAAATCTCATGCTAAAAATTGCCACAAAACAGTTGATTTACTTAAAATGGAATGATCTATTATGACATGTCTCTAATTTGTATTTAGATACATTATATTTATTTTCAATGTTTCTACTTGAATTGTTTACTTACGTTACATATTATCCATTATTGTACATAATTAGGTTGTAATAAAATCTGTATTTTATATGAATACTACGTTATGAAAATTGAGATGTAGAAGAATGAGGGGAGACATGTCATAGATTCAGCGGGGACCCATGAGACACATCAGACCTGGGTGGCTCTATAACCCTAATACTTTATGGGACTTGTGATGTGTATGAGAGAGTTGGTTGCCTAAGTGCCAACTCACTCACTCTCCAACAGCCATCATGATATACCACCAACAACATTGTCATTGATGGAGATGCTGAGGGACTAAGAGATTGGTGAAAAATCGATTCTTTTTTCCAAAAGAAAATCAAGCAAATGGAACAAAGCTTTTGCTAGTAATGGTCACACACAACCAGACACCTAAACAAACACACTAAGTAACTAAATTAAATAGAGAACTATATTAATCAGTCCTTGCCAAGCTTGTGACATTTCAGCTAATGACGACAATAGCTAAATTTTTTTATCTCTCCTATAGCTACCATCATCTGGCTGTAAAACCAAAGTGACCTTTTCCAACACAAACTTGATAATGGTCAAGTTGAAATTTTTAATTTTACCGTGAAATTAAAATTATTTCATATTGATTTCTAGTTTAAAATTAAATTTGATCAACTAACGGTTTGTATTTAGAATACACTGTCAAGTATTTTTTTAATTTTCATATAATTGTATTCTGACTGGTTGTCAGGTTATGTAACAAGGTTTTCCCTATTAAGGGGGTTGGATTTGGTTTTGAATTTTCAAAAAACTCTTTATTTCGCAATCAACACCATCATTTGATAAGACACCAGAAGTGTTGAAACAAAATGGCTATTTTTGTAGTGATGTCATAACATGCTTATTTTATAATTTTTGAATAAATATTATGATGGTCAAGTCCCTAAAATAGACTGTAAAAAAAAAAACTAAACAAAAAACAATGTTCACCCTGTACAAGGCCCAAGGGCTACTCAAGTTACTGGGTTACAGAGTAATAGGCATAGCTTATGCATATACGTGAGGAAGATAACGGTTATCCCTAGACTTGAAAAGATTAAAATTGTATTGATTGGGGAAGCAACCTCTTGGGAGTTGGTTCCACAAGGCAGTGGTTTGTGGGAAGACACTGCTAAAGTGAAACATCACACCAAAAGAATATGATGGGAAGGTGGCTTGCTACATTGTGTTTTGCATGATGGGTTTTAGACAAAAAATTTGAAATTCATAAATAAATACATACATTCCAGGACCAATCCACATTTTACAAGTGTGCAAAATTGATAAATTTTTTGTTGGGTTAGCTATTGATAATTCAAATTTTCCTCAGTCAAAAATGAAAAAATAAAAATTTTACCTTGTTTATTCGCTTCAAGACCATTGTTTGGCAAGTAAATTTTATTTATTCTGATTGGCACCAATTCTGGCAGACTCAGCTGCATTTGAGGTAGAACTTTGTGCATGTCTTCTATCAAAGGACAGCGTAACATTCGTTCAAAATGTGGACTGAATTCTGACAGGCAGGAAAGAATTTTGTTAACACTCACACAACGCAGCTGAATCTAAAAAGAAAAGAATTTAAACAGGTATTAGAAGGAAGATGGAGGTAACAGAAACAGTGAAACTGGAACAAACAAGCACTTTTTTAAGAAAAAAAATTTAAAAAAATACATTTGCTGGAATCAGAGACTATTTTTCTTTCCTCAATAGGAGTAGATAGGTTTGCCTATTGTCCGGTTCACACACTTCCTTGGTCTTTTAAACAGGAGTAGAGATTTATCCCCTATTTCCAGTTTAGGATTGGGTTTTCAGTTCCTTCTAAATTTTATTTTAACTCTGACTATCATCTGGTTCACACTTCTCCCAAGTTTTTTTGAACAGGAGTAGAAGTTTATCCCTTTCCCCTTACATCTTGTTGGCCTTATCACTTTGCTTGGGGTGGTGCCTTTTACTTTGTAACCCTCTACCTTGATTGTCTCTTGGGCCTTGTACAGAGTGAATGTGGGGAAAATAGAAACGGCCTACCTCGCAAACGTTCTCGCATCTTCCTGGCCTGTGGGTTGAGAAAGGAAAGAAAAGATTCAAAATGGCGTCCGTGACTTTTAATATTCACGGTCTCGTGCAGTCACGCAAAAGTCGCGTTACACACATGCTAATGAGGTGTGTCTGGGCTCCATAAAAGCGGGTTGCTTGGAGACATTGGCAGACCAACATTTCACCCGTGCTTGGTGTACATCGTTTTGCGTTGCAGACATTTTCAGACGGAAAGAGTTGCGTCCCTTACACTGTTTAAGTCGACTCATTTTGCTACAAGCTATTTCGCAATTATTACAGCATGGACAGATTCGACTTGAAGTTAATACCAGAGTTCACGGCTCCCCCGCTGGCCCGTCTGTGGTCGAGTGGTGGGAAAAGGCCGAGCCGGGTCTGCCCGCTGTGTAAAATTAAAGATCCCGCACTGGTTATCCCTCTTAGACTCACCAAAGAGCTTCGCTGTGTATCAGCAGCTAAGGGATGACGCAGACTTGGAGGAAATAAAACAAGCTCTATACGCAGCATTTGGTGCGGACCCCTTTGTCGCCTGGAGGCAGTTTACCGAACGACGGCTTGGACCGGATGAAACAGTAGATGTCTTTCTGGCCGATTTGAGGAAGCTGGCCGCACCGTTCGGTGGAGCAAGCGACCAAATCCTAGGATCGCCCTTTCTGGCAGGACTCCCCAGACAACGCCGTCGACTGCTACGAGCATCGTCAAGGCTCAATGAGCTGGGGCTAGACGAATTACTGGCCAGAGCCGGAATATTCTAAAAAAGATGACGGGAGCGGCCTCAGCAGCTGTGGAAGCACCCGCACCGCCAACTGAGGACATAAGGTGCTATAAGTGTGGCGGACTGAACCACTTCTCCAAAGACTGCCCGGCTTCGTGCGGGGATCGCATAACCGAGGAACACGGAGACGTATGCGTTGCTACAGGTGCGACAAGCTGGGCCACGTGGCAAGAAGCTGTCCGGGAAGCGGGCAAGAGGAGTAAGCTTCTGCGCCAGTCTTCTCCCCAGATCGCCCGCTGAACAAAGGCGCTACCATGAGTGGCGTCTTGGATTAACGGGCGTGGCGCTTGGCGCTTATTGACACGGGTGCACCCAGACCCTTGTGCGCAAGGCATGTTGTGACACGTGGGACAAGAAAAATATTCCAGTTCTGACTGTTGGCGGGGCTCGCTAACCTCTTGTGGAGTGAGCGTCATCCGCGCAAGCATCGGCGATGGGCCTGCAGTAGCTGTACAAGCCCTGGTCGTGGACGGAGGGCTGCTCGGCTATGATCTGCTCCTGGGAATGGACGTCATCAAAAATTGGGTGGTGTCCGTGTTGACGAAGAGGGTCGGGCGCGTTTCACTGAAACAGGTCTAGCTCTAAGTGCAGCAATGGAGCTGGAACGCCTGACTTTTCGTCGCGGAGTTCGACCAGCGCACAAAGTCCTGGACGGTATCTTGGAAATGGTCAGACGATCAACCGCCAGAGAAGCTGTACAACAGTGTGCGGAGTATAAGATCCCCCCGCGAGCTCGTGCGGAGTACGACAAGGAATTGCGAGCCTGGATTAATAACGGGTGGTTGGTTCCTTATCCAGAGAAGGAATTGGGGCCCCAAAGGGCCTGATCCCGCTAATGGCGGTTCTCCAGCACAACAAACAAAAGGTGAGGCCGGTGCTCGACTATCGAGAACTGAACGAGCACGTGGACCCTTTTACTGCCAGCAGCGGACGTGTGTACCGAGAAGCTAAAGGGAATGGCGACAAGCAGGATCAAATGTATCTGTGCTGGATCTTGAAAGGCATACCTTCAAGTGCGTGTGCACCAATCACTGTGGCCCTATCAAACCGTGCTTATCAAGGGGCAACGGTATTGCCTGACCCGCATGGGGTTTGGACTCAATGTGGGCGCCATCGATTATGCAGATGATTGTTGACGCCATTCTAACGAAGGATGAGCGCATACAGCGGGCAACATCTGCATATATTGATGACGTGTATGCGTGAACGAGGGAGTCGTATCTGCGGCGCTGCGTGAAGGAGCATCTCTACAACTTTGGCCTCCTCAGCAAGGAACCGGAGAGACTACAGGATGGTGCACGGGTGCTTGGTTTTGCAGGTCTGGGAGAAGATAACGTCCTGTATTGGAAACGGGAAACGAACTCCCAGACATGCCCTCCGTTGTCACGCAGGGCGAAGCATATTTTCCTTGTGCGGCAAGTTAGTTGGACACCTTCCTGTAGGTGGCTGGCTGCGTGTTGCGGTGGCGTTTATCAGCGGAGGCATCTGACGTCACCACTGGATGGGATGACGAAGTTCACGACGCCCCTCTCAACACCATGATGAAGGAGGTCCTCGCTGAGCATGCATAAGGAAGACCCAGCGCGGGGCAGATGGTGCGTTGACAGCCAAGACCTCTGTGTGTGGGTTGACGCAAGCTCTCTTGCAACCGGCGTGTCGATAGTTCAATGCGATGGAGCCGTGGTAGAAGATGCTTGCTGGTTACGTCCAGAAAGGGACTCCCAGCACATAAACCTAGCGGAGCTCGATGCTGTCATCAAGGGGATCAACTTGGCGATCCTCTGGAAGTCGACCACCCTGCGTCTGTTCACTGATTCCGCTTGCGTTTATAAGTGGATCTCTGATACCTTGACCGAAAGGGCCAGGGTGCGGACTAAAGCCACCAGCGAGATGCTTATCCGACGACGGCTCGACACGATCGTGAATTTAGTGCAAGAGTACGACTGACAATGGAGGTGTCCCTGGTCAAATCTAGCCTCAACAAAGCAGATTGTTTAACGAGGGTGCCGCAAAGGTGGCTTGACGCCGCTAAGAAAGCCATTGAGCCCGTGCAACCAGCCTGCGCTGCGTCCGTGAGTCCCGTTCGATTTAATCAAATCAAAGAAGTCCACCAACAAAGTGGGCACCCTGGAGTCAAGCGGACACTGTATTTCGCCAAGTTGGTTGACCCAGGAGTACAAAAGACAGACGTCAGGAGAGTGGTCAGAAGCTGCGTGGCGTGCCAGTCTATAGACCCAGCACCCGTTCGCTGGAAGAAAGGGCAGCTGAGCGTGAGGAACCACTGGAGCCGGCTGGCGATAGATGTTACTCACCACAACGGCGCGAGCATTTCCTGACACTCATTGATTGTGGTCCATCCAGGTTTGCGATATGGCGACTGCTGCGTCGGCAAGATGCAGCCACTATCATCCGTCAGTTAAACAGCATCTTTCTTGAACGTGGCCCCCCAACGGAGATATTAACCGACAATGGCACCGCATTCACCAGCGAGCAGTTCGAGAAGTTTGCGGATGGCTGGGGAGTGCACTTACGGTTCCGGTGCGCCCACGTGCCGAGTGGAAATGGAATCATCGAAAGGAACCACAGGACCGTCAAGACCATCGCAGCCAGAACGGGCTGCACGGTGTCTGAGGCGGTCTACTTATACAACGTGACCCGAAGGATGATGTCTCACCCTCTACGGCGCCAGCAGACACATTGCATAGGTACCACGTTAGAGTGAAGGGCGCAAAACCAACCCACTGACGGAACTGAAAGTAACCGGAGAGAGGCTGAAGAAAAGCGATGTCGCCTGGATTAAAAACCGCACAGCAAGTGCACCACGAAATCTGGAATCGGACGCGTCACTGAGGTGATCAGCCCACAGGCGGTACGGGTCGACGGTATGCCCGTCCGCGTTAAGGACCTGCGTCCGTCGGCGCAGTTGCAACCACCGCTGGACGATGAGAGCGAATCGGAATCTGAGACCAGTGAGGCATCGCTCTGGTTCACGCCAGCCCCATCAGGCAGTGACTCGATATCAGTAGCCTTCAAGGGGCGCGGTGTCTTTCGACCCTCAGACCTCAGACAGGAGCACAAGCAACGATGAGGCTCAGAAAGTCCCTCTTCGAAGAAGTACCGGCTGGCGATCACCACCTCCCTGTCAACTCTGTGATCATGAGATCAGGGGGAGTGGGGGAAAATAGAAACGGCCTACCTGTAAAACGTTCTCGCATCTTCCTGGCCTGTGGGTTGAGAAAGGAAAAGAAAAGATTCAAAATGGCGTCCGTGACTTTTAATATTCACGGTCTCGTGCAGTCACGCAAAAAGTCGCGTTACACACATGCTAATGAGGTGTGTCTGGGCTCCATAAAAGCGGGTTGCTTGGAGACATTGGCAGACCAACATTTCACCCGTGCTTGGTGTACATCGTTTTTTGCGTTGCAGACATTTTCAGACGGAAAGAGTTGCGTCCCTTACACTGTTTAAGTCGACTCATTTGCTACAGTGAACATCACTTTAAAAAAAAAAAAAAAAAAAAAAAAAAAAATTATCAGTTGTTGAGAAGTAACATAGATGTTACTGACACAGTAGTGCTAATTAACAATTAAATGTACAATTAAATGATAATTGCTGTTTGAGTAGAAGAGATGGTTATATTTAAGTGTTTTGACAGTGAAAGGGTGGGCCTGAGATGCCATACTAGTAGCTTACATAAAGATAACCAGAGAAAGCAACTTGTTGGAACAGTTGCTGTGAAAATACTTATAGAAGAGACAGAGGGAAGCCACAGCACATCTTTGAGAAAGCAACTGTAGACTAGATGCCAGATCAGGACCTATCCCATGTTGATAAAGTATTTTTTTTTTTTTTAATTCATCTTTTCTGTATAGAAAGAATTTACATCTGCCTTGTTGAAAAATTCAGTTTTAATTTAGCAGAAAAAAAAAATGTCAGTGCATTTACATTTAAAGAAAACTCAAAATAATCTTTTTTTCTGTCTGAATTTCTGAGATGAGTTATTATTTATACTATTTACATTCAAACTATTGTCCTCATCTTTGTTGTTATCACAGTGTTTCGGCTGTTGTGCCCTCCAACCTTCATCAGGTGTATATCAATCCAAGTAGCCTACAGTGATTTATCAATTGTGAGTTCAATCACTGGATCAAGCAGTGTGTACTTGGACTCGGTGGAAACAGAGCCAGCAGTCTAGGGTCCCCCCCCTCACGCCAACTTTGATACGGGGGTTCCTCTCTCCAATATGTTGATTTCATATTCCCAACATGGGGGCCACAAACCCTCAAAGGAAAATTGGGAGAAGGGCAGTGCTTTTTTTTAAATTAAAAAAATCAGGGAATTACCTAATTTAAATGAAAATTTCAGTACATGTTCATTAATTATTTACTTTTATAATGAAAAGATTTTTTTTTTTTTTTTAATCATCAATATTTTCATAACTAAATTTTACTGAAATTACCACTTCTGACTCCCTGACTTCTGATAATAGTTCAAATATAAATATTGTAAATAATGATAACTCCTCATCCCAGAATTTCAGAGAGAAAAAAAAAAAAAATTACATTTATTTTATGTTTTCTTTAAAATGTAAATGCAATGATATTTTTCTGCTAGCTCATAACTGAATTTTGTGATAAAGATGAGGACAGTGGTCCGAACGTAAATAGTGTAAAATTTTGAAGAAAAAAATATTACCAGAAACAGATTTTTGACAAAACAAAATATTACCAGTAATAAAAAATTTTGTCAGCATTAATTAACCCATTGATGTTGATATGCCA
This sequence comes from Acanthosepion pharaonis, assembly GCA_903632075.3. Lineage (NCBI taxonomy): Eukaryota > Metazoa > Mollusca > Cephalopoda > Sepiida > Sepiidae > Acanthosepion > Acanthosepion pharaonis. The sequence continues at coordinate 904,765 of CAHIKZ030000931.1, read as the reverse complement.
TAAAACAAAATAAAACTAATCTAAACCAAAGAATACATATTCTATTCATACGAATCTATCCTAAAAATGTTCGCATTAAATAACCCATTGAGGTTAATATGCCATAAAGTAAAATAAACCAAACTCTCTCATATTATATATATATATATATATATATATATATATATATATATATATATTATTGCTAGGAAATTTGTCCCGCTTTCCTACATCAAAGGGTTGCGGTTAAAAATTGGGTTGAGGTTTAAAAATTGTGATAAAACACAAGTTAGACAGCAAGATTAGAGCAAAAAAACTCTCTCTTTTAGGTGCGTACGAATAAAGAAAAAAACTCTTGCTCGGCGAGTAACAATGAATGAAGAAAGTGTTTATTTACAATATATAGAGAAAAAAAAGGTAAAGGGGTAATAGGACAATTAGGAGAGAAAGAAAGAGAAAATGTTCTTAACTTAAAAAGGCTTGCCCAAAATATTTCTCTGAGTGCCTAAAGAGTTCTTTAAGCAATTAGAATATTATTGTTAAGGTTCTGATAGAAACACTCACAGTTCTTGTAGAGTGGGAAAATTGTTCGCAGATGAAGGAATCCTGCAATTTGAGTGAGTTCATAGGTCAACAACAGAAGTCCAGTGGGCTTGTCAGGAGTGGTGAAGGGATGCAGCTTTGGATTGGTCTTGAATAGTGGATCAACATTCATTCTTGACAGCCTTTTTGTAGTAGTTCTGTGGTGGTAAAGAAACGACTCAACTGATAGTAACAGATAGGAACCACGAGGAGCGTAATCGACAAAATAGTGTCACACGTCCAACCTTCTCACGAGCAAAAAGCTCAGTGCCCAGAAACAAAAACACGCCTGCTTTATACAGCCAAGGATCGACCATAATTTGCATGTGAATGATGAGACAATGAGACTTTGCGTTAACGGTCTGAGACTGCCCGGCATAAAACATGGGCGCTGCCATTTTGGTTCTTTTTATCGTTGAACAATCGGAGTTTGCATGACGCACAGATTCGCGGGCGTTTCCGAGGTAGGCCATTTTCACAATTCTCCCCCCTGATCGCATGATCACAAATAGGGCAAGGAGGGGGCGATCGTCGCCGTCGAGTCCCCCTCCGAAGGGGGACAACACAAGCTTCATTCTCATGCGTGCTCTCGTCTGTGGTTTGAGTGTCAGTACGGTGTCCGCCGGGAGGCTGCTGATATCGGAGTCACTGCCTTGCAGGTCTAACTCCAGGCAGATCGAACGCTCACTACTCTCAGACTCGGAATCGCTTAGTAACGGTAGCGGTTGCATCACCGGTCGCAGGTTTTTAATGTGACGAGGCACCCCATCAACTCTCACAGATTGCGGGCTGATCACCTCCGTAACATGTTCAGTGCCATATTTTGTCGTGCACTTGCCACGTGGGTTTTTGACCCAAACAACATCTCCTTTTTTCAATCATCCTCCAGTCACTTCTAGTTCAGGCAGTGGGTTGGCTTCAATGCCTTTCACTCGAACATGATACTTGTGCAGTGCATCAGCCGGTGCTGTGGACGGCAAAACGTTATCTTTTGGGGCTACATTATACCAGTAAACCGCCTCCGATACTGTACAGCCCTTCCTGGCTGCGATGGTCTTGACGGTTCTGTGGTTTCGCTCTACGATGCCGTTTCCAGATCCAGAAGTGACACATTGACTCACTGTTGCCGCCACGCTCTCAGCTTCTGTGCGCACACTTCTGCATCGGCAGTAAAAGCATCCACAAAATCGTTCAATTCACAGTAATCAAGTACCAGCCGTACCTTCTGTTTCTGCACGACTGCCATCAAGAGAATCAGACCCTTTGGGGGTGCCAGTCTTTCCTGGGGGTACGGAATCAACCAGCCGTTCACAATCCACTGTTGAAGTTCTTTCTCGTATTTTCCTCTGATGCTGTCGGGAACTTTGTACTCTGCGACCTTGTTGCGAAGCTGAACTGGTGGGTCTTTTTGGGCCCATTTCCACCAGGTAGTCCACACCCTCTCGTCGGAATTAAAGGAGACGTCGAAATCCGGCTCACTGATGCAAAGGGCTGCACACACCTTTCTTCCTTTACCCAGTTCCACATTTCCGGCTGGCATGATTATCATGCCTCCTAACGCTCAGATCGCATCGATCCCAAGCAGCAGGTTGTAACTGAGGGGCCTTTGACGTGCCACCAAAACGTCGACCTTGGCATGATTCCCTCCATCTGTGAGGATTGAGACAGTCCCGACACCACAACAAGCCCAGGACACTCCATCAATCGTCCAAATCTAGATTTGTTGACTGCTCCATGTCACGCATCGATCCGCACTGACAATCAATCGGGAACATCCAGTGTCGATGAGCGCTGAACATCGTTTACCCTCAACGCTCACGTTGACAACAGGCAATGCTGCATTTACTGACTGAGAGGGGGCAAGGGTTGCGACAACACCTTGTCCCCGGACTAGTTTCCCGAGCAATCCTATGCTGCATGGCCTAACTCGTTGCAGCGATGACAGCGTAGTCGTGCTCGTCAACTGCTCCCACCTCCTACATCACTTCGGCTCCGGCAGTCTCTAGAGAAATGGTTTGGTCCACTGCACTTGTAACACTTTGGGACCTTCTGTGGTGTCTTGTGTGTCCTCACGGCTGCCGCGACCTGTTCCGTGTCTTTCAAGATGTTTTGGGCCCTGGCTAGCAATTCGTCAATTCCCAGTGTGTCCAATCTTGAAGACACTCGCAGGAGCCGACTGGTGTCGTTGGGAAGTCCTGCCAGGAAGGGGCGTATCCCAGTATGCGGTCTGTTGCTCCTCCAAACGGCACCACCAGCCTTCGCAAATCGGCCAGGTAGACATCCACCATCTCACCCGGCTTGAGCCGTCATCCGACGAACTGTTTCCAAGCGATGAAGGGGTCTATTCCAAAGGCCGTATATAGAGCACTCTTGATCTCCTCTAGGTCAGCATCGTCCCCGAGTTGTTGATATATGCCGTAGTCCCCCCTCATTAGTCTCAGTGGGATGACCAGTGCAGGCACTTTTATTTTGGACACCCTGCAAACACGTTCGGCCTTTTCAAACCATTCGACGTCAGTCGGGCCCGTAGGGGAGCCGTCGAATTCTGGGATCAATTTTAAATCGAACTTGTCCATTGTCGAAATAGCTTGTGGTGGTAAAGAAACGACTCAACTGATAGTAACAGATAGGAACCATGAGGAGCGTAATCGACAAAATAGTGTCACACGTCCAACCTTCTCACAAGCAAAAAGCTCAGTGCCCAGAAACAAAAACGCGCCTGCTTTATACAGCCGAGGACCAACCAAAATTTGCATGCGAATGACAAGACAACGAGACTTTGTGTTAACTGTCCGAGACCGCCCGGCATAAAACATGGGCGCCGCCATTTTGGGTTCTTTTTATTGTTGAACAATCGGAGTTTGCATGACGCACAGATTCGCGGGCGATTCCGAGGTTGGCCATTTTCACAATTTTCCTCACAAGTTTTTTTGTGAAAGAGGTTCTGGAGCTCCCTAATGTTGACCTCACAGACGGTGGGCAGATTTCTCACTGGCAAAATAGGCAAGATTCTTCAAATTTATGGAGTTTTGGTAGGGGACTTTTCCATCCAAAATCGTTGTACAAATTTACTGGCCCCTCTAATGGCCAGAAAACACATTCCTATTTCTGATAAGAATCAGGTCCCTGTGAGCCGGTTTCGAAGGTACTGAAAACAGGTTGAAGAAGGTTTCTCCCATACTTTATGGCACCATGGAAAGAATAATGGTGGTGGAATTCCTTTTTATTTTCCAGTTCTCTCGTTAGTCAGAAAATATATTCTTATCTCTGATAAGAATCAAGGCCTTGGGATCCGGTTTTGAAATTAAAAAGAGGTTGGAGTGAGGATAGAAAAAATAGCAAGAATGTGAACTTGTTCTCAAGTTAAATTCCAACAATATATATCTCCAGAGGAGGAAATTCATGTAGAATTAGCATAATAGAGGTTGTCCTGTTTGCACTCCTCCCCAGTCTTTAAAGAGGTGTATAGGTTTATCTTGTTTCCTGTTTAGGATTGTTTTTGGTTCCTTCTAAAGTCTATTTCAGCACTATATTCCTAACTCTGGTGCTTTCCTATGCTAATATAACTCCATACAGTAACCTTCTTCTTTGAGTGGCTGTTGGACCTTGTATTGGCTGAACAAAAGAAAAATAACAGAAATTTTACACAGAAATCTTCTCAGAGGAACTGAACATCTATTACAATTTACATTTCTCTATCCACAGGATGGGAATTTGGCTAGTTATATAAAATAAAGGTTACTTACGTAATGAAATGGAACTTGGTAGAGTTCCCCTAAAGTGAGATCAGCAGTTCGAGTTCTGTCATACTGGGCATTTTGGTGTGGTCCAAACTGCTGACCCTTATTACAGAAACGTGTTCCAACATACATATGGGGAGCTTCATTGACTTCAAGACGAAATTCTTGATTGTGGCCCCACATGGCAACAATGCTGGAAAACTTTATCTCGATCATTGCAAGGTGTTTTATACAGCCACCAGATGAATCAAAACTTTCTTTCAATTGGAATTCATACGCTAGTTTTCTGCAAGAGAAAAAAAAATTTACCGTCTCATAAGATCTAATTCAACTTAGTGAGTAATTGTGTGGAGTAATAAATTTTATTATTTCATAAAAAGATGGCTTGTTAATTTTAATGCCTCCAAAACTAAATTTCACTCCATCAATCATCTGAAAGACCCCTCTTTACCTTCCATCAACATTGCTGATGTGTACCTCCAGGAAAGTGACTTGTCTTCTCGGGTTAACATCTCAGTTGTCATGAAGTGGAAAGACTATATTGAATGCATTGCTAGATCAATTGCTAAGAAAGTTGGTTCACTGTCATGTGAGACAATTTTTCTCTCCAAAATCCATCTTACATATTTATAAGTCTACCATTCTTCGAAGCATAGAATATTGCTGCCATATATAGTCTGGTGCTCCTGCTATTTACCTTGAGCTCCTTGATAAAATCCAAAGAAGATTCAGCAATATTACTGGTCCTCATCTGGTAGCTCAGCTGCAGTCACTTACCATAAGGTTGCTTCTCTGTGCCTTTTTTATAAATACTTTCATGGTAAATGTTTGGATGAACTCTTCATCATGGTTCCTAGATTTTATGAATTTAAATGCAATACTTGACTGGCATTGGGATCTCATCAATTTACAGCTGAGCTGGCTAAATGTAGCTGTAAGTTCTATGCTAACAGTTTCTTTTCTTGCACTTCTTGATTGTGGAACTCCCTTCTGGCTCTATGCTTTCCATCAAAATTTAATCTGTAAAAATTTAAATACAATGTCAATTGTTATTTATGGTCTTCCTTATTTCTCTTTTCTGTTTCTGCTCATTACTAATGTTTCTGTTCCTAATTCCTCCACGCCCTGTAATCCCTTGTGTTTTAGTAGCTTTACTGCATTGTGTGGGGTGAGTTACTGATGAAAAAAAAGGAGAAAGAGAAAAAAAGAAAAGAAAAGGAGAAAGAGAAAAAAAGAAAAGAAAAGGAGAAAGAGAAAAAAGAAAGAAAAGGAGAAAGAAAAAAAGAAAAGAAAAGGAGAAAGAAAAAAAAAAAAAAGGAGAAAGAGAAAAAAAAGAAAAGAAAAGGAGAAAGAAAAAAAGAAAAGAAAAGGAGAAAGAGAAAAAAAAAAAAAAAGGAGAAAGAGAAAAAAGAAAAGAAAAGGAGAAAGAGAAAAAAGAAAAGAAAAAGAGAAAAGAAAAAGAAAAGAAAAGGAGAAAGAGAAAAAAAGAAAAGAAAAGGAGAAAGAGAAAAAAAAAAGAAAAGGAGAAAGAGAAAAAAAGAAAAGAAAAGGAGAAAGAGAAAAAAAGAAAAGAAAAGGAGAAAGAGAAAAAAGAAAAGAAAAGGAGAAAGAGAAAAAAGAAAAGAAAAGGAGAAAGAGAAAAAAGAAAAGAAAAGGGAGAAAGAGAAAAAGAAAAGAAAAGGAGAAAGAGAAAAAGAAAAGAAAAGGAGAAAGAGAAAAAAGAAAAGAAAAGGAAAAAGAGAAAAAAGAAAAAAGAAAAGGAAAAAGAGAAAAAAGAAAAGGAAAAAGAGAAAAAAGAAAAGAAAAGGAAAAAGAGAAAAAGAAAAGAAAAGGAAAAAGAGAAAAAAGAAAAGAAAAGGAAAAAGAGAAAAAAGAAAAGAAAAGGAAAAAGAGAAAAAAGAAAAGAAAAGGAAAAAGAGAAAAAAGAAAAGAAAAAGAGAAAGAGAAAAAAAGAAAAGAAAAGGAGAAAGAGAAAAAAAGAAAAGAAAAGGAGAAAGAGAAAAAAAGAAAAGAAAAGGAGAAAGAGAAAAAAAGAAAAGAAAAGGAGAAAGAGAAAAAAAGAAAAGAAAAGGAGAAAGAGAAAAAAAGAAAAGAAAAGGAGAAAGAGAAAAAAAGAAAAGAAAAGGAGAAAGAGAAAAAAAGAAAAGAAAAGGAGAAAGAGAAAAAAAAAAGAAAAGGAAAAGAAAAGGAGAAAGAGAAAAAAAGAAAAGAAAAGGAGAAAGAGAAAAAAAGAAAAGAAAAGGAGAAAGAGAAAAAGAAAAAAAGAGAAAGAAAAAAGATATATAAACAAAAAATAAACTTTCTGGTCATTAGATCTGATAAGGTAATTTAATTTATGGATTGTTTAGTCCTCAATGATTAAAATGCATTTTCCTCAGCCAAGTTTTGTATTTCACTGAACACCGATATCAACAGAGGTTCAGTGAAATGTCTTATTTATAACTTTGTAACTCCATTTTCTTTTCTTTTTTCTTTTTCTCTCTATATATATATTTCTTTCCTTCTGTTTGGCCAGTTTTATTTCAATAATTTATCATCCATTGACTGGTTTGAAAATTCCCTGTAAATTTTATAATTCAATTTACAAGGTGAAAATGATCATTAACCTAATGTAAGCTTAATTCCTATTGCATGAAATATGTTGCTCTGTTTAATTAAAACACTGAGCTCTATGCATTAATCAGTTTTAGTATTTAGTATTTTATGTTGTATTAATAGGATTCACTTGGATTATATACCAACAGATTATTACCTATATTTGTGCAGTACTTAGTGGAAAGTGCACAATATCAGTGGTAGAACTAACATATTCAGTTGTATGGATATGAGTTTGTAACCCTAAGTTTCATGCTTTAGCAATCAGATAAACTGGTTTATTTTTTAAAAATGGATCTATGTTTGTTTTACTATGTTTGGTAGTGGGAGGGAGAATTTACTTCTGTGTTTGATATTGGTAACACTCCCATACATACAGGTGTACGTATTTTAGTTCACACAAACATCCATATAAACAAGCAGAGGCTTGTTTAATGGAACATCGCTACATATATAATAAAAGCTATGGTTGCGTCACCTAAATAGAATTACAACTGCATATGTATGTCTGTCTGAATGCATGAATGTTTATCTGTGCCTACCCTCGGACTTTTATTTTCTTAATTTATCCTATTATTTGGGCAGTAGGTAAATTTTTGAAGAGCTTGTTAAGATTTTGAGCTTGGTAATAGTTGCTACATATTTTTTTGTACTCCTGACATTCTATCAAGATATGTTTGACTGTGAAAAATTGGTTGCGGTGAGTACACTAAGGTGTAGTTTCTGCCTTGAACATGTATGTGTGTCAAGTGTATGTGCATGTCAAGTAAGTGTGTGTGTATGTGTGTGTCAAGTATGCATGTGTCAAGTGTGCGTGTGTTTGTGTCTCTATGTCAAGTGTGTGTGTGTTTGTGTCTCTATGTCAAGTGTGCATGTGTTTGTGTCTCTATGTCAAGTGTGCGTGTGTGTGTGTCTCTATGTCAAGTGTTTTTGTGTCTCTATGTCAAGTGTGTTTGTGTCTCTATGTCAAGTGTGTTTGTGTCTCTATGTCAAGTGTGTTTGTGTCTCTATGTCAAGTGTGTTTGTGTCTCTATGTCAAGTGTGCGTGTGTGTTTGTGTCTATGTCAAGTGTGCGTGTGTGTGTGTGTGTCTCTATGTCAAGTGTGCGTGTGTGTGTGTGTGTCTCTATGTCAAGTGTGTGTGTGTTTGTGTCTCTATGTCAAGTGTGCGTGTGTTTGTGTCTCTATGTCAAGTGTGCGTGTTTGTGTGTGTGTCTATGTCAAGTGTGTGTGTGTTTGTGTCTCTATGTCAAGTGTGTGTGTGTGTGTGTGTCTTATTCTATTGAGCACTACGTCTTGTCTGCGATCAGCTAACAGCTTTATATTCTCCTTTCTTATTGTTGGCCGATGTTCATTTAGTTTATTGTTTGGGAACATGTCCCAAATTGCTTGCCATTTTCTTCTTGATGTGTCGTGTAATTTTGTTTTTATAATCCGCATATGGGAGTTTGATGTTGGCTATTTCCATTTTCATTGCATCTTTTGGCCAAGTGTTGGCTTAATGGTTTCCTTTGATGCCCATATAGCTAGGAATCCAAACCAATATTATTTTGTGCTTTATTGAATGATGACAAGCTTTTAGGATTTCTTGAATATAGGTTATTTATTGCTGGTTATTGTTTTGTTTTATGGTATGTCAACCTTAATGGTTTTTTAATGTCAACAATTTTTATTGCTGCTAATAGTTTTTTTTTGTTCAAAAATCTATTTCTGTTAATATTTAAAAAAAAAAAAAAAAAAAAAAAATGTATAGCTGGTAATATTTTTATTTTTTTTTCAAAAATGTAATACTTTTTTTTTTTTTTTTTTAAAAAGTATTTCCGGTATTAAAACCTATTTTTACACTTTCATAGTATTTTGATCCAAGTTTGGGTGTTAACAATTTGCCCATAGCTGGAACCCTAATAGGTGATACCACCCTGGGTCAGGGTGGATCTGAGAACACCAGCAGTTAAGAGGTGGTTCGACGCTCCTCAAAACCTCCTGAACAGAGGCCTTGCTGTTGGATGTAGTTTATCGTCATACCCTGGATGTTTTAAACATAGGGATTATTTGTGTTATTTTCTTTAATGGCTGTTAAACTAGATAGAAAGTCTGAGAAGATTATAAATTTTTATGGCTTGTGGTTCTGCTGTACAAATGGATCCATCATTTGGTAGCCTAGTTTTTGTCTGAATCTGTTTGTTTGTGGCTGCTGCACCTACTCTATCTAAGATCTTTGATCCATCTGTGTAGAATGGTCTATAGTTACAATATTTATCTCTTAATTATCCATATATGCTTTTGTTGATTGTATATTATTTTTTTTTATGTGTCAATGTAAGGAATATGTGAGGTTTGGGATTGTCCACCTTCTTTATTGTGATTGGTTTAACATTATCAAGATCTTTGTCTATTTGTTCTACTACTTCTTTGATTCAAAGACCAACTGAAGAGATGACTGTTGGTTTAGTTCTATAGAACTGGATATATTGAGGTTCATACATTTGTCTGGCCTGCTAGATTATTTGGGTTAGATTACAGTTTTAGTGCATATTGGAGGGATAATTTTTTCCATCTCAGAGATAATGGTGGTTCACTGGTTTCTATATAGAGACTTTGTATAGGTGAAGATTGGAAGGCTCCAAGAGGCCTTGATTTTGTATAGATTGTATCTTTTCAAGATAGGTCTTATGTACGGCACTGTAAATAATGCATCCATAGTCTAGTTTTGATCTGATATGTGACCTATATATTCTGAGCGTTACATTTTGGTCAGCACCCTAATCCAGTTTTGATATTGCCTTTAAAAGCTTCAAAGCCTTTTGGTATTTTTGTTTAAGGTAGTCAATATGTGCTTTGAAGTTAAGTTTGCTGTCTAGTATGATTCCTAGATATTTTATTTGTTGGATTATGGGAATGTGTCCATTCAATTTTAATTCAGGATCAAGGTGATGGGCTCATTTTTTTGCAGAAATGTATACAAACAGTTTTTGTTTTGGAGAAACAGAATCAGTTTTCATTTGTTAATCTTTCTATCTTGTTTAAACATGTTTTTAGATATCTTTCAAGGGAAGGTATGTTTGGTGATTAGTAGTGATGAGAAAACATCTACAAATAGGCATTTTTCAATTCCTGTATTAATGGTTTTAACAATACTATTTATTTTTAGAATAAAATGTGTGACTGATAAAATGCTCCCTTGAGGTACCCCTGCCTCCTGTTCATGTGTCTGATATTGTGTTACCATTTTGTACTCTAAATGTTCAGTTTGAGAGGAAGTTTTGGATGAATATGGCCATTCTTCCTTTTATTCGCATCTGGTGAATGTCTTTTAATATACTATTCTTTCATGTAGTGTCATAAGCTTTTTCAATATCAAAGAATACTGACGCCACATAGTGACCTTGAACTAGGCCATCACAAATAAAAAATTCTAGCCGTACAAGTTGATCAATGGTTCCTTGGTTTTTCTGGAATCCACTTTGGTAACTAGATAAGATATTGTTTCTCTTCAAGTACATCAGTTGAGAATTTACCATTCTCTCCATTATTTTGCAAATACAACTTGTTAGTGTGAGGGGTTGGTAGTTTGTTAGGTTCGAATGGTCTTTGCTGGGTTTAAGAATTGGAGTAATGATAGACTCAAGCCATAATTCTGGAAATTTGTCTGAACACCATACATCATTAAGGATTTTGATTAGTATTAAAAGAGACTCTTCTGGCAGGTGCTTTAAAAGTTGGTAATGGATTTCATCTGGACCAGTTGCAAAATTTTTACTTTTGCTTATGGATTCTTTTAGTTCTGTCATAGTAAAGAGAATATTGTATTCTTTTTTATTGTTTGAAGTGAACACAAGTTTTTTTTGTCCCATAATATTTTTAAATTTGGGAGTGTAATTTGTTGAAATTTTTTGAAATTCTGTTGCTATTAGGTTAGCTAAATCTTTTTTTTTCCCAGTGCATTTATCTCCATTTGTTTTGCTTAAATGAATTGTTGCAGTTTGTGATGTTTTTTTCCATAAATTTTCCTTATTATTTCCCACATTTTATTTATTGGGGTTTTGATGTTTAATTTGGAGATATAATTTTTCAAAGTTTCTCTTTTGGATTTTTTTAAATTATACAGCATGCTTTTGTTCATGTCTGCTTGTAGTTTTATAAGTTGATCATAGTTGGGTTGTCTAAGAATATCTTAAGCATTTTTTTCTTGGTTCTAACTGCTTCTCTGCATTCTTCCATGAACCAGGGTTTTGATTTGGTATGTGGTTTAAAAGAACATCTGGGTGTTGTTTGCCTTTCTATTTGTATTAGTATGTTTATAAAGGAGACTAATGGTTCTGGTTCATTGAGAATTTTCAAGTTGATCTGCGATGAGCAGAGGTCATTGAATTTTAGCCAGTTAGCATTGTGTAGATGCCATTTTGGATTCCTTTCTTCTGACATAGGCGAATGGTCACTACCACATTGGTCATCATGAACTTTCCATAGAAAATCTATAAAAATTGATGGGGAGTATATGGTTAGGATGATAAATGATATTGATCCAGTACCTGGGTATATGTATGTGTGCATTTGGTTATTAAGGATACATAAATCAGATGATTCCCGTAGAGATTCTATAATTTTACCAGATTGATTGAAGTTTCTGCAGCCCCACATTTTTCTGAGTCGGTCTATATTTCTCAAGGACACATGGCACAGTGGATAAAGGCATTGGTTAGATCCAGTGACAGGACCCAGAGTGTGAGTTCAATACTCGGTTAAGGTAGTGGAGAATTTTCAGAGGGAAATTAACAGGAGATAACTGATAACTGACATCCATTAAACATGGCATGTGGAACTAGAACAGTCTACCCCAGTGAGTGAAATAAAGGTTCAGTTTGAAATTCCAACCATCTGAAGAAGGCTGGAGTGTACAACGGCTGAAACGTTGTGATAAATATGGCGACAAAGATGAGGACATTAGTCCGAATAATGTAAATAATCCACATTTTTCTGTGTGCATTAAAATCTATTAGTAGAAATGGAGTGGGAAGTTATCCAATTAGGCTTTTTATTCAGTCTGTGTTTTGGAGGAATATAAATTGAACATATTGTTTGATGAATTGAAGCTTTTACTGCCATAGTCTGTAGATTTGTATTTAATTTTAGTTTTTCATGGGGTATTGATATTTTTTTTTTTTTGCATTACCTGCACTTGGCATATTCTCTATTGTTGATACCTTAATTTTGTGGTGAGTTTCCTGTCCTTTAAAGGAGATATTATCGCTATCTTTAAAAAAAGGTTCCAGTAAGCAAACTATATTTGGATTGTAAACTGTAACTGTTGATTTCCTCATAGTTTTGTTTAACACATCTACAGTTCCATTGTATTATGCTTGTATTCTGTTTGTCCATTTGAGTGGTAATTATTTTTATTTTAGAGAATGGATCTTAAGGATAACTATGTTTTGGGTTCTTGGTTGTCAATTTCCATATAGTCAATACTTTTTAAATTGTTTGTTTTCCTTGTTTTTCACCGAGTATTTGTATGTTGATCATTTAGGTTCTTTCCATTTTGTTTTTTTTTCTGATTATCTTTATGCCAGTTGTTGTCCTGTTTATTTTCTTTTAATTCTATTTCTTTTGTTTTTTTGGATTTCAATTTTGTTTTGTATTGAGGTTTTATTAATTTTTGTTCTGTCAGTTCTGTGTAATCTTCCATTTGAAACATTTTGAGTGTTTTTTAGTTGAAAAGTTGTTAGTAAATTTTGTGTTGGATTTACATTGTTTGTGGTTGGTTTTGGTTCAGCTGTAGGGTCTGATCCTGGGTTTTTCTTGGAAGGCTTTTTAGTTTTTTTCTTTTTCCTGAGGTTGCTGTGATTATTTTTTCATTTTTGCTATTGAATACCGTTTTGAGAACAATTAAGAGAGACTTTAGTTCATTTAGTCTTCAAGTCAATGACCCAGATTGGTGCTTCAATTAAGGGATTCGATTTGTTTTCATTAATAGTTTTATTTATTCTTTGAGCTATATAAGTATTATTTTTGGTGTAGTTCATCACCTCTTTTCGAGCTTCAGGAAAGGGTATGTTTTTTTTGGTATTTAATTTTTAATATTTCTTTTTTCTTGTTTAGAAATGCTGCAGTTCTTTGAGTGGGTGTAATGGTTTTCAGCACCTGGTCTCATCTAGACAGTCCTCCTCTATATGGTTTGGGTCCCTTGTACCACATTTTCCACATATTAGTTTATTCCTGCAATTGTTCTTATGGTGTCCAAATTTCTGTCACCTGAAACATTGGAGGGGGTTTTGAACATATTGTTCAAACTTTATTATTTCAAATCCTATCTTTATGGTTTCTGGTATTTGGAGAGTATTGAATGTTAGGATGTAGATTTTTTCCATGTTTTTCTTTGTTATAATCCTTCCAGCATCAGTGATACCTTGTTTTTTTTTGTTTTTTTTAACTAATTTTATTTCCTCCATGGTGCAAAGGGAAAGTTTATTATTTCTTATTACTCCCTTTGAGAAATTTAAGGTTTTGTGGGGGGTAAGTTTTGATATTAATATCTTGGAATTTTAAAAAATTTTAATAAAGTGTTTGCATATTTTTTCTTATTGATCTTCACCAGCAATGTTCAGTCTCAGAGTTTGTTTTTTTTTTTTTTTTATATTTTTCAGTGTGATATTTTTAGAGAGAATTTTTTGGATCAGGAATGGTGACATTCAAGTTAATGGTTCATTATTATTTGCCTCTAGGACAATAAATTGTGGAAAGTTATTGTATTCAGTCTGAATCTGAGTTCACATGAGGTCTTAGATGATTTTTTTTTTTAATTGAGCCATGGATAGTTTTAAGATTGATTCATCATCTATGCTCCCTATCCACCTTGCCATGGTGGGGCTATGTAAATAGTATACTCATTTTGGAAGGGGTTCTCGAGCACCTGTTTCATTTTTCCAATATCCAAGTATTACAGATTGTTTTGGATTTTGCAGCCATGTCAATTCCTTATCTTTCAAATTGATTGACCCTCAGCCACTGCTTGCCATCATATATTTGGGGGTTGATATTAGTGATATTGGTGGAGGGCTGCAGAAAGTGTGAGCTATTAATTATAGATTTGGTGTGGATTATATATATAATGGGGCCTTGTGTGACCAGCTGATTGATTGGATCGGGCCACTCTGACTGCCTGTCTAGTCCAAGTAAGAGCCAAAATGGAATGTTGCAGCTAATGGCCTTTTAGTTCCATAGTCATCAGCTACTCAGCCAGTAGGATTTTGTCCTCAAACATCACGGGTCACCATCCATGGCAAACAAGTGGCCCCTTTGGGGGACTTTTTACTCCCTGCAGAGGTGCAGTTGGTGTATTCTATGGCCCCAACTGACAGGGTGGACCCCACTTGGTTTTCTCAAATGCTGCTAGGTGGTGCTGTTGAAATCTATAAAAAGACATTTCATCACTCACGTGTTCTGCCCCTTGCTCCAAGATGTCGTATGTGGTAATTATGTTCCCACTGGAGAATGTCAGTTTCTCTGATCCACTGACAACTGAACTCTTTCCAATGGATGGCATCTGCATGTGGCTTCCAAAACCTCCCTATGAGATATCAACCTTTTCTTTGGTTGTTCCAACTCTGCGCAAAGCTGACTTGATCATTGATGCTTATACTTACTTACCCTAACTTTTGAACCAAAAAGAAAATGGACATACTCAAGAGACATTGAAAACTTTGTTTCACAACATATATAAGAGAGAATAAACGGTTTGTGGTAGAAACCAAAGGATTTGTATGCTTCTTAATTGTTTACACATTGAACATACCAATAACATATACATACTAACATGCAACCTTGTAAATTCCATGAGTGCAATGACCAAGACATCTGTGCCCTTAACAAGACAAATACAATAGTCTATTATTAGAAACTACAGCAAAAAATTATAATTCAGACAAAAATCATGGATTGCGTTACTATAAACATATTACTTTGAGTCACTATCAAAATTTCAGGCATAGTAAAAAAAAAAGATATTTTTTTTATGAGATAAAGATCAAAATTTGAATGTGGCTTATTACTTTATTGCTTTGTAGTGAAAGAGAAAATCAATTACCCCGAAAAAAGTTTGTGTTGTGTCCAATCTGCTGAAGAAAAATTACCAAAGAGTAGTTAGCAAAATCTACTTCAATGACTAGAATCTATGCTAATGTTCTCCCCTCCCCTGAATGGCGTAACCAATCAGAAAGATCTCTTGATGAACCAAAGCCGTTGTTTTTCACTTATAAAGGCAGAAGATTTTTTGAGCTGGTGAGCTGAACATGCATTTTTGTTCGTGAGAAGTGAAGGTTGGATGTGTGACCCCATTTTGTTGTTTCTACTTTGCTTGTTGGACTGTTATGACGGACTATCGTTTGAACTGCGATTTGGCTACAAGTGTTGCAGTCAGGAAACAGAAGAAATCTATTGCAGTTGCTACTATAAGTTGACAGTCTTTTCTTTTCTTTACTACAACCATACTTTTACACAAATACCCTTGGAAAAACCATGAATTCTACTTTCCTGACACTCTGGCTAATTGCCAATCAATTTATACATGGTTACATTACAGGCAAAACAAGAAGAAATAGTTCCTGATAAAGTTTGGGATTCTTAACCTATTACTAAAACAGTCAAATAACAAAGAGAGAGACACCACCAAGTAACTTCATTTTCCATCAATTCTAAATAACATCATTCTCTTATTTTATTTATTTATTTTTTTTTTAATGTTGGTTCTGTTGTTGAGGTTCAATGTGTTCCTCCCATGTTTCGGTAAACACCAGTAATTACACCGCTCACTCTAGCGGTAAGTTCAAAGCTAGTGTCCAGCTTCCAGACAAAAATAAACTTAATACGAACCTCTATAACAGTGCACGTCACCACGGTCCCAACTGCACTCCCAGCCAAAATGTCACAGACTGGTTTTATTGACCAAAAATACGGCCAACGCACCAATCATCACCATTGGCCTTGTTCTCAATCAGAGTGCCCAGATTGACCAATCAGCATGCAAACCACCACTAGACAAATCGTGCCAACCAGCATAAAATAAACAAATGTTGGAGAATGTACTTTTCTTAGACCAAACTTGCGAGAGGAAAGGATGTAGCTGACGAAATGACGAACTGTCTAGCTTGGTTTTAAGCACATATCCATCATAAAACAGCAGCCCGACAAGCAAAACATCTTAGACGCTTTGAATCCAGTAAGTGCGAATATTTATCGTCACAGGGTCCAATGTCATTCCACGTAACCCCACTACTACCAAATAAGAAAATAAAATAAAAAAAATCTCCTGGGTCTTATATGAAGACTTAAGTTATCTGGTAGACCCAATGTTGTAACCTAGGGAAGGTTACTGAACAGAATAATCACACAAAGGTTGGTAATGAATGATAATACTTAGGACAAGAACACCACATATAAGATTCACCAGCGGTGCATAGAAGAAGCAGTCAACTACTAGAAGTGAGTCAAGTGAATTCCACAATGATTCTCCAACTGCAGACCAACATACAGTATTTACTACTGTATTTATGGGAATGGGGGCATATCCGTTATCGTCTGTAGGTATGCTACAACACTCATGTTTATCTAAACTCCAAAGAATACCAGAACATGCATAAAGCTTTAACTTTAAGATCTTAGAGTTATAAAACTTAATTATAGAAAAAAAGACATAATTAAAAGGGAACAAAAAGGAAAAACTTAGTGTAAATGTAAAAAAGAGAGAGAGAGAGAGAAAAAAAATGATAAAAGAAAAACGGAATGAGCTAACCGGTTATCACTCCTCACACGTCAGAACTCTAAAGAAAATTTTTGTGCACAGCTGATTAAAAAGGAAACATGAAAAAGAAAATACACACGTTTCAATAATATTAGGTCGTTACATATATTTGTTTGCTTTTTTCCGATATCTTGCGGATGATCTTGAAGAAACTTTTGCATAATTTTTTGCTTCTTCGTAACTCTGGTCATCCTGTGAAACCATTGTCTAATGTTATTGAAATTTTATTTTAGATTAGACAACCCTTTAAGATGGAATGCCAAGTAGACAAGAATGAGCATGTTCAACATCATCTTTGCTTTTAATCAAGGTCACAAAGCTGCTCAGGACATTTGGAGATAACTTCCTTACCAACAGAATGATATGAAATGCTTCAAAACAACAGTCAATGCTAAGCTGTATGTTGAAAAAAAATGAATAGGCACAAAGAGGCTATTCAGCTGAAAAGTACTGGTAATACAGTATGTTTATTCAACAGGACAATGCTTGCCCCCGACGTCACTAATATGATTTAAATTAAAGATTTTGGTTAGAAAGTTCTGCCACACCCAACATATTCTCTTGACTTAGCGTCTTTAGACTTACCATATTTGGTTAGTTTCTAACAATTTGAGGGGTGTTTCATTCAACAACGATGTGGAGGTTAAAACATGTCTTGATGAATTTTATTAGTCAAAACTTAGTGATATCTATTGTTGAGGCATTGAACAGTTAGTGGATAATTGAGAGGATGTCATGAACAATGAAGGGGAATACATTGTTAAATGATTCATCATAACTATTAATAAGTATTGAAATAAATTACAAAAAAAAAAAAAAAAAAAAAAAAAAAAAAAAAGAAAGGTATATTTTTTATAAACAAATCATATTTGGTGCTAACAGTTGTGCATAAAAATTTTACTTTCTTTGATCAATGAGTGAGTATTGATAACTGGTTAGTTCATTCTGTTATTGTTTTTTATTATTATTCTCCTTTTCACGTGAAACTATTGTTTTGCATGTTGCCCCATTTTAATTATGTCAGAGCCTTTACTATATAATAGTATAATATTAAATGTAAATGTGGCAGGGGGAGGGTTGTATGTGACCAAATATAAGACTTTCTGAAAACTTACTTTTTGCTGAAAATCAGTTTCAATTTTGAAGTTCTTTTTTCTTCACTGTCAGAGCAAAAGTACTGAAAATAAAAGTATAAATGTAAATTAATCTAGTATCTGTCTATATTTCTGAGATGAGGAATTATGTACACAATTTACATTATTCGGACTATTCATTACAGCGTTTCGGCCGTTGTACACTCCAGCCTTCTTCAGGTGGTTGGAATGTTGAACTGAACCCTGAATGTTGGTTAAGGCAGTAGAGAACTTGAAGAGGGGAATTAACAGGAGATAACTGATAACTGACATCCATTAAACATAGCACGTGGAACTAGAACAGTCTACCCCAGTGAGCAAAATAAAGGTTCAGTTCGACATTCCAACCATCTGAAGAAGGCCGGAGCATACAATGGCCGAAACATAATAAATATGGCGAGAAAGATGAGGACAATAGTCAGAATAATGTAAATAGTATAAATTAGTCTAATTATCTGCTGACAAGACATCTATAGACAAAGCATTATATTATGTAACATTATATATTATGTAACAAACATAAAATTCATACTGCATGCTCAGATATCCATCTGGATATACAATTTTATAGGACAAAGAAAAAATTTCACACCACCCAATTTTGCCTACTTTTCATACAGGAGATATCTTATTTGATCAAATCTATAGCAGACTCCAAAATTGATTTGCTTTGTAATTGGTTGAAAATAGAATTATTCAAATATTAGCTCGACATTTCTGATGTTTTCCCTCTCATTGTTAAAAATTTTCTGTCAAGTATAACTGTATAATTACTGCCTCAAGGAATCCTGTTTTCCTGACTGCTGGAAGTCCTCATCCATTGTTCCTGTGTTTAAGAACTCTGGAGACCCCTCTGACCCCTCTAATTACAGTCCTATTAGTCTCCTACCCCTCTTCGGCAAAGTCTTCGAAGCCCTAATCAATGCCGAAGTGGTTAATCACCTTACATCCCATAATCTGCTCTCAGACAAGCAATATGGTTTCCGCTATACCCGATCTACAGCTGATGTGCTTATGGCCATCACTGAAACCGTCTACCAAGCCCTTCAAAATAACGGTGAGGCTTGTGCCGTGGCCCTAGACATCTCCAAAGCATTCGATAGGGTTTGGCACGCCGGCCTTCTTCGTAAGCTCCAGGGTTATGGTATTACTGGTCAACTGTTTGATCTAATGCAATCATTCCTGTCAAACCGAGAATTGAAGGTCGTTCTCAATGGATTCTCCTCCAGTTTCTATCCCACGAAAGCAGGTGTTCCCCAAGGCTCCATCCTTGGCCCCACTCTTTTCCTTATTTTCATCAATGACCTTCCTGACGCCATAGATTCCCAAGTTGGCATCTACACAGACGACACTACAATTTACTCCTGCCTCAAAAACAAATCTAGTGTCGGCAACAAAACTAACCTGGCCGTGCATCTTGAAATGGACCTCCAATCGGTTGTTAACTGGGGCAAGAATTGGCTGGTCAACTTTAACGCCTCAAAAATTAAATTACTCTCCATTAACCACCATAGAGATCCTTCCCTGCCCCCCCCGTTAAAATGTCTGATAGTCAACTTCCTGAGAGCAACTCCCTGCGTCTGCTCGGTCTCACGCTGACTGCTGACCTGAGATGGAACAAATACATTGAGTCAATTGCTTCTTCCACCGCGAGGAAAGTTGGCTCTCTGTGCTGCGCCAGGAAATTTTTCTCCCCTGAATCAATACTTCAAATATACAAAACAACCATTCGCCCTTGCATGGAGTATTGCTGCCATATATGGGCTGGAGCACCTTCTGCTTACCTCGGAGTTCTTGACAAGATCCAGAGACGGATATGTAATCTAATCTGTCTTTTCTACAAATACTTCCACGGTAATTGCTCCGATGAGCTGCTTTCACTGGTTCCCAGACTCCATGAATTCAAGCGCCCTATGAGGCTGGCATCGCGCTCCCACCCTTACACTATAGAAATTTTTAAATGTAGCTGTCTCTTCTACTCCAATAGCTTCATACCTCGCACCTCTCGCCAGTGGAACACCCTTCCCAATTACTGTTTCCCTGGAAGCTATAATCTCCAACTATTCAAATGTAATGTCAATCAACACCTCCAGTTACCTTGATCTACCCACTATCCTTCTCCTCATCCTTTCTTCTATCACTCCTATCCGCTCTCGCTCCAAATCTTCCGCAACCCCCTGCATCCTAGTGGCTTCACGCCTTGCTTGGGGCGTAATGCTTAAAAAAAAAAAAAAAAAAAAAAAAAAAAAGTGATATTACAAAAACACTGAAATTATAAATCATTCTTCTCTAATTTGATTACAAAATTACTGTGTCTATAAAAATACGGTACTACTTTAGTGTGCAGTATACCACAGTTTCCATAGTCTATACTGTGAACCTTTAGCTTTTGGTCTACACTTCATGGTACGAATTTATTACCAGTGTTTAACTTTTTTTACTCTTGACTTAAGTGCTCCCGACTGGTCAATATAAAAATGACCTTTAGCCTGAGTACTCCTGACAGGTCAATATAAAAACACATTTTACTCACTACAATGATGTTAAAAGATTTACATAGAAGTATCATTTTAACAGAGGAAATAGCAGTTGCATTTTTACAGTAAAACAATCTTTTGGATACACCACACAAGAAGGAGACCCCCTTGCCATCGATGTGGTAGTGTCATGCAAGAAAAACGAAAGTGTGACAGAGGTGGGGAATACAGGCCTGTACTTCATCGTACTTGAATTCTGTTCAAAAAGGAAATCCATTTGCCGATTATATGGACATCAACAACAAAATGAACTGTAATCTGAGTTTTTGAGAAATTTTAGAAGTGATGTTCTATTTTTGCAATGGAAAATATCCTTGAATACAGCAGTGACTAACAGGAATGTCTTCCAGTACGATAACTGACTGGTATAATATGTGCCGAGAGGTGTGTGGAGCCATCCAGTCATAATTTGATCACATTTACTGGAAAGTACTGAGAAAAAAAAAAAAATGAAGCAGATTTGTTTTTGACATTCCTAAATTATATAAAGCCTTTGCAGGACTTCAGACATTCAATGTATATCCATGCTACGCTAGTATACATAATTTCTCATTAAGCTTTTCATTCTGGATATACCAGGATGTTCTGCATGAAATTCTTTCAGGATTCTCTTTTGTAGTGCCGAAGGTACCACTACTCTTTCACTGTACATGAGAACATCACATATTGAACATACTCCTGAATTTGCTTTAGTCTTGTCTAAGTTTTTTCTTCATTTCAGTAATAAATTTGTCCTCCAACGCTTTACTTTTTATATCTTCCAACATCACAGGTAGTTCCTGCACAGTATTGTATAGTACATTTTTTATCCATACTTCTGATTGTAGAGAAGCAATGACCGTGTCTTCTAAAGGTTCATTATTTCATGGAATAAGTCTGGACAACCCGTCCGCATGACTTAATTTACACGACGGTACAAATTCCATTTTAAAGTCATAGTTTAGTAAAATGGTTCCTTATTGTTGTAACCTCTTAGCTCTACAAGTTGGTAATCCTTTTTAAGACCCATAGCTAACAACGGTTTGCGATCTGTTTGTAGAGTAAACCTTCTCCTGTGAACGAATCCAGGAAATTTTTTCTGAGCAAAGACAATCCCTAAACTTTCCTTTTCAATCACAGAGTAATTTTTCTCAACTGGAAGAAGCATTCTGGATGCATGTACAATTGGTTTAATTGACCAGTCTTCTAGTTTATACATAATGCAGGCTCCTATACCATACATATTAGCATCATTTGCTATGATTCTTTCTTTTTTTTTTTTGGATCATAGTGTGTCAAGAAAAAGTCTGACGTTAGTATTTTTTTAAATTTTCTCAAATGCTTCCTGGCATTCCGTCGTCAAAGACCATTTAGCATCTTTCTTCAAAAGCTCATAAGAAATACATATTTGGTACAAATACATTATAGTAACTTGCTAACCCCAGGAAACTTTGTAGGTTACTGACATTTATAGGAGCAGGCATGTCCTTTATAGCCCTGGCACGTGCTGGATCTGGTCTTCTGCCCTTCTTGTCAATTATCTGACGTAAATATTTAATTTTGTCTATGAAGAATTTATGCTTTTTGTCCTTCAGTCCTGAATTCTGAAAACTTCAAAAATATTTTTCTTGTGTTTTTAAGGGTTCTCACTTTTCAGCAAAATATTGTCAAGATATGCAAATGCAAAGTCAAGTCCACTCAGTCCATTACTTTTGCTGGAGCGCCCTTTATGCTGAAAAGCAAACAATTAAATTTGTACATCCCACGATGTGTATTTATGGCCAGTGATCTTGAACATTTGTCATCTACTGGAATCTGAAGATATATGACACTTAGGTTGATTTTGGAAAAAAAAAAAAAAAAAAAAAAATATATTTATATATATATATATATATATATATATATATATATATATATATATATATATATATATATGAATATGAACATTGAAGTCAACACTCAGAGGCGAGTATTGACTTCTATGTTCACTTTTATTATATCTATATTTACATACGCTCTATGATTATGATATTGAGCATTTTATCCCATATATATAGCACACCTTAAAACTATATATGTTAAATTAGGTTCATTTTACAATCGTTTTTTTTGGATTTTAGCATCTTTTGTTGACACCAACCTTTGCACAAATATCAAGCATTTAAAATTGTCAGGGCTTAATTCCGCCAATTAGAACCTTTCCCAATTTTCATTAACAATGCTCGCAATCATTGTGAAGTCGTCATCTTCATTTTTCACTAAATTCATACATTTGCACCTTTCATAGAACAAAGACGTCTCTGGGCTGAAAAATTTCCAAAAGCAAAGTAAATTTGCTTAAATGTTAAGTCACTAGTCTTCTTTGGTAATATATAGTTTAGGAACTTAGTGTGTTTGATATCACCTAGTTTCCTCAGCAAAAGTCTGACCTTTTTATTACTGGACCAGTTTGCACAATCAAGTCTTCTACAAATCTTTATATCTACGGAAATACAAAGAAAAAGTTAACTCTTTTCCTGGTAGATAGTGAAATTCCGCAATTGCATTTATGATAGCATCTTCAGAATATCCATTCTTATTATTTGTGAACATTTTCTGTTGTTCTACCAACATTTCCATGAGTTCTTTGAATTTTTGTGGTTTGTCTTGCCGTTTGACCATTTCAAGTAGTATCATTCTAAAGTCTTCCATTTTGATTTTTTCCCCATTGAAGCTTTGGTGAATTTTACCATGCGATATCTTTTTTCGCCAAAGTTGTGCTGAAGAATGTTTCCTTGATGTGGAGCCAAATTCTTGACACCAAAATGTTGCATTAGTGACAATTTCTGATTTGGCTAAATCATCATCACTAAAATGTTGTAATTTGGTCTATCCTGTCGAAATGTTGTAATTTGACTAATCCTTGAAGCCAAAATGTTGTGATTTTGGCTAGTTCTTGTTGCTAAAATGTTGTAACCTAGGAAAGGTTACTGAATAGAATAATCACATGAAAGTTAGTAATGAATGATAATACTTAGGACACGAACAGCACATATAAGATTCGCCAGCGGTGCATAGAAGTATCAACTGTTAGAAGCGAGTCAAGTGAATTCCACAATGAATCTCCAACTGCAGGATATCTACCAACTGCTACATGTGGTCAGATATGGCACAAGGCCAAATTTAATGTAGGGTAATCAAGCAGCCTGTAGGCTCAGCCAAAAATTCCCAGCAGACCCAATATAAAACGGGGTCAGGTAGCCGTTTCCCTGAGACAAGACTCTACCCTTCAACCTAGCCTCATCTGGAGATCCTCTCTGACCAGAAGCAGAGTTTGACCAGCACAGCTGGAGACAAATCTTTAACTGCACATCCACATACAGTATTTGTGAATGGGGACACACCCATTATCGTTTATAGGTATGTTACAACAATTTATCTCCTAAAGTTTATTTTTCTTCCCTATCAAGAGGAAGACGAAAACATATTTGGGGAATAAATTTAACTCTTTCTGGAAAAATTAAGGAAACACGTTAATGGAAAGAGAAACAGATGGGGATCATATTTTCATTGACGAAGACAAGAAACAAACCCTTTTTCTTAGGGTTGAGGTTTGAAGATTAATCATGTTGTGCCAAGAAGGTGATCTACTTTGTGTTTCCACAGATGGCAATCGGCCACAGATGGAAAACAGTTTTGTCTCTTGTTTGAGAATTTAGGTAAACAAACATATTTTCACTGATGAAAATGGATTGGGAAATAATTTTTATCTCTCACTTGGAAGGTTAAATGATAATGAATTTCTTTTAACATGTTTGATGTACTGTATGATTAAGGCTCTGGAGTTATAAAAACAAATTCTGTCATTGGTGGTCTCATTTGTATTTTTGTTGAACAAAGATTGTTTCAGGAAAATAGAAAAGATTTAGAGAATTAAAATAAATGGCTGGAATGGAACCTATGTGTTTTAAAAATTAGATTTGTTACAAAGACAGTTATACCAGCCTTGCATGGTGGACAGATTTAGAAAACTAAGAAGGAAGAGGCAGAATTTAGCCCCACCTGTGCAGAATAGCAGTGCGAGATGTGAAGTGAAGCAGGTTGGATTTAAGGGAGAAGCAAACCATGTGACTACTTCCAAAGAATGTGAATAATTCTCAGAATTTGAAAATTTGATTAAGAATGCAGAAAAAGGGAACAAAGAAAACTTTCATTTGAATTAATGAAAATTAGGGATTCACTGAATTCCCAGAAGCCTTTGCCCCGTGCCAGTTTTGGGCTGAAGTGCATATAAGCAGACGACCTTTGGGAGGTCAGAGACTGGGCTGAGATATTGCATTGAGTGCCTCTGAAATCCACACGAGCTGCTAATCAGAATTCCCGATTCCAAGACTTTGGACCCAGCCTTCCAAAAGTTTAGATAAGGCCCAGTGTCACTAGAGAGATTGATGCAGGAAGGGTTAATTTTTGTTGTGCCAAGAGCTACATAAACCAATTGAAGAGTAGCTCCATGAATCTCTCGTTTTATTTTTCATTGTGAAGATATTTTTCTTCCTTAATATAGCACCTGCCACATCTTGAACCAGCATTGCAAGACTACAACCTTCAATCTTCCACTGCTTGGAGATCAAGAACACAACATAGGCAGAGACAGTGTGGATCAAAGTGGCCAGTGACTAACAACCAGCTTGGACTAGCATCAGCATTGACTAGTGCAAAGTTGGCCTGCAGATAACGCATCATCCTAAAACCCTGAGAACCAGATCACTAAGTGTGGTTACACCATCAGTTGTAGGCAGTGGTGAAAGGTGTTACATTATTTGGTGTCCATGACAAAGGATGTGACCCTGTTTTGCAGGGAGTGTTATACAGCAAAGCACTTCCAAAAGAGTGTTTAAATGGTACACAAATAATAGTGCTCTATATCTGGATGACAGAGCTTTGGTACCATTTTCCTAAAATGGTGCTCATAAGACTGGCCACTACTAAATCTGTTGCACACCATGCACATTCACCAGGCAGCTGGTGGCAATTTTTTTTATGATACTTATACTTCCTCCGCTAATCAAAGATATTGCATTAAGAGTGGCCAATGTATACACATTAGTGCATACACCAACTAAAATTGCAAAAAGGGAAAATACCCATACAGTCACATTAGAGAGGGTGACACAGACAGACACACACAAAGGCAGGAGACACAGACAATATATAAGTAGAAATTTTTATGGAATGTCAAACTGAACTCTTTATTTCGCTCACTCGGGTAGACTGTTCTCATTCCACATGCCATGTCCTCAAGGAACAGGAGATAATTGACATCCATTAGACATGGCACATGAAACTAGAACAGTCTACCCCAGTGAGCAAAATAAAGGGTTCAGTTCTACATTCCAACCACCTGAAAAAGGCTGGAGTGTACAACGGCCGAAACGTGATAAACATGGTGACAAAGATGAGGACAATAGTCCGAATAATGTAAACAGTGGACTATTTTAAAAATATACTTTTTGTAATAGTGGGAAATAAGCAATTTCAGTTCAGTTGATTGTTGAAAGGAAAGCCTCATTCTTTAGACCTTTTTCATGCAATTGTTTTATCTTTGTTTCATAAAGAGGAAATAAAAGAATCCAAAAAGGCACAGATTCAATCAGTCAAGTAACTGGGCAGTCAAATGTCCATTGGTCAAATATCTGTCGATCATCTGCCCAGCTGGGCATCAATTGCCTTTGGGGAGTAATTAAACATAAGCCATGTTGTCACGATTGCAGATAAGTTGGTGTACTAAGCTTAAGGGAATCATGTAGAGAGCCACATAAGGCTCTCTAGAAGCTTGCATTGTGTCAGTCTTTCAAGAGTGGGGAAGGTCTGTGCTGAGAATTAGCATTCAAACTCCTGGATTTTAAGTCAGCCCAAATAGCATCTACTGCTTATAGAATTGATACACTTTGATAAAAAAAAGAAAAAAAAAGAAAGACCAAGTTTTAATCTTGAAAAAAAAAAAATATCTTAGGAATTGGCAGTACCAAAATCTGAATATAGCATCATTTAGATGACTTTTTTGAAGATGAAGATTTTAAATAAATGAAAAAAAAAAAAAAAAAAAAAAAAAAAAAAAAAAAGAAAATAAAAAGAAAGAAATAAAAAACGAAATAAATAAATAAAAAGAGAAATAAATAAAATAAAAAAAAGAAAAAAAAAGACACTTGATTTACCTTAAAATTCCGAATTTGTAAGAAACTGAAGTCAAAATGTTTCGGTTTGAAAGCATTCTTTTTATCACTTGCAAACTTTGATATTTTCCAAGTGTCAACCACTGGTTGATAGACTCTTAATGAATTATCTGAAAAAAAAAAAAAAAAAAAAAAAAAAACAAATATAGAAAAATGAAAAAAAATCAAACAAAAACATGTATTAAAATATATTTGTCACAATATATTTGGGTATTTAAAAGTTATTTGCTTAATTAAAAAGCTTTAAAAAAAAAAAACAAAAAAAACTGAGGTTTTGTTCAGATTTTGTGAAACGAGTTAGGTCGAATACTCTTCTGTATCTTCTCATATATATATTATACATAGCTAGATGTGTGTCCTATGTCCCTGAAGCATAAAATTCTAAATGGATGCCCCCCTATCCATGTCCCAGGAATGCATCTCAATTCTCCCATGAAAACCAATACATTGTACACAACCAATTTGCAACACTTATGAGATAGTAAAAGGAATTTGTTGTTTGCAGATACTAAACAAGGACATCAGTCCACTGATGCATCCACATTTAATTTAAAATGTAACTAATATATTATTTCTGTAACTGAAAGTGAATGTGTCAAATGAATTAGTGGTTGGATATTTTATTTTTTTTAAATCTTGTATTTTTGTTGTTAAATATAAAACATTTTTAAACAATTAATGCAAATGTTTTAACTAACAAATAGAGACATATTTATTATGATTGGCAGTGATAATATATAATTAATTTTATACCCTTCGTTCCTGTTGGCATGATCATCAAGTAAATCGAAATGGCTCAGACTAATAACATCATTTAATAACACTAGACTTTATTAAGAAACTTTAGTTATGTTCCACTGAATTCTGTGAGTCCCATAAACTCGCTACAATAAAAACCTATCAGCAATCAGCATCACCATATATGTGTCATTTTTAATTTAAATTTTAAAAATTGCCATATATAAGCAATGTTTCTGTTGACTAAAACTTTTTCCATTTTAAAGATTATCACTAAGTCTATAGGGTTTTACCACCTTGATGTGAACAAATAATATAAATAAACCAGGCTGGAACAGAAAAAAAAAAAAGCCTCTCAGAAAAACCCACCTAGACTCATCAAAAAAAACAGACAGTGTTCAAAACAGAAAAGAGTGAAAACGCATTGCATGAATATCTGTGTTCCAACTCTTTTCTGGATTGTATATTCTGGTCCCAGTTATATTTCATCCCAAGCAAGACAATAAAGCCACTAAGATGCAAAGGGTTACTGAGAGTGAAAGTAACCAAGAAAACATTAAATAAAAAAGGACAATAAAAGAACAGGATTCAAAAACTCATTTGCAGATACATATTATGTTATAATTGGTTGTGATAATATATAAATAATTTTGTAGCCTCCATTTCAGTTGGCATGACTGTTAAGTAAGTAGAAATAACATCAATTAATAACACTACAATTTAAGAAACTTTAGTTGGAACCCATGGAATTTCCTCGTAAACCACTCTAATCACCAGCTGTAAGTCTCGGACTCACTACATTAAAAAAAATTATCAGCATCACTTTATAATGTATATTCCAGATTTTGAGGGTTTAGTATGTGTAGTTTTTTTTGTTTTTTTTAAAAAGAAAAATTAAAACTTTTTCCATCCATTTTAAAGATTATCACCAAGTCTTTACTGCCTTCATAGGAACAAAAACAAAAACAAAAATAAATAAACCAGGCTAGAAAGAAAAAAAAAAAAAAAAAAAAAACTCTCAGGAAAACCCAGCTAAACTTGTAAAAAAACAAAAAACAAAACAGAATGCTCAATAACTCAGTCCAGAAAATACAAAACAGAAAAGAGTGAACACATTGCAAGAATATCTGTGTTGTAACAATAGGATTTCTCACACGTATTTAAAAGATAATGTAAGAGTTCTGGGATTGCAAAGAAAATATTTATCGCAGATTACTTCCATAATAAAGAGAACAAATCACTGTAAGTTCAGACTTGAATATCAGGGGCAGTAAGAAATGTTAAAATCCCAATGTCACAAATCACAATGCATGTAACCAAACCAAGCATTTTTTTCATTTGTCGACAACAGGGTGAGGACGTACAATATTAGCATATCAAAATACTTTTATGTCGACTCCTGTGACTGACTTGAATATTTCGTCTTCAGCATATCATACAGAATACATACCCTTTTTTTTTTTTTCGGCAAGTAACTTTCTTTTTCGCCACATTTTCAGTCATAGGATACACGCGACATGTTATCGCTTAATTTGATGAGATGATTTGCTGTTTTCTCTGCTATACACTCCCTGACCCCATTATCACAAATCAAACAGCTTGGAGTGGCTCCCTTTACCCTGGTGCTTTGATGTAATGGAATTATATACGTGTGTTACAGAGTCATCCCCTGAGGAGTCATCAGGCGTATCTTGAATTTCTGGAATCTCTGCGTCTGTGGAAGCATTGGATTTGCAGATCTCAATTATTCAATCACTTTCAGACAATGAATCATTGTCAGACTCGCATTTCGATGTATCATAGTCAATGAAAAGCATCTTTTACATGTCGAGGCACCCCGTCAACTATTATTGTTTGTGGACATACAATGTTCGTCATGTGACCCACTTGATACCCGGAGGTACACCAGTCACCGGGAGTTTCACCCACACTGTTCCCAAATTTGTATATACTGTGATTCTTACAACAATCATGCAGTAATGTTGTAGTAATTCCCTTCACTTTCAGTTGGTAATGATGAATGATGGCAGGCCCATTAGTGGATGAGGTCTCATTCTTCGGCGTGATATTATGCCAGTACACTGCCTCCATTATCAAACACTGCTTTCTTGCTGCAATTCTCTTTATGTTCTTATGAGATTTTTCCACTGTACCATTTCCTGCAGGAACATATGCACAATGAAAACCAAGCTGGACTCACCAGTCATCCAAGAAAGGACTTACTATGAAATGCAGTGTCATTGTTGGTTAGGATTTCTGATGGTGGGCCTCGTTCAAAAAAAAAAAAAAAATCCTTTCCAACTGTTGGGTGATACTTCTTGATTTTTGCTGAAGCAGGCATCACCATATTGCAAATTGACTAGGGCTGCAATCAATTAATCAATGTAAGGTAGTGTTGCCCACCATAATGCCTAATATCCATTCCCAAGGTGGTCCAGATTCCAGTCACACTTAGGTTGCCACATCGCCAACGACTTGCAACTGGGTCAATTGACTGACATTCTTTACATTTTCTGACCACTGCCTTGATGGCTGTGTTGGATGTCGCAGGATAAACTCATCTCACAAAATACAGCGTCTGCTTGACACCAGGATGTCCACTCTGGCTATGTATGGAACTTATCAGATCCAGAGAGGTTTTGTTCACCATGGAAGTGCATATAGGGTGTGCTGGTTCAACCTCCTTCTTGATCACATCATACCATCTTTGAAGTACTCTTGTGAGCTTATCCACTCAATGTAACTAAACTTATCATGATTAATAAGTTATACTCTTGGATCAGCTTTTCAAGAGAACTCAAACACTCCAGATCAGCATCTCACTTGCTACCTTAGTTTGTATTATGGCTTTGCCAGTGAGTATGTTTGATACCCACCGGTGCACACATGTGGAGCCTGTGAAGAGGTCTAGCTCTGTTGCGCCCCACTGTAGTGCTAAATTGATGCCCTTCAGAATAGTATCCAATTCTGATAAATTGATATGTTGTGCGTCCTTCACAGGCTGCAGCCAACATGTGCCCTCTACAATGCTTCCGTCAACCTCCAATGAAACCCCTGTGGTGAGAGAACTTGCATTGACCTACACCTCATAAGTGTGTCCACTTGTGCACCACTTACAGTGTGCAGGGTCATTCTGGCGTATTCTTTCCCCCATGTCCTCAATCATGTTCATTCAAGCCAGATTTTATCGATACTATTCTGCATTTAAAAAATAATACAGCAACACAAAGCCAACCACACACAGGAACGTGACCCACCAGTTTTCCACGCCATGAGAAGATGTTACATCATGTCAGGACCTCAGAAACTGATGGAATGCCATTTTCACGTTTCCACTTAAGCATGTTGTTATCCTGCTTGATATTCAAACCCAGCACATGTGTGCCATCCCGTAACCACTCCGGATCAGGTCAAACTAAATGCAAGCTGCTCAAATCATGCTCTCAGCAACAAAACTATCATCAATATTTGATGAGGTTGCCTGTCGAACTGACTAGTCATTCAATAACACTGTGTCAACAATGGCCTTCATTATGGCTAGTGCAACATTCAACCCAAAACCTATTCATGTCAAGCAATATCTTCACCCCTTGAAGATTACAGTTTGAAAGGGCTAAAGTGACTTATGGATATGAACTTGTAGATAGGCCTGCCGTAAGTCAAGGATAGTGACATCCGGTCCTTTTTTACACCACTCCCTCAGTTTCTGTGCACATACAGCAGCATTGGCTGTGTGTGCATCTAGGGACTCATTCAGCTCTTGATAGTCTAATACTGGCCGCACTTTATTTTTGTTTTTCTGCACCACTGCCATCAACGGAACTAAACCTTTTGGAGGACTGAGTTCCTTTTCAGGATAAGGCTGCAACCAACTGTTATCAAGCCAGGTCTGCAGCTCATGGTTATATTCCTCCTTGACCCCTGTTGGTATTAGGTACTAGGGCATCCAATTTCCCAAACTCTCTGGTGATCGACCATCAGACCACTTCCATGATACGACCCATATCTTCTGGCATGGGTCGAATTCAGCACAGAAATCAGGTTTTTCTATTTTAATGGCAGCCCAACAAACCATCCCATGCTTGAGGAAGCGTACAGCACCACATGCCATTATTTGGAGACTGTCTAGCTTTTTAATGGAGTCAAACCCAAGCAACAGGACACAGCCCAATAGCTCTCCATCCATTACCAAGATTTCGATGTTGAGGAGGTTTGCATTGTCGACTTCAAGCTTAATACTTCCAACTCTGCAACATTTGAGAATATTTCTGTTTATAGTGAGTATGTTCACCTTCATCTTCCACCAGGATTGACAGGCTGACTTACTCATGAGTGTCTGTGAGCAGCCCATGTCCACTAGTGCCACTCTCTTAATTCTGTTTACATAAACACCCAAGACAGGTAGCACCTCATTCATAATTCGCTTAGGGAGGAGACTGGAAGATGTCTTGTCCCGTTCCTCTTTTCCCAGACACAATGAAGCAATGCATCATGGCGTGTGACCTGTGTGGCTGATCAGCATCTTCTTGTCAAACTGGGCAGTCCCGGGAAATGTGATTCCACCCAGAGCATCGATAGCATCCCATACCCTCCCAATGTTTAACATTTCAATGTTTATCAGCTCCATCTGGTGAAATGTTAGCCACAACTATTTCCTCAGTTGCAATTTGATCTTTCATTAAGACCCGAGCTCAGTCTAACAGTTGGTTTGTATTCATGTCTTCCATCCTGGAAAATATACGCAATAGTTGCTTGATGTGCACTGGTAACCCTGTTATGAATGCACATGCTAGTCCTTGCTCGGATATCCTGCCAAATAGACCTGCTAGCTTCTTCAAATTCACTAGAAACACATCGACAAATTCGTCCAGGTGCAGACAGTATTCCACGAACTGTTTGTAAGCCAAGAAACAATCCAGAGCAAAAGCAATACACAGGGCTCGTTTTATCTGATCGATGTCTGTTTTTTGCTCTGAATTTAACTTCTGGTAAACAGCAATTGCTCCACCTGTCAACCTCAGAGGAAGAACATGTTCAATCTTGTTAATTTCACACAGGTCACAAACAAGTTCTGCCTTCTCAAACCATTTAATAACTGCTTGTCCGGTCACTGAACCATCAAACACGGGTATCAACTTATCATGCCAGTAGTATTGGAAGCCATGTGGACCATCTAGGTTAAATTTTTTTCTCGTTAGAAAACAACCTTCTTCCACTTTTCCATGTCCCATGTTTGGCACTTCTCAGTAAAATTTAACTGAGCCGTTTTGTGATATGGAAAGAAGCATCAAGACATTCACAGATTTAAAGCGCTTCTCTCAAAGATTATTTCTTATTCTTCAGCAGCATTCTGCATATGCAAGGGCTTAACCTGGTTCGATGATCAGCTTGTGTCTTGCCAGACAATCCACTGAATCCTCCTGCTCAAAGGTAACATCAATCAGCTAAGTGACAAACCATTTACTTGTATTAATTATATATATATATATATATATATATATATATCTGATGTGATGAGAATGAAAGTAATATATGAATTCCAACGTTCACAGCATTAATCCAAAAGAGGACTTGATACCGATAGTAGAGCGATAATTATTCCTTTATTATAATTTTATCATATAGACAAAACCATTCAACTGCACTGAAACCAAGTTGCATCTTTGTAGTGAGTAAAATGGTTTTGTCTATGATAAAATTATAATAGAAAAATAATATATATATATATATATATATATATATATATATATATATATATATATGGGTACAGAGTCTTATATGAGGTTTGATATGTAAATTTGTAATCTTAGTAGATATATACTTAATTGTTTATTCGTGTCTTGTTAATTATATAATCTATTGTTATGACTACTATTTTTATTTTTAAGACTGTTGTTTATTATTATTACTACTATTGTTATTTTTATTAAGACTATCATCAGTAATTTTATAATTAATATTATGGAAAATTTTACCTTTTTCTTTGTTTTTATATATATATATATATATATATATATATATATATACACACACACACACACACATTTAAAGCAAGATCCTATTTATAGATTAGATTTGAAATTTTTAGGAAAGATTTACATAATTTTTCAGAAAGTTCTTAAATACACATTATTTTTTGTCTATTTTTTCCTTTCTTTTTTTAAATAAATGAATGCATAAGTGTTATAATCGTAAACAGACAGAATATAATTTTGATTGCTCACAAGACATTGCCAAATTTCCAACTTTCATTTCTTTGTCCTTTTCTTTTTATGTATTTTCAAATGTCAACATTGATGTAACCATTTCTTTCCATAATGTGTATCTAAATTAGGTCCCCGCATCTACAACCCAAAAATTTGGTTTATACAGTGTAACCCGGATATAAGAGAGTTGTCGGGACCGGAGAAGAAGTCTCTTATATCCGGGTTTCTCTTATATCCAGGTTTGGTCTAATTTATATACATTAACACAGGCTCTAATTGTGGACCAGAGAACATCTCTCTTATATCCGGGTCACACTGTATTATAAAACATCTCACATTCAATTTTTAAATTAAATCAGTGAGTCCCCCATATCTTTGTTTGATACATGATATCTTTAACATAACCTCTATAGAAAGAAATTCAGGGGAGTGATATCTTGTGAATGAGGTGTCCAGGGAATTTGGCCATCCCTTCCAATCCACCAGTCTGGATTTGTTAGGGGTTCATTTAACAGTAGCTCTTTTATCAACAGCATACTTGAAATGCACAAATGCAATCTGATTAAAAACTTTGATAACTATTGAGTACATAGAACAAATGTGATTAAGATATCTCATCAACTGGCTTTGTAATATGTTTTATATTGTAAAGAGACTTTATGGACACCCTGTGTGTGTGTGTAATATATAATATGATAATATTGGTAATGAGTGTGGATATTTGCAGAAGGAGGATCTACCTGGTGTGGGTCATATCTTCTGACTAGGATATCGGACAACAATGATACTGAATTTTTGATTATCATCTACAGCTATTTGAAAATTATACAATGTTTCACAAGATACATCTATGCTGAGAAGGTCATATATTGCCAACAGTAGTTACCAACACTTATCTCTTTGATAAAAGAGATACAGACATTTTGTGAAAGAATTACAAGTCCTGTGACATTGGCAACCACTAGTAAAAAATATAAGTTGATAATGGGGAGTGGAGATGAAATAAGAGTCTTCAAGCTTATCTCCATTGTTGAGAAAACAAAAAGGTGGGGGCAGAAACTAGTGTTTAATAGAGAGAAATTCAGCTTCAACCTCTGTCTCAAAACTTCCCCTGCAGCTACAATGACAAGACATGCATCTACTATATAAGTTTAAATTATCCATCAACTGGCCTATATCAAAATTTAAAACAGGTTTTAGAGCTTTGTTTACAAGACTAAAGTCAACTAAATGTCCAGGGTGGGTGGAAAGAAACTCCCTATTGTAAATTACTTATGACTTTTGTTAATATCACAATATTTGCATGAAACAAAATATATTGAGATCCATAAAGTAGTAGAATTTCATTACTAATTTCTATTATTATTATTTCAGTGTACAAGTGTAGCCCAAAATGGCACAAGGCCTGGTACAGCATGAGCATGATCAGCTAGCATCCACTTACAAAGTGTGGTAGTCTGTGGTACAAGTTCAGAGATGGTGGCACATTGTTCATAGATATCTTGCTTCAGTAGATGCCAAACCCATCAGAAATGTTCATTTTAACCAGATGAGTACAGGATCAGTGGTAAATACCCACAGAAGCAGTTGTCCTTCAAAATCCAGATTGGAAGAAAATACGCAAAATGTACAGGAAATAATTAGGATATACTCAAATGCTTACAAACATTCATGGACAACACTGGTGCCTATGTAGAATTTTAACCTCATAGAGTACTTTTACCATTATACTGTTCAAAATAAAACAGTTTTTAACAATTTTAAATAGGGAGTTTCTTTCCACCCATCCTGTATAATCTTGCCCCTTGACATTTGTTAATTAAACTCCAATCAAAACTGCCTCTGGGACCAGAGACTGGACTAGACCAAGATTTAGAGTAATGAAAATGAACATCCTTACCAGGAGAGATGGTGGACTGAGGATTACTCTTTAAATCATAAATTCTTTGAACTGGTACATGAGATTCTGGAGGTGCTTGGAGGTGAAGCGTTTCTTTATCCTTCTTTTCCACGCTTCCCGAAGTGTCACTTAAATTGCTTAAGCAGTTCATCTGAGACGGGAAAGTTTGAGGAGCAAGCCTGTAAAAATTTTCAGCAGGTATACTGGATAGGTAAGGATCAACTTTGGCCGTTACACCTTTTTTACCCTGAATTGTCTCACAAGTCTCCAGCAATTCACGAACAGTTCTAGAACGCAGATCTTTCTCAGCGCACAGAAATTTTGCATTTCGAGCTTTAATTGAAACCGGAATCTTTTTACCAAATTTCTTGGAAGTCAAAGGTCTTGTTAAATTTCTGTTAGAAAGATTCAAAGAATGATTGTTCTCTATATTTGGGACGACGGTATCCATGTTATTACTTAGTGGCATTTTACAAGAGTTTGGTATTTGATGTATTGTAACATTAACCGTTGGGATTTGCTTTGCGGGGGCAATAGCAGGAAGAATTTTCACATAATCCGATTTCAGTCTTTTATTTGGAGTTGATTTTGTATTATCAGACTTGCATAAAGACTTGTGCTTAATGCCATACTGAAATGGTTTAAATTCTTTGGCAGAGTTCTTGGGAGAATTAAGAGACATATAATTTTCTTTGTTGGTAAGGTGCACATTTTTCTGCCAATACTCAGAATTCCAATTGCCATTCTTAGATCCAGCTGAAATTTCTGCAACTTGATTAGGCTTCATGTTAGAGGGAAAGTCAGAAACCTTAATGTCGGGAGGTAAATCCAGAACAGGAATATTGCAAATGGGAAAATCTGGAACTGCAAGAGTCTTAGAAGAAGGAAGCACATGGTCAAAGTTTTTAATCATTTGATAATTGAAACTTTGATTTGAATTCAGAGAAGTGAATTCTACAGGAGAAACAATCTGAGAATTACACTGATTTTTTAATTTATTATCGCAGTTTTTTTCGGCATCAGTTGGTAAGGATTTTGAATTTGCCAGATTGAACTTATTATTATTAACATCATTATAACTGCTGATGGTAAAATCTTTGACATCATTTAGAGAATCCAAGAATTCTATATTTGGTTCCAGATGTGGCAAAGATTGGAACTTTTCTGAATTCTCTTTCAAAACTTCAAAACCCCTTGTGTATGTTCCATCAGAGGAAATACCAGCAGAATCAGAAAAATTACCTTTTGGGAAATGGTAACAAGGATTACTCTGAAAAGTCTTTGGTTCGTCATAAGTTGTTAAGAAATTAGAACTGGTTCGAATGGGGTCTGCAAAAACACCTGAAGAACAAGCTGAACTCATGTTTATGAAAGCATCCTGAGGTTCAGACGGACCAGAATTTTGCAGAAACATATTGGATAAATCCATTGGAAAATCAAAGTAAGGATCATTTGAACTGACTTCTTTTCCTTGTTGTTGCCTGAACTCATATGTCAATGCGTGATAAAAATTTGAAAGGTTTTGATCTTCAGAACAGGGAACATTCAGTTTCCGTGGCACTATATTTTGTGTTGACTGTTTGGGATCCAAGACTTGGCTCTGGAGTACATCCTGAACAATTTCATCTTGTAAAATTGTGGTGCCATCATTTAAGAAATGGTTTTGAGAATAACTGTTTAGAAAATTTTGATAATTCTCCATCGATAAAAATGAGAAGGCATTTTTGTAATTTAAGTCCTCTTCATACAAAGTTGATCCACATTTCTCAATATCACCATTCAACTTCTCATGCGATGCCATTTCTGACAGGAACTACAAAACAACATTAAAAGAAATCATTTAGGATTAAATATTTTGAGTACATCAAAAAACTAATCATTGCAGACCCAAGATTTTAATCAATGTCAGTCCAAAATAGTAAAAATAATAACTTTAACCCCCCACCCCCACCCCAAATAATACATTTACAATACCCTGGCTTTTCTTCTTTCTTCACATCCTCCTCCTCCATTTCTATTACACACAACATTGTGCGTTTGTTTAATTTTTAAAATAAAAATATAGCGTTCATTATTTTTTTTGTTTTTTTAAAATAAGGCCTTAGGTGGTCATTTGATAAAAATCGCCTGAGGATACAGTAAGGTTGAAACCAAGGTAGCAGATTCAACTGACCTCTTGATTTTTAAAGTTAAAAGCTCTGCATGTTATTTTTACTTTTGTTTTTTCACATGTGTATTGAGCACTTTTTAATACTATTTCTTGGTCTGATTCAACTCAGACCATTAACACATTTTTATATATAATTACCGACTTTTTCAGTTTCATCTTCACACTGTGAAACTGCATCAAAATTTTTTTACAGAACCTAAATCATTCATTTTTTTTTTTTTTTTAATTGCTAATTGCTATTACTACTGAGTGACCATATCCAAAGAAAAACGATTGAAAAAGACTTTCAGATGTTAATAAAATTAACCACTTAATAGCACTTTAAGAGAAAAAGACTGAACAAAAATATGTTAAAAACATTTAATTGACTAGTTTTAGAAAATAAGTATGAAATCTGTTTGTTTACAAAAGAAACGAAGAAAAAAAAAAA
Organism: Acanthosepion pharaonis; assembly: GCA_903632075.3. NCBI lineage: Eukaryota > Metazoa > Mollusca > Cephalopoda > Sepiida > Sepiidae > Acanthosepion > Acanthosepion pharaonis. The sequence goes on along the minus strand of CAHIKZ030000931.1, from coordinate 866,769 downwards.
AAAGGAAATACATGACGTCGGAAATCTATTTTGTTTCAGTTTGATGCTTCATCTCCAAAAACATAATTTTGTGTCGCAATAAAAAAATCTTTTCAGTACCTTGTGACATGAAATCCAAACTTCTGTGTAGAATGGGACATTTGTGAACTGATTATTCATGTCTTCCAATAACTGGCTAAACTGATGGTGATGCAGAGCATGACCTCTGATATAGTTCACTGTTTTTGTGACAAAACTCAACAAACAATCTAATTTTAAAATCTTGGAACATAAGTTCTGTTAATGAATAATACAGTGAAAATGCTTGAATGCTGAATCTGGATATATGTTTTCTATTTTTGTACCTAACTTTTCAGCAACACCATTATGTCTCCCAACCATATTGGCAGCCCCATCAGTAGATAAACATGCAAGTTTACTCAAATCAAGGCCATACGCATGGAGAAGCTGTTCAACTTTCTCAAAAATGCCCTGAATTGTTGTAGTATTGGGACCAGTTCAATTAGTTCTTCATAAATTTGAAATTCATTGTCACAAGTGATGAAAATGGCAAGCTGTGCTATTCCAACTATGTCAACAGTCTCATCCAGAGCAATAGAAAAATGTTCAAAATTTGATGATAAAGTCTTCAACTGTCGACTCAAATCATCTGCCATTTCATCAATCCGTTCAGAAACAGTGTTCCTGCTTAATGAAATGTCTTGAAATAAGTGTAACTTCTCTGGAAATACAAATTCAGCTGTTTTTACAAAACATCGACGTGTTAAAAAATTTGCAGTAACAGAACTAATGTTGCCTTTCTGAATTTTTGTAAAGCAACTCTGTTTCTGTGTTAACTTAACCTTGAATTCCTTCACTTTTGAAACACGCATATCTCCTTCATATTTATCAGAAGATCGATGGTTTGTTTTATAATGTCTTTTCACATATTCTTTTGGTGTCGTAATGCAGCGGTTGCAAATCAAACAGTTTATTAACAGTGGTACAAAAGTGCTGTAATTCCCACTTTTCTTGAAACAGATAATTTTCTTTTTACAAGATGGCGTAGAATTCGACATTTTTAAGGCAAAATATTACAAAATTACAAACATTTTCACTTTACATTTATTATTTAGTTGTCAAAGATGATCACATGATTAACTGAAAGCTAAAAATAGTTGCTGATATTCGAAAACAAAAAAAAAACATTGAGATAGAATAAACAATCTAATCATACCAATTGTATAAAAAAAAAAATCTCACTATTTTTAATAATTTGCATTACCAACATAGACAAAATTCTAAATGTACCACGGCTATAGAAACCTTTGTGAGGGTCACCAAGATGCATGTAAAGGGTGGCATGTGGCCTGTGGGCTACCAGTTTGACACACCTATTCTCGATGATGCAGAAGAACTGTGGCATTGGTAATGACATCTGCAATGATAGCTAGGTCAATTGCATAGTCAATATCAGTCAACATTTTTGCAGGATATCAACTTTAGAGTTTTAGTGATAAAGTAAAACCTAGAAATTGATTCTTATAAAGTTTTGTTTGAATAAACTTCAATACATCAACTATTAACCAATGTTATTAGATGATATATCAACAAACATCATTTATAATGTAATAATATTGATTAATAGTTAAAGCCTTGTAGTTTATTCAAACAATACTTTATAAGAATGAATGCACATATAATTAAGAATGCATTTTATTGCCCCAGTAAATTAAACAGAAGCAATACAAAAATAGGGAGCATGAAGAAATATTCTTATAAGCACAGGTGTGGAAAATTCATGGGCTACTAGGATAGGTAGAAAAGTTCATAGGTTGACTATGAAGGAGTGATGCTAGAGCTGTGAAATCTTGCATGCATTCATTTCAACTCTCCTTCTTTCCAGGCACGAGGCTGGGCTGAAATGTTCATAGGCTGACTATGAAGGAGTGATGCTAGAGCTGTGAAATCTTGCATGCATTCATTTCAACTCTCCTTCTTTCCAGGCACGAGGGTGGGATGAAATGTTCATAGGTTGACTATGAAGGAGTGATGCTAGAGCTGTGAAATCTTGCATGCATTCATTTCAACTATTTTTTATTAATAACTGCATTTCCAGGTTAATTTACATTTCATTGTTCAAAGAAGACTATTCATCCTGTTGGTCAAAGGGAGTCATCAAAAGTAATCATCACTGCAATAGTGGTTCCCAGCCAAGAGATTTTTCATGTTGGGGAGGAGATGATAGTCAAATCAGGAGAACTAGGAGGGAGGATCAAACAGTTCAAAGCCAGAGTCATGCTCAGCAGCCATTGAAACTAAAGACTTGATTGCTGGAGGATTGTCCTGATTAAACAAGACCTCTTTCATTAGTTTTCCTGGGGGTTTGGTCTTTTAGCCTTTTGTAACTGCCTCAACAATTTGGCATAGTACTCTCCATTAAAGGAGAGAAAGCGAGAGAGAAAAAAAAAACAACTTTTTTTGCACCTTCTTATATACTGATTTTGGTAATGCAATCTAGCGACTCATGTTCTTTGACAGAAGGGGGAGTAAAATATTCCCGACTTTCCAGAATGTTTAAAATGCTGTTAAACCCCGTAAAAAAAAAAAAAAAAAAAAAAAAAAAAAAAAGAGAACACATAAAGGTCTTGGTACAAACAGAAACAATTGTGGGTTTGAAAGAAATTGCAAGAATATGTTTCAAGAAAACAAGAGTTTGCCCAGTACTTCTCTAATGTGAAAAATGGTTGCAGAGGCTAGCTTACCTAGCAGGCATTTTTCCTCCCGCGAATCAGCCGACAAGTTATTGTAAGGTCCGGGAGAAAATATATCAACTTCAAGTGAAGAGTTTCTTGAAAATACTAATTAATTAATATTTAAAAATAAATATATATATATATATATATATATATATATATATATTGAAAATATTTATTTTTATTACTTTTTCCTCCCCATCAAAGCTAAAGTTAAAAGAGTAAAGAAAGACCCTTCATTTCATAGTCGACCAATATTTTTTTTATTTTAGAAAATTACGATTTTTTGAGGAGGTGTGGTGACAAATTTTCATTAATCACGTCAATGGTTGCTTGAAGGACTAAAATTTAAAAACAAATTATAAAGGTCGATGGTTTGGGCTTATTAAAAATAAAGAAAGAAAAAAAAAATGAAATTCTTGTAAGCCTTAAGGCCAAGAAGGGTGTTTTCTATTAAGGACCTGGTTTGCATTTTATCACGAATCACAGTATTTGACTTGTAAACGTTTTCGAAGCACAAAAAAATCTAAGTTACAAAAATATACGCTACTTCTTTAAACTTAATTTCAATTATTTTACAATAAAAAAAAGGTAAAGAACCCCCAAAAATGATTTTTGTTTTGTTTGACTATTCGCTATTGAAGAAAAGTTTGGAAATGGACGTTTCATTGTTCGTTCTTTTTAACTTTTAAAGAATACATTCCAAATAAATTCTTTGAAGAAATGTTAAAATTTAAAGCAATTAAAAAAAATTCATTAACACTCATTTGAGTAAAGGTGAGTGTGTTTTGTTTTGACTTTTTACGACTTTTGTCTTAATTTTTTCCCTCATCTACGATTTTTCTACTCATTTAAAATTAGTTTTTACTTTTTTTTTTCTCTCTAAACCCTTTAATGCTACAAATTAATTGAATGAATTTTTAATTTTAATAAAATATTTGAAGTCTATTACAGTTTAAAGACCGTGTTTTTTAGTCTCTGAATCGAACAGGTTTACTTTTTATTCTAGAATACAGGGAAATGTCAAACACTTTATTTTTTTAATTTGGTTGTCTTGCTTTATTGAAACGTAATTGCTAAGGTGAAACTTCCATTAAAAAGTTACAATTTGCATTCAATCACAATCAGCAAAAAAAAAGTATAGAACTCCTTCGGTATTTGTTTATCAAATAGTAATTGACGTTATAAAATTATCAAAATGAGAAAAATTTCATTGTTAAACTTTACTTTGTTAAGTAAATAAAAAATGTGATTTTCTCAGCACTATCAAATCTCCAGTTTGGGTTATTGTCATCGTCCTGGTAAAGACAAAATCCCAGACTCTTTATCCCAAATGTGGACAAAATCCCAATCTTATAATAAAAATCCCAGAAAGAAACAAATTTAGCATTAAAATTTCTAGGAACTTTTAAATATCAAATTGAGACAATAATATCCAATACTTAACAATACTGCTTAACAAAGTTAAAAAAGAAGAAAAAAAAAGAAGTTATGATCCAATATGCAAACTAGCAAACTAAACAATATCCAATACAGTGTAACCCGGATATAAGAGAGATTTTCTCTGGTCCCAAATTAGAGCCTGTGTTAATGTATATAAAATAGACCAAACCCGGATATAAGAGAAACCCGGATATAAGAGACATCTCCGGTCCCGACAATTCTCTTATATCCGGGTTACACTGTGTATATACATTTTTTTCCTGCTCAAATTTATGTTTTATGAATGTTCAATTGAGAAACAAATGCAAGACAACAAACTTAACATGCGAATGCCTTTTTTTTTTTTAAAAAAAAAAAAAAAAAAAAACTTATTAATGATGAGACTGAGATGTTGTCCATTTTGGAGATAAGAGGCTGGGATTTTGTCATAGATTCCATTCATTTTCCCCACAGCACGAGTGTCACGTATTTTACTCTTTATAAATTAAAAAAAAAAAAAAAAGTGAGAAAAGCAGTTTTGGACAATCTGGGCAACACAAAATTGAAAAAAATTCTTTAATCTACAACTATAGCGATGGTGCCCCAAACAAAAGAATTCAGAAACTTGGCAATTTGTATAAGCAAAAATACCTTCTTTTTTTTAAACAAATATCAGTTTGTTTAGTCTTAAGTTTACTTACTACAAATTTAAATGTGACTTTTTTCTAAGTAAAATTGTGACATTCATGTATTCTTTAAGTTCGATAAGGTAAACTAGTTGTTTTTTAAGAGTACACATGACAATTTTTAACATCTGCATTTTTTTTAAAAATCGACATCACTCGACTAAGACAAGATTTCTTTCTGAAATGGTGCCTTACAAAAATGAAACAATTTTAAAAAACAAGCGTAGAAGCACCTTGAACACAGATAGAAAAATAAGACAAATTATGATTTAATTTAAATAAAATATAATTTTCTTTGCCTCAAATGAGGACCTTCTTTTTAGAAGCCCATGTTAATTTTTTTTTAAAGAAATTTAAATTTATTTCTGCTGAATGTCGGAAACAAAACATATATCACGCATTTACAACACATATTTAAATAATTTAAAACAAATTAGGAATAAAATAAATTTACCTGATAAACAAATTCTGCACTTTTTGATCTTCCTTTTTTTAGAATAACAATTAGTTCTTCTTTGCTAGTGTAATGCAAAAAAGAGAACCAACAAGTGTACTTGAATTGGCATGAGGCTTCCAAAACTACACACGCCATTTTCCAGTTCAAATCAATTGGAATCTCGAAATTGATTGGCTAATCTAATTTTATTATGTAAATTAGTTAAAGTTCAATTTGAATGAGAAAGAGTTTTTAAAATACCTTAGATAAAAGATAGGAGTAAAGAAAGATTCTGTTAAATTCAAATCAAATGATTTCTTTCCTGAGGACATTTACTTTTAGTTTGAATGGGGTTTTTGTATTTTATTTTCGTTATTGGATTCATCCTCCCCTTCTTTTCATGCTATATATTTTTATATATTTTAAAAGAAAATGAAAATTTTACAAAAAAGACATTTCTTTTTGTTTTGTGTATAAAAATTTTTATGACAAGAGTGTTTTTGTAGGACCTTTGAATATGCAGTATTGTGGTGTATGACGTATAAATGGAGATGAATGAATTCTTGTGGTGATTGAGTAAATTATGGAAATTCTAATTAATGAATGGTCGCGAATCAGATTAGAGCTAGGGTAGTCAATAAGGACTAAAACCTCACCCCATTTCCCCTTGGCCTTCGGCCGTGTGACACAATTGTATTTTTATAGAATAATGATTTCTTTTCTAAGGATTTTTAGTTTTTTTCTATTTCATAAATAAAATAAAATAATGATTTCTTTCTTGCTGTTTTTTTTTTTTTTTTCCCAAGTAAAAATGGAATTTTAAAGTGAAAGAAAGCTAGTGGAACGATTCTAAAGCGGGTGTTTTATTTACAATACGTATCATGCCAAATGAACCCGAACAATGAGTCTGACATTTTGATATCAAACAAATATTCAATTTACAGTGCAAACATACCTTTAAACTGGACCCCGAATTTGTGCCCACTTTAATGCCTGTGGATATTTTAAATTACGTGAGCCGAAAAGAAAAAGCATATTTGATCGAGTTAGGTGTTAAGATTTGGGTGAGGGTAGGGTTTTGCTAACATTACGAATTGAGTTGATAGTCGCAGGGAAACAAAAAATATTCAATCTTTATGCTTTTTATCTCTTTTAAGCTTCCGTACTTTAAAATTATGGACAAAATGAAAACCGCTTGCTATATTCATAAAAAACAATGGACACAAAGTAAGGATTCTGTTTAGTTAGCATTAAATTTACAATGTGAATTGACCCCCCCCCACACACACAAAATTAACAAAATAATTTTTTTTCTAATATTTACATTCAGACTAAATGTCCTCATCTTTTCAGACTAAATGTCCTCATCTTTTCAGACTAAATATTCTCATCTTTTCAGACTAATGTCCATAACGTTTTTTTGGCCGTCGTGCACTTTGACCTTCGTCAGGTGTCTGTCGATCCGGGTAATCTTTAGATTATTTTTGTTCCGATGTTTATGTCTAGGGATATCCCGTCTGGTTCACGTTTTATGAGTTTCGTGCATTTCTCTTATATAGGCTATATAGCAAGGGTTCTCAACCTTGCTTGCCCCATGAACCCCTTTTGTAGCGGTTGTTTACATAAACCACGCCCACAAAATACTCAATATAGCCATTGGATAGAAAATAAGCACTATTTTCTACAGGACAATTTATGCATCGCATGAGCCACATCAAATTTTATGATGTTTACTTTGCCAAACCTGGTTTAGAAAAAATCAGTGATTGGTTGATTTTTGACCAATAATATAATATAACTCACATATGCATATATGCTCCCAGTATAAGTTAGGGATTATTCTAGCATCTTTTCAAAATAGATCTAGTTTTCCTAGTAGTAGCTCGTTGTTGTGTGCCTAAAAGGGTTTTTATTTGGGAAGAGAAGAGGAAATGTCACGTCTCTTATCTCGAATATTGTGAAAGGCGAATTCGAAAACAAAACAAAACTCCTCCCCAGATGTGAAACTGGAAAGAAATTTACATTTATTAAATGACACAAAAGACACAAAAACAATAAAGAATACAAATTTATAATACAAGTTTGCAAAAAATGTTCCCTACAATTAGACAAGATAACAAGTTCTAAAATCACAATTTTAAAAACAATTATAGTTATTATGGTCCGGTTCCTTGTACCACGGTGATAGTCCAAGGTAGAACCAATAAAGAAGAACTCGAACACGGATATGGAATAACACAGATATATTAAAAACAGGAATATATACAGAGAAGTAGAAAATGTTAGTACGAACAATCAGGTTTAGTAGGGAGAACAATGTAGTCTCGACTAGTATCACTATTCCAATGTCGTGTAGTAATTGTCTGAACGCGACTCTGTTTCGGACTGCCTCTGACTCGACTGACTGACTCGCTCTGGCGGACTTCTGACGGACCTCACTCCAGACTTCAGACTGAACAGTATTTAGTCACCCTCCCACGAGGGCATCATGCGGCACAAGGCCGGTTTAACGTGGGATCTCCGAGCCCGTGGGCTCGGTCAAAAATGTGCCCTTTGAACCCGTATAAACGGGTTCAGGGTCGGTTTACCTCCCCGAAAGAGAATCCGCCCTTCGGCGTAGCCTCATTCCGGTTCCTCCTCGCCCGAAGGCAGAGAGTTCAACTGATCAACCGATCAGCCGGTCGTCCGACTTCGGATTGAACGATATTTATTTATACAAAATGTATAAAATGTGGCACAAGGCCTAAAAGGGGGTTGGGGGAAGGATGGTCTTCTTCTGTCTTAATTCTAAACTTAGCTAGTCCCAGACACGGACCCAAACATACTAACAATATTCCTATCACCAAAACAACACATTCACTCCTACCTTTCTTACTACGTCCACCTTAATACCTCAAATTCTCCATGAAATCCTAACTAGTCCCCCTATGTACAGATATTGTTTGGGGTGGGGGGGCATAAAACAACAATTTTTTAAAAAGATCTCCAAATGAATATGTACAATATGTCTTAATATATTTACAAGAAAACAAAACAAAACATTGTGTTAGTAATAAAAAACCCCACAAACCTTAAATGTGGCAGAAACATCAGTTAACCGGACGAAATCAATGCGGGACTATGAATAATTCAGGAAACCATTCATACCTCCAAGCATTCATACAGGCACACACACATTCATACACAACAACAAATACGAAAAATTACACACACGAAACGAAAGGCGCCCCGCATCCACCAGAGAACTGACATCACTGACCACCTAACGAGGGAGGGGATGGGGAATTAAACAAAAGAAAAATAGGGACAGAAATAAAAGGGACCAATGAGCATGCATACCCTAACTAAGTTCAACAGAAAAAAGAGAAACAAAAGATTCAAAATCAAAAACCTAAACTAACCTAATATCGGGGTGGGTTGCCTCTGTTCAACCCTGTTAGGACAAAATTCTGTACCTAACCGACATCCAAGTGCCACTCTAGGTCAGCCCCTTTCATTCTACACATTCGCGCAAGATTTACCCATCTTTTGCCAAATTCTGATGAAGGGAGCCGCCGCCTTTCCGTCCTAATCTTGACTTTAAGCTGATGCTTAAAGAACAAGATCAGTTGGGAAGAGGTGAACTTCTCACGATCATAGAATTCCTTCTGACGCGTCGTCCAAATCACGACTCTCATAACCCCTAGTAAGCAACAGAACACATAGTGTTCAGCCTTCGTCAATTGCGTCACCACATTGCTACAAACAGAACTGGCTTCCAGGACAAAAAAACTTTCCCTGCAGCATGCGAACCATGGGGCCATCAACAAACCTGCACAACGGCACTACCGTCCTGCACTGAAAAAAGGCGTGACCAATGGTCTCGACTTCCCCAGTACAGCGACGACGGTTTGGATATTTTTCCAAGCCTGCTGAACAAAGTTTCTTGCCGACCCAGAGGGCCCCACGAATCATCAGCCAGGTGAGTGATGCCTCATCGTTATTGAGACATTTCAACCCAGGCGCCCAAGGCCATATCGAGCGAGCCTCCTGCTTCGTAAGACCGAGCTCGCCAATCAGATCATCTTGAACGCCCCCCCCCCAACTAACAGACGATACAATGCCTTACGAGACAACGCCTGGGCGTCGGAGAGGCCATCCGACGTCCGCAAGAGGAGTTTCAAAGCACGACGACATTCGCGGTAGAAGGAACACTCGGCTCGGGGTGTACGGCCGGCCTCCTCCTCACACGAGTGCACACTTCTCAGGGATGGGAAATGTTTTCGGACGTCTTCTTTCCAAAAGGTGCCCACCTCATCCGAACCGCGACACATTCGGTCTAGAAAGGTAATGCGAAGCATATATTGACGAATCTCAATGCTAGGCATACCCAGACCGCCCACAGAGGGATGAAGGCAACAGATCTCGCGAGATACCATATGGGCCTTGCCTCTCCACAAGAAAGAGAACAAGGTCCGGACTAATAACATTAGTCTGGCACACGGGAGTGGAAGCACAGAGAGTCGGTATAGGAGAATCGGATAGATGTGTGAAACACATACTTCCGCCCTTCCCTTCAGGGAAAGTCCCCTCCGAGACCACAGATTAACCGCGATCTCGGCCTTCCCTTGTACCTCCGACCAATTCATTTCCAATTGGAGATCAGGACCGAACCAGACGCCGAGTATCTTGATCGGCCCATCCGTCCAGAGGAAAGGTCCTGGAATAGGAAATTCCCTTCCACGCACCCAACCGCAAGCCCACAGACTTATCGCGGTTGATCTTGGCCCCTGTCACCATCTCATACCCACTGATCTCCTTGCTGACTTCGTCAATCTCGGTCTGCTCGACACAAGAACTGAAACGTCGTCAGCATAGGCAGAATACCTGGCTGAGGTGGAAGCCCCAGGCAGGGAAATTCCGAGCAGGACCGGATTCGCCTTTAACTTGCGAAAGAAAGGTTCCAACGCAAGAACGTAAAGCAGAGGCGAGAGCGGACAACCTTGACGAATGGAGCGAGACAATACGAAAGGCTTCGATCTTACCCCATTCATTTCCACCAGCGCACCGGGACCGCATACAAAAGTCGGATCCAGGAGCGAAAGTCAGCTCCGAAACCGGCCGCCGAAAGGACAGCCTCCAGAAATCGATGGTCAACCCTATCGAAGGCCTTGGACTGATCTAAATTAATCAGCGCGGCTTCACTGTCGACTTGTTCTAAGATCAAGCGTACCATATGAAGGTTATCCTGAATAGTCCTACCCTTCACAGCACAAGTCTGTTCAGGGCCAATCAGATTAGACAGGACAAGCTGCAAACGGTTGGCTAAGATCTTCGCCAAAATCTTTAACATCGTTAAAGGGCGAAAGTTCCCTAACCCATCCCCACCGTCCTTGTCCTTACGCAGCAACTTGATCACACCTCTGGTGAAGCGTTGAGGTAAAGACCCCTGATTCATCCAGTGGTTGAAAATCAGTTCCAGCAAAGGAACAAAAACATGCGACAACCTCAAGTAAACTTCGTAGGGAAGACAATCTAATCCCGGAGACTTATCCAGGCCAACCTGCTTCAGCGCTTCCCAGATTTCCGACTCTGTAATGGGACCCTCACACCTAGCCACTTCAGCTGCCTTGAGGCAGGGAAAGTCAGCTAAATAGGCGTCGAACTGAGCAGAGCTCAGACCGGGCTCCCTGGTGAAAAGATCCTGAAAGTAATCCCGAAAGACCTCACATATGCCCGCGTTTGTAGTCACGGTCCGCTTATCCGGCAATGTGACGCACGCTATATGTCGCCTAGACGCGTTTCGATTCTCCTCTGCACGCAGTTCAGCGGCCATATTCGTAGCCTCAGAAGACATTCTTTTTAACCTAGCCCTAACTACCAGAGCTTGATCTTTCTTGATAAGCAAGGAGGACAACTCTGCCTTAGCTAAAGCTATTTCCCCACTAACACGGGATTTCACAGCTCGATCAACTTTATCTTCTAAAGCCGTTTGCGCCGCTATTCGGACTGAACTCCCTGCTTCCTCTTGAGGCGCAGTATTTATTACGTATGGAATAGTCCATTATGTTATCATGGGTAAGGTCCCATAACAATAGTTTTATTGATTTTGCTTAGAAGTTCACTTCTATCGAGGAAATTTGAAATTAATATTAGCTCAAGTCCCATCGAGCCATCACCCCCCCCCCACACACACACACACATCACCTTTGGGAGGGAACTGGGGTCATCCCCCACGTCCGTGGCGTCACCAAAAGAGAACGTGTCAAAGGGGCTTAAGGAATTTTTTCACGATATTGCCGGTAAACCCACTTTAAACCTCAAACTTTTGTTACAGTCTGTAGCGACATCGGCACACTTAAAAATTCAATTATAGCTTCTTTTTTTTAATATATTCACTTACTTTCCTACATTCAACTGTCAAAAATTTTTGAGAAGGATGGCAAATTCACAGGCGCTGGTGGGTAATTTAGACAATAGTACAGTTTTTAAACCTAAAATTCAATATTGAAATAAATCTCGTTATTTTATATATATGTTCAAAATCAGAGTTAATATCTCTAATTTCGTGAGTTTTCTTTGTTTTCTATCTACTTTATTTCAGGTTCTTCCGTTCTTTTTCTTCTCTTACTTCCTTATCATTGTCGGCGGAGACGTGATTGGCTGTTATCTTTCTTTGTTCTTTCTCCTTTTCGTCGTCAGCGTCACCCTTGTGAGTGCCCAAACATTTTAACCTTTTACTCTCCTAGCAGCTGTTAGTGATTTTCGCGAGTGAAAACCAATGCACTTCTGCTTTCTGTCACCCAGCAGCTAGCTGAACTCCTTTGCATGTGAAAGCTAAGTTCGTTCTGTCGGTCTGGCAAGCCAGACTTCTTAAATAGCTATGAATAGGCTTCCACTTAAAAGAGAAATTTGATAACTTGGGGTCGTAATTTACTTTCCCCATTGGTTAAACCACGCCTCTTTGAAAAGATAATTTTGGCGGGTTTTCAGACCATAAGACTTGAACCTCTTCTTTTTATTTTATTTTATTTTATTTATTTATTTATTTATTTTTTTTTGCAAAACAAATTGTACACATGTATCCTTTTCATAAAACTCCAGGCTTAATTTTGGTGACATTTACAACAGTATATCTGAGCCTTACATATACAAAGATTTACACATGAAATTTATTCAAGAAATTTTTATTTGACTAATCCTCTGGCTTTCTTTTTATAATTATTTTAAAACACTATTTACATTATTCAGACTATTGTCCTCATCATTGTCGCCATATTATTACAACGTTTCGGCCGTTGTACGCTTCGGCCTTCTTCAGGTGGTTGGAATGTCGAACTGAACCCTTTATTTTGCTCACTGGGTAGACTGTTCTAGTTCCACGTGCCATGTATAATGGATGTCAGTTATCAGTTATCTCCTGTTAATTCCCCTCTCCAAGTTCTCCACTACCTTAACCGGGTATTGAACTCACAACGCTTTGGGTCCTGTCACTGGATCTAACCAACGCCTTTATCCACTGTGTCCTTGAAATAGTGTACATAATACCTCATCTCAGAAATATAGACATATATTTTTAAACACTTCCCTCAAAAGAAAGTGCAATAAACAAACTTAGTCTATTGAATCATTATATTTTTATTCACTCTTTCATTATTGTTTTTAAATATTTTTATATTTTTTTATTATACATTTTATATACCTTGTCAAATATTTTTGGATCTTACTTATTATAAAACGCAGATTGTGTGTGTGTGTGTGTGTGTCTGTACGTTTATATATTGGATCGGATTTCCTACATTTTTCAACCGATTTCAACAAAACTTCACAGGACTACGTAAAATTACCTTGCGGTGGTTGTGACAGCGACAAAAATTGAAAAAACACAATTGTTTTTGCATGAAATCAATTTGAAAACACGATTAAGAGGCATCGCGAGAATGAAAGGGGGACAACTCATATCGAGTTATACTTATTATAAAACCCAGGTTGTGTGTGTGTGTGTGTGTTCGTTTATATATGGGATCGGATTTCTACATTTTTCAACCGATTTCAACAAAACTTCACTTTTTTTGGCAGGTAGTGTTTCTTATTGTCTTGCACACTTTTTTTTCTTTATTTTTACATTCAGAATGCTTTAAAAATTCCATTTACAAGACAATTGTTTATAATAAAATTCTATTCAATCAGTAGACTCATAATGATTGAAAACAATGTTTTTGCTTGAGTTTGACCAATTCATAAAAAAAAAAAAAAAAAAAACTAATTAAAATATGCGTGTCCGTCAACCTTGGACAATAATCTTTGTCAATTTTATTTTTCAGTCTCTATGATGGTCGATACTTGATCTATCTCTTACTGTTACATCCCCGGGCATCGCCGGGCTTTACTGCTAGTAATCTATAAAACATAAGTGCAAATCATTAGGTTGGTTAATATGATGATACACAAACCCTTCTTATGTTATTTCCATATTGAATACAGTACAAAATTTAATATAGATTACATAATAAATATCACAATGAGTCGATGGAGAGTTAGATATAGGGGAGGGGATGGATTCATACAATTTGCAAGGTAATTTGCGAGTAGGGGAATGTAACGAACTCATTTCAAGCCACTATCTTTTGCCATGTCAGGTTAGATCCAAAAGTGTAGGCATATATCTGGGTTTTGTGTTCGATTAAAAAAGATAAGCATAGGTTTGATTTGCATTAAAGTGAAATTGGTAGACACTGGTGAGATTTACACGAAAATAAAAAAAAAATATAGGCTTCTTGCATGTCAGGTTTGCATGGGGATCTAAAAAGGCAGACACGGTTAAGTTTTCTACTTGTATTAAAAAGGTAGACACAGGTCAGATATACACTTGAAAAGATAGACACTGTCAAGATTTGTATTTGTGTCAAGAAGGCAGACACATGTCATGCGTTTGGTGTATTATAAACCTTACCAAGAAGGTAATAGCTAAGTTAAAGTTGGTGCCGATTGTCTGGCATTTACCATTTTTAATCTATGTCAAGTGGGAAATTTTGTTTTATATTTGTTGTATTTTGAAAAAAATATACATTTAAAAAATAAATGCTTATTCTACCATAAGAACTTTTCAACTTTCTTTGGTAAAAGAAAAGAAAACAATATGATGACTCAGAATCATATTTACACTATTTACATTGTTCGGACTGTTGTCCTCATCATTAGTGTCATATTCACGACGTTTCGGCTGTTGTACGCTCCGGCTCTCTTCAGGTAATATACGTTGGAAGGACACATAGCCCAATGGATAAAAACGTTGGTTGAAGTAATCCAGTGACTTGACCCAAAGAGCTGTAAGTTCAACAGCAGAGGTGAACAAAAACCTGGAGAGTTGAGTTACTAAAGGGAAATAACGTTGTGAATATGATAATAAAGATGAGAACAACAGTCCGAAAAATGTAAATAGTGTGAATATTTACAATACCTCATCTCAGAAGTACAGGCGGATTTAGAATTGTGTTTTCTTCAATACTACTTTCCTCCAGAATATAGGCGATCATGGCTGCCCACAGATTCCCTTATTATCAATGAATTACCATGACGTTTTTTTTTTTTTTAATAATTTCACTAATTTACTAGCAGTGTAAGAGAAAATGGAAACAAAAAGGATGTAACATCAGAGACAGTTGAAATTTCTAGGGCACATAAGAGGAAAGAGGGCTTTGAAAATTTGACACACACATGACATATTGGAGGCAAGCGGGACAGAGTACAACAGTTAATAGTCTACCTAAAGAGCTCGTATGGTTGGTATAACAGGGATTAGAGGATATAGCATAACAAGGATCTCTAAGTGCTACAAGTGGCAGGAAGTTGTGGAGGGACCATATTCGGCCACACACTGAAATTCGTCTGCTCCTATAGAGATTGGTCACATGGTGTTAGGCAGTCCCTCATTGGTTAATAAAACAACTTCGGTTGAGAAAAAGCTAATCACCACCAACAGAGAAAGGGCCGGACCTGCTCCTAAGCAACACACAAGAAATTCTCTCCGCCGCGAACGGTACCAGTTGCCGAGGGTTTTAAAAGGTACAAGCTACCTAGCCCTATTTCACTCACCAGGCGCGTAAGTTCACGGTACCAGTTGCTGAGGGTTTTAAAAGGTACAAGCTACCTAGCCCTATTTCACTCGCCAGGCGGGTAAGTTCACGGTACCAGTTGCTGAGGGTTTTAAAAGGTACAAGCTACCTAGCCCTATTTCACTCACCAGGCGGGTAAGTTCACGGTACCAGTTACTGAGGGTTTTAAAAGGTACAAGCTACCTAGCCCTATTTCACTCACCAGGCGGGTAAGTTCACGGTACCAGTTGCTGAGGGTTTTAAAAGGTACAAGCTACCTATCCCTATTTCACTCACCAGGCGGGTAAGTTCACGGTACCAGCTGCTGAGGGTTTTAAAAGGTACAAGCTACCTAGCCCTATTTCACTCACCAGGCGGGTAAGTTCACGATACCAGTTGCTGAGGGTTTTAAAAGGTACAAGCTACCTAGCCCTATTTTACTCACCAAATGGGTAAGTCCACGGTACCACTTGCTGAGAGTCTTAAAGGTACAAGCTATCTAGCCATAGTTCACTCACCAGGCGGGTAAGTCCACGGTACTAGTTGCTGAGGGTCTTAAAGGTACAAACTATCTAGCCCTATTTCACTCCAGCAGATGGGTAAGTCCACCTGACATATTTTCTGTAACGATTTTCCAAGCGTAGCTTAGATGTGGCACTAGGCCGAAAATTATGTGGCACCCAGTTAGGATTGAACTCACAACTCAGTCGTAATTATTCTAAGAAGACAAGTTCGCTAACCATTACACCACCTTGCTACGCTGCCTCCTGACATATTCTCTCTATATAGGAAAGGACATTGTGTTTATGTTAACCGATGTATTCATGTTTAGGTGTAAATAAATATCTTTATTAGATGTTGATAAAGTATTCTTCTTATTCGTGCTAGTCTTGTAGTGAACAAAACAAGATTTAAAATTCAAATGCTAAGCACTAACTCATTGATTTTGTTAGAAATTAAAAAGACTCGAATTTACAAACTTTGCTTAACACACACGCAAAAGCGAATCCAAAACAAAACTCGTGAAATTTCACACCTTGATGCAAAATATTTTTTCGGCCAATAGAAAACTAGGAAACATTTAAAAAGAAAATTCAAATAATCTTCAATTCTCAGAAACAAATTCTTTTACGGGCCTTTTCGCGAGCCGACGTGAAGTTTGTTCGTCGTCCAATGGAAATCATATCCGAGAGTGAATTCCCAAATGACCTTTTCAAGCCCCACAAACAAAATAAAAGACGGGCAAGTTCGCCTGTCACCAGAGAGGAGGAGACGAGCGTATTAACACGTCCCTTGACAAATGTTAAGCGATCGTTATTATTCTCTACCTTTCCCCCTCACCTCTTTTATACTTGATAAACGAACGGAACATTTTAAGACTGAGCGATTACTTCAAAGACATTCCTACCCTACGATAACGCTCATACATACATACATACATACATCCACACATATGTTCCTGCCTATGTACACATAAACTCATTCTTTCAAGGACAACTACGAACATTTTGACGACCTTGTATCTACCAAAATATATTAATTTTATTTGTAAAGACCTTAATTGATTTATATGTATATAAATTTGTTGTTTCATTTTGCATTTTGACTTTCTTGTTTTATACCCCTCTTATGTTGAGCTAACTAACAAGGCCAAATCAAACTAATCTGTTTCAACACTCATTCACTTCACTATAACTGATAACTCACTATAGTCCCAAAGTAAAGTGGGACTAGCACAATAGTAGTATTAGGTATAACTAATTAATATTGACTAGCTAGCACAATAGTGTATAAAGATTTTTTCGTTATCTCAAGAACTGGGTCATGTCTCCACATTCTTTTCATATCGTTTATATTTTGTGTATTTTCAAAGTTTCATCAATTCTTAAGCACGCAAAGCCACTCGGGACACAAAATTTAAATATTAAAGCATGAAGACTTGAAAAAGAAAGGAATTACTGGGTTGTCAGATAAATTCGTTTGATTTTGCTATTTTTTCATTTACAGTGGAACCTCGGGTCACGAATTTAATTCGTTCCTGAAGGCTGTTCGTAACCGGAAATGTTCGTAAACCGAAACTATTTTTCCAATAGGAATTAATGTAGAGAAAAAAACAGTCACAATACAATAAAATTGGAAAAGAAAAGCACAACACAACACACGAATTTATACAACACGGCAGTCGATTCAGAAATTATTCCGTTCGGGTTAACTCAGTTCGGCAATGTTGTTTCCATTTCATATCACAGTAGTGGAACCTCCGTTCACGAATTTAATTCGTTCCTGAAGGCCGTTCGTATCCCGAAATGTTCGTAAACCGAAACTATTTTTCCAATAGAAATCAATGTAGAGAAAAAAGTCACAGTACAACAAAACTGGAAAAAAAAAGCACAACATAACACACGAATGTATATAATACGGCAGTCGACTCAGAAATAATTCCGTTCTGGTTCGGTTCGGCAATGTTGTTCGAAAACCGAAATTTTGTTTGATAACCGAGGCATTTTCATCTCGGATTTTCTGTTCGAAAAACGATTTGTTCGAAATGTGAGACGTTCGACAACCGAATTTAATTTATTTTAATCCTATTATTGATCAACAATTTTAAAAAATCAGTCAATAATAAATTCTCCTTCATTATTCATGATTTCTTGCCAACTAGATTTTCAATGACTTGACGGTAAAAGTCAAACGGATATTGTCTGGGTGAATTCTTCAAATTCACCCAGCCTTGTTTTCAACTTGACGTCGTCGTTGAATGAAAAGCCTCACGTGACAAAAAAAAAAATTGATAATCTGAAGGCTTTCTAAATCGGGAGAGTACAGTGGGTGCAGTAGAACTTCATAACCAAGTTCTTGAAGAGCATTTTTGTTCAATTTAACAACGTGTAGGCAAGCGCTGTCGAAAATGCTCATTTTTGTCTCCTTGGCACTCCATCGTCATTTGTCTGAAAAGAGGTAGAATTCAATTAAATCTCAAAAACGGTAAACAAAAGTTGTAGCGGAAGAATAGTGCTACAAATAAATAAATAAAAATAAAAGATTACGGTAAAAATATTTGTGTTAATTCAAATAACATAAAAAAAAACGATTTTTAAAAAAAGATATTTGACAACCCATTTAATATTGCGCGCAATAATTGGTATAGAAAAACACATTTGTATTGTGAAGATTACCTTACCTTGTCTGCAATGATGCCCACTTGATGTCGTCGTATTTAGAACTAAAAAAGGGTGTGGTGCTTAAAAAAAGAATAACTGCTTTTGAAAAAAGAATAAATAACTTTGTTATATCCTGTCTCCAATGTCCATATTAAGCATTTGTGTATCCGTGAAATATTAACACCTTAACTCAGCGGAACGAAAAACCAGGATGGCTGAAAAAATGAATGTCAAATATGTATTGTACACGAAAAGATTTTACACAAAGATATGTCAAACAGAAATTCATATACAAATATGTATATACCTATTACTATTTTTCTTACGCTGAGAAGCTATAATACGTGAAAAAAAATAAAACAAGCACTATGAACTGAGAAAATCGAGAGCGTCTTATATTTCGCGAAGGAAAAAGGAACGAACCGGATGATGTTTTTATGTTTCTTGTTTGGACTAGATTTCAACCTCATAGACTATCACGTCTACCTTTCTCACGGTTTACACAGCAAATAAGATTTCCCCCCCATGAGCTGATGTCACTCACCACCCGTTACGTTGCCCGCGTGAATTCGTCCTACCAAAAAGGAGCTAATCTGTCTTCCTATATGGCAGAGAAGGCTGATCATGTTCAACACAGATGAAGAGTAGACATGAAACAACATAGATTTGATCCTACAGAAGGATGCTGAGAATACCATGGACGGAACATGTGAGCAACGAGGAAGTTTTTAAGAGAATGGGAACAAAACAGACATTTACACTTAAAATTAGAAAGTGGTAGTTGAAATCTCTGATACGCATAATGAGGAAAGAGGATTTGAAAAATTTTAACACTCACTGGATATATTGAAGGCAGGAGAGGAAGAGGGAAGCAGTGATTAACCTATCTAGTGAGTTTGTGTGAATGAATGGCAGAACATGGACAAAAATGGATGGTAAAGAGTCAAAAGTTACTTAGAGCAACAAAAGATAGGAAAATGTGGAGAGCCATGATCACCTACTTATAGGTTGAACCAAAGCTTTTATCCACTGGGCTATGTGTCCTTCCAACGTATATTACCTGAAGAGAGCTGAAGCGTACAGCAGCCGAAACATCGTGAATATGACAATAAAGATGAGAACAACAGCCCGAACAATGTAAATAGTGTAAATATTGTCATGGGTCCTTACCTATAGCTACAGAATGAACTCTTCCTAACACTATGTACACTACGCCTCTCAAGAGAGGGTCGAATCGAGCCGAGCTTCTGGGCTGGACGGTCGAACTCTCTGCCTCTGAGCAGAGAGGAACCCAGATGAGGCTCCGCCAAAGGGCAGAGTCTCGTTCGGGGAGGTTGACCAACTCGATCCCGTTTATACGGGTTCTACGGGCATTTTTTGGCCGAGCCTACGGGCTCGGGAAACCCACGTTAAACTCGGCCTTGTGCCACATGCAACCCTCGTGGGGGTGGCTAGATACCGAATCAAGTCGAGCCGTTTCGGCTTGACGGTCGAACTCTCTGCCTCTGAGCAGAGAGGAACCCGGAGAGGCCCCGCCGAAGAGTCTACCTGTCACACTTATATCTATGGCCAAAAACAGAATAAATGAGAATTGCTCGCAAGAAAATACAACGATTTATTCTGGAATGAATTCAGATTTGTAAATAAAATCTGTGTGGTGTTTGTTTAAATCTTTGATTAAAGTCTTTTTGAGGTGTTTGGAGTGTAGTTTGTGAGTTTAAGTGACATATTGTATGTTGAAGTTGTCATGAAAAGTTCACAAAGTCAGTGAAAGTATTAACCTGTTTACGTGGAATTTAAAAAGTTGTGTGTAATGTAAATTTTCAATGTAATTTGGAATAAATTTAGAAGTGGTATAAGTTAAATTCCTTTGATCTTTTTTTTTTTTTTGTCAAGAAATAATGTTGAATTGTTTGAGCAAATTCAGAATAGAAATAATGTTCTGTGATTGAGAACTTGAAGTGATAAGCAATTCTCTCCTGTGTAATAAACGAAGTTGAATATGAAGATAAATGAGTGATGACTGAAGGTTTGGATTATGCTAAAAGGTAACTTAAGAATTTCAGATAATAAAGTGACGTGGATTTGTTTAGCAACTAGTTTGTGGTCACGATGCTCACTAGCGAGATAAATTTGCGTGCTGAATTTATTTACTTGGGTGGACACGTGATAGGCTCCAGAAAATCAGCGCCAAAATATTTAACTCGATCACGAGATGAAAAATAAATGTGCGTGTGCGGATGGCGACGCCCACTTGGTTGCTTATAAACCAATCAGCAAGCGAATTCTTGGAAAATATGTGTAGAGCTGGGTTTTTTTTTATAAAAATATCGCTGTGATCCACTTAGATGGCTTTTGCACAGATTTTAACAAGATTTCATAGTGATCCACTTTTACATGGTGTTTGCACTGAAGTGTAGAATTACGATTCTACACATGTTAAGAAAAATTTAGTTGTAAAAACAGGAAAATAAAAATATCTTATATTTTTTATATTTAAACACCTTTTTCGCCTTTTTCTTTGCTGTGAGTTGATTCAAATCCGCAGCAATACATATACAAAGTTTTACAAATCAAATTTATTCAAGCTATTTTTTAATTAACTAATTGTCTGGCTTTCTTTTTATAATTATTTTCTAAACCCTCCATTTGAAAGAAAAGTGCAATAAACAAACCTAGACCGAATTATTTTGGCGGTTCTTTTAAAGCCAATTTTAAATATAGAAACATTTAAAGATAAATATAATACATTCATTTAAATTTATTTTTTTTATAATTTTTTATAAAATTCAAGGAACTTTTAATTCAAATTTAAAGGTCAAATGTCTCAATTTGACCATAAAATTTGAATTAAAAGCTCCTTGAATTTTCAATGTTTTTTTTTTTTTATTTTTCTATATATGAGATTTTTATTTATGTAACCGAAATTTTGTCCACTTTTAGGATTAGATAGTTTTTTTTTTTTTGTCCCGTTATATAGCAATCCGTCCCGGACAATTCCCTGAAATTAGCTTTCTTTCTTTATTTATTTTAGCTAGTTTTACTTTTTTGTCTGTTTTCAGAATTGTAACTGCTTATGTAAAATTGCTTATAAAAACTCTTTTTGTGTAAATATTTTCCATATGTTAAATAAAAAAAAAAAAATAATAAACTAAAAAAAAAAGCGAGAAAACTGGGACATTTCCGAATATGTGTGCCATTTCTCAGAAATTTTGTAATCAATACAAGAAACTTTTTTTTTTTTGCTCGGGGAGGCGTGAAAATGAAAAAGTGTTCCGTAGGAAATTGTTTAAAAGAATTTGAACGATTTACTACGGAACCCTTTTTTTTAGCTTCTTAAAAAATGATTTATTCTTTTATTCGCCAAACGAAAAATGTCTTATATATAAGAAGAATAAAAAAATAAATAAAAGTAAACCTTACTTTTATTTTGTCTTTAAGAAATAAAAATTCTAAAATAACATTTAATTACGCTGTTTTTTTTCCTATAATTTTAAAATTGATCAAATCAATGTATTTAAATTTAACTTCTCAAAAAATTTGGTAATGAATTTTCGCTTAAATGCCTAAAATAAATTCTTTCTGCAGAATAAACAATGTTTTTCTTTCTTTGGATAAAATTTTAATTGAATAAAAAAAAGTATTTTCACTTCAGTTTTACAGAAACCAACATTAACTTAATTTAAAATCCAGCTATTAAAAAATTAATCATGAGAAGATTGTGTAACTGCTAGTTAACTGTTTAAAGGATAATTAAAATTTTACGATTATTAATAATTTACTATTTAAAACAAAGTCGTTTAAAATTGCCCAAATTTTTGCTTGTTTTATGTAGTCGCATAACTGAAAAAAAAATAAAAGTGCCCCCCCGCCCCAATTAATATTTGTTGAACTATTTCATATTTTAAAATAGTTTTCTTTTTTGACCTTTATAATTTTAGTTTTCTTAAATTAGTTTCAAATATCGGATGTCATAATTTCTTCTTAAATTACATCATTAAATTTTACAATGTATTTTGCGGATATGAATAACATAAGAAAAATAAAACAAAAATGTGTATGATTATTAGTGCTCTATTTTTATAACCAATTACGTAAACGATCTGGTACATTTTTTCATAGCGACATATTTGGACCTCACACCGCCTCTACGTCTTCGACTGCGTGGCTCTCTTCTCGTGTTGCTTGGCCGCCGGCTGAAGTCTTTCATCTTGTTGCCGACCGAAAAAATATCGATATGACTGTAAAAGTTTCTATCAATACCCAAGAGGCTGCTGTTGGTAAGAATAATTGATATTTCAAGCTTCTATCGAAATATATAAATACCGATCGTGTCGCTTTAAAAAAATGCTTAACTTAGCATCTTGTAATTTTAAAGATGTAGTTTTTTTTATTGCATCATCCATTTTTGTTAATTTAATTACTATTGCCATTTTAAAATCGAAGTTATTAAACATTTTATTATTTGATAAAAAGTTAAGTATGGTCTTTGTTGCGCAAATTTTATTTTATTATTTTCTTTTTATTTAAACATGTAATAAATTGGAACGGAGAAAATAGTTGCTATATTTCCTGGCCTCGAGGACGCACCTCAGGTTTACCTTGAAAAAATATTTTATAAAAAAAAAAAAACAAGAAGAAAGTAAACAAAATGAAATAAAATAAAAAGTAAGCTTCGATCTTAGCATCCAGAGTAAATATTTTTGAAAGATTTATTTTGATGGCTGGGAAGAATAGCGCCTTTGACGTCGGGAAATTCTCTCTATTTTTTTTTTTTAAACATGTGATTTATTTTTTGCTGTATGGGCCCCTAAATTATGTGGGGTTCTTATTTGCACATTTTTTTTTTTTTTTTTTAGTGTTTCGATTTTTACTAAGAAAAAGAAAAAAAGGGTTTATAATCAGACTGTCTACTTAAAAAATAATAAATAAATTTTGTATCTAATTTTAATGTTTCTATTTTAGTACAAAGGTAGAAAGTTCCCTTTCCTTTTTTCAACCAAACAAAATAGTTTTACAACTTTTTGAGAGGCGATCGCAAATCCAAAAAATTTTCGTAAGAATAAGAGATCATTCATTCTCAGAGTTATATAATTCTATAAATTAAAATTGTTAATAAATTATTATTATTAATAATAATTTTTTTCTTTTTAAATTTCAAATAAACAAAAATGCTGTTCTTAATCACTTTTCTTTTCAAGGTTCGCACCTATAGACAATCAAACAAAAACGGGGGTAAATAACAAAATTATTTGTCTGAAAGAATGGTCCGTTTGGTTGGAATATAGATGTATGGAATGATGTCATCAATAACGATGCTTTTTCTACAGACGAAGTCATTTTGCTTACGACAGTGTTTTTTCTTGTTTTTGAAACATACGAAAAATGGTTCCAACTGTTTTCCTTACGTTCAGGCAAGAAAAAGAGACGACCAGATTTGCACCAAAGAAAAGGAATTGAACTACAAAATAAAAGTTTACTTCAAATGAAGTTATTTTGTTTTAAAATTGAAATAAATTTTATTTATTGATAAAGTATTTCTGGTCACGCTCTTTTTTGAATTTTACATTCGAGCGGAATATGGCACAAAGACAAATTTTTAAACTAAAGTGGTAAATAATTACGTGTACATTGGACTTAGGGACAAGGCAAAATTGCTCGGCTCTCATGGCATTTCTATTTTGTGACACAGTGCCAGGTATCGTGTTCACCTGCATAGAAGCGGTAAGCTCATGGGGCATCCCCCCCCCCACAATGGAACCGGGAACAAAAAGTTTATTTCTGTAAAGAAAACAGTTGGTACAATTTGCTTTCTTGATAAAAAATGTGGTATTTACCCCCCCCCCCCGACTAAGGCAGAATGTGACAGAAGAGGGCTTTTACGTGGGGAGCGCCATACGCATATGAGCCAAGGCCAAAAACTTTTGGGTGCTACTATAGTATGATATCTACCGAGGCATTTGTGACCTAATGACGATGCACTCATTATTGCTGGAAAATACTCAGGAAAAATGATGACCTGTATTTTTTTTTTTTTAAATAACATCATATCAGTTTATAAACATTATCAGTATTTGATGATATATTTTTTTTCTATAAAAAATTGTTAATAATTTTTAACACATAACCAGTTCACTGCCTTTAAACCTAACATATTTCATACTTTTTTTTCCTTTATTGGTTGAAAGTTTTTATATTGGGTGATGTGTGTGATCAGATTTGAAAGAAATACAGCAAATTAAGTTAATTAACCAATATGACCTGTTATTTTAGGTAGGACAAATTAAAACAATTCCAAATTAGTTAGTCTAATAAAGATAACGTTAATAAAAAATAATAATAATAACATCAAACATAAATGAATTATTTAAAATAAGTAAATTAAAAGGATTTTTAATAAATAATAATTAAATATGTAATATATATTAAATATTTCATTAAATATGAGAAACAAAGAATTTTCTAAGGATATTTAATTTTTCTTGAGTTTTTACAAAATTTTTATTTTTTGTGAAGTTAAGCAGTGGTAAGTCTGATCAGTATGTAGATGGGTGACCACTTGAAAATACCAGGTGCTGTAAGCTTGGATATGAGGGTGGTTTAATGGATAATGGCTTGAAATTGTTATATTCTGTTGGGTTTGTTATATTTGCCTGTGCACAAATACCCCTATGAAAGGTATGAATCCACCTCTTCTCCCACCACCTATGGGTTAATTAGCAAGATTTGTATCACTAAAACCATTATTATCTCAAAACCAAATTCTTACACTCTAAAAAATATTTTCTGGTTTTAAATAATAATTGATAATCTGTAGAAAATGAATAAATCTATTTTCTTTTTTAAGGACAGTGTACACATAGAAATTGTCCCTAGTCTTTATCCCAAGCACATTTGGCAAATATTTTACCCATTTTCAAGGAAGGTTAATTTGTGTTGTCAAAAGGATTGTTATGGCATTTTCGTTTTGTTTCCCTTATTGCAATTGTATGAAAGTCGTGTTTTATAGTAATTTCATTCCTAAGTGGAGGTTTTGTTTAGTTTCTGAACACCATCAACATATTTTGACCCCCATTCTTACAAAATGCTCTTGAGGGTAGGTTTTTATATTGTTTTTTTTTTTTTATGCAAAGAGCTTCTACAGTCATTAACTCTTCCCTCCAAACTCTAGTCATTACACATTATAATTTAATTCAGAGTCGAATCCTGACAGTAGTCATTGTTTATGTTTCGCTCCTGAAGTTGTGCTTTCTGACATGTTCATTTCTGATGTATAATGCACTGTGATTGGATGATTTAGGAAGCTATTTTTTGTTTTAACCAATAAAGGAATGTTTTATGAATAATTTTAGCATC
This sequence comes from Acanthosepion pharaonis, assembly GCA_903632075.3. Taxonomy (NCBI): domain Eukaryota; kingdom Metazoa; phylum Mollusca; class Cephalopoda; order Sepiida; family Sepiidae; genus Acanthosepion; species Acanthosepion pharaonis. The sequence goes on along the minus strand of CAHIKZ030000931.1, from coordinate 840,900 downwards.
TGGATAGCTAGATTTGAGAGAGAATTAAGCTATTTTTTGAATGAAAAGTTTTACAAACAAGCATGGCATCTGACAGTAAAGTGATATTTTTGAAGGATTCACTGAAATTGATGTAGTTGGAGCACAAAAATTGTATGAGATATGCATTGAAAATGATGAGAATTTATTAGATATTGATCTAATCTCAGAATCTGACTCTGATAATGATGTGTCGTTGACAAGTTTAACCTGTAACCAAGATGACAGTGGTGATGATGATGAACTGACATTGGAATGGAGCGATCAGCTTTCAGGAGTCAAAGTTGCCATATTCAGAGGAAATCCCAGACCAGTAAATATTCTAGACACTGGGAAGAATAAAATAGATTTTTTCTTTAAACTATTTAGTCCCGAACGCTTTGATTTGGTGAATGTTAAACAGTACAAAGTGAACCTCTGTGTCAACTATTTCAAATCATATCATCTTGAACACTTCCCTTGTCTTATTTGAACAAACTTTCTGGACAAATATTTATACACCTACAAGTTTTTAATTTATTGTATTTCCAACTAATGAATAAACATACTTTTTATATAATTAACTGTACACAGATGCATAATAACTAAATATGCATAGAAAACAGAAAAAAATTTTGATCTAATAGAAATAAATCTTATTTATCCATATTAATGGGTGAAAAAAGTATTTGTACAATGCAAATTTCAGATTTTAATACTTTGAAATTACTTTAATACTCTAGATTATCCAAGGGGAATATTCTAGAATGTAACAATGTTATCATTAGTTATTTTTAGCCTAAAAAATACAAACGGAACATTCTGTAATTGAAGATTTTCATCATGGCAAGAGGTAAAGAATTGACAAATTCGCAAAAAGAACATTGTTAAACTCTTGAAAGAAGGTAAAAGTTACAGAAAAATCTCAGACAACCCAAATATTCCATTTACTACCATTAGTTCATTCATTGCAATTTATAAAAAACTCAAAACTATTGAAAAGCAAAGAAGAACAGGTGCTCCATGGAAGATTTCTGCAAGATCTTTTGACAAAAATATGTCAAATTAAACAAAATCCAATGGTTACTTGTCATGAGTTGCAGGATGAATTGCTTTCATCAGGAATCTGTATTACTAAACAGACAATAAACAATGAAATTCATAGGAACAATCTAAAATCACACTCCCCTTGGAAAACTTCACTGCTATTGAAGAGACACAGAGATGCCAGGTTGAAATTTGTTTGTAAGCAAAAAGATAAGGAAAAATCATATTAGGAAAGAGTATTATGGACAGACGAAACCAAAATTTAGTTTGGATGTAATTCTAGGAATCGTTAAATATGGCGATGCCTTCAAACAAAAGAACTCGGTTCCAACAGTGAAATTTGGTGGTGGCAGCATCATGGTTTGGGGATGTTTTTCTGCAAAAGGTACTGGCAACATATCAGTAATCGATAGTAGAATGAATTCCACAGCATATCAAAGTACTTTGGAAGCAAATTTAATGATTTCGGTTGAAAATCTTGAACTTCCTCCTGATTGGATCTTCCAACAAGATAATGATCCCAAGCACAATGCAAAATCTGTGAAGAAAAGGCTTGCTGAAAATAATGTAAATATCCTGAAATGGCTAAGTTAGTCCCCAGATTTAAACCCAGTCAAGAATCGGTGGCATTATTTGAAAATTCAAATCCGATCGAGCTTCAACAAACATCCCAGGTCTGAAGAATTTATGTGAAGAAGAATGAATCAAAATACCAACTAAAATTTGAAAATCATTAGAGAACTACAAGAAAAGGTTGGTTGATACAGAAGTGAATAATGGCTATTCTACAAAGTATTAAATGAAGATTATGTATTCTTGTTTGTATTGTACAAATACTTAGTGGATAAATGAGATTTATTTCTATTAAATCAATTTTTTTTCTGTTTTCTATGTGTATTTAGTTATGCATCTGTGTGCAGTTAATTATATGTAAAATATGCTTATTCATTAGTTGGAAATACAATAAATTAAAAATTTGTATGTGTACGAATATTTGTCCCCCCCCCCACTGTGTGTGTGTGTTTATACTTTCAGAAAATAATTTATTTCCATGTTTTGCTCTTATTTTATCGCATTAAATTGTTTGTTTGATTCAACAGACTCTAAATATGATTATTTTTTATTTTTAATATCATTTATTAAATTAATTTTGGAACCTTCCCTGAAAATTTCATGCATTTATCTTTATTATTTATAAACTTAGTGCAATTTTTGTACAGGCATGTTAAATAACTATCAGTTTTCACTATTGGGCTTAGGGATATAATGTCAGAATTGTGCTTAGGGCAGTAATCAAACTGAAGTGCCAGGGAAGAAAGAATTAACAAAAAGATCGTTTTTGTTTTATCTTTTATCATTTTGAGATTATATGATGCAACATTTTTTTGTTATTGCATCAAAAATTATTCACACATGATTTATGGTGAAAACCATTTTGTCATTGCCAAATTAGCAGACATTGTAATAGTGTTTTGAGCTTAGAATATGGGCAAAAGAATCCTCACATAAAGTAACCAAATAGTGGTTCTACATGATGAAAGATATTCTGAACATGAAATTATAGAAGTATTTTATAAGTATATTTATTATTATACTTGTAGTGAAACAACTGTGCACATTGCTATCATTCAGAGACATTTATTAACAAAGAAAGAAGTGGACATCCAAGGAAATTTTTATATGACTATGTTCCATATTTATTTCAAGCCAAGTGTTCAGTATGACATCCTTTGCTTTTGATTACTGCTTAGATATGGTGGGGCATGCTGAGAATCAAGTTGTTGGTGATTGTGATTTTTTTTGTCCAGATTTCTTTGGTAGTCTCAGTGCTTTGGTACATGGAGGTTGTTTTTCTGTAACCTTGTTTTTGACAGTCTTCTATAAATTTTCACTTGGTTTCAGATATAGGCTGTTCTCTGGCCAGTCCAGTGTTGTCACACTGATCCTGTTTAAAAAAAACTCTGAATGACATTTAAATAATGGCATAGGACATTCTCAGGCATAAATATTGTGTACTGATGAATGTGCATATACTGTCCCAGTCTTTCCTGCATTAGTTTCACATACCTTATACCATTTATTGTTGTTCCTGGAAGCAAGGAGTCCTGCTGTTCTAGATACGGACCTGTCGCTCCAAAACATTTGGCTTGGCAAGGGCTTCATGGACTGAATTGTATACTTTTCATCAAATTTTTTACCAGGGATCTTCTAATATTTCTTTTATACATAACAAACTTGCTGAGTAGATTCATCTAAAAACATAACTTTGTTCCAGTCTTTAGCTGTTCTGGTTTCATGTTGCTTAGCAAATGTCAAATGCTTGGATTTCATAGCAGCATTTAGCCATGGTTTATGTTGTGGTACGATATACCTAATTTACATAAGTGGAGTACCGACCATATAAATATGGGTTGGTACCGGAAGACGACGGAAGTAGGATTAAGAAGAGATCGAATCCAGAGACTCTGCCCGACTGCGATTTAGTCAACCCATTATGCAGGAACAGTCTTCCCAAGAATATACCAAAACTAACTGTAAATATTGTGTACCTTTTTTTCTTGTTTCAATACATTTTGTTTACGTACATTTTGTGTTGTATTATTATTATTCCATGCTTATTCAAGTTTCAACAATGGCGACGAGGTATAAAAGAACTTTACGTTTCGGAAAAAAAAAAATTAATAATTGATAGCCTTCAACAATTGGGACAAGTGGAAGAACCCAGGCTGAAGAAAAAAAAATCATTAATTAAAAGTCGAACATCTAATGGAACGGAAAAGTATTCTGAAGTTTGGACAGTTAAAACTAGTTAAAGGACGACTAAGCTTAAAGGAACGTTCACTCAGAAAAAATCTGGAAGGTGGCGTAAACAAATAACGGCGAAAAAAAAAAAAAAATGCTGGCTAACTAAAAAAAACATGCATGGAATTAAAAGGAGCACAAATACAACGGTAAGAGACTTTGAAAGGTAAGCGAACTTGTAAAAAAAAAAAATTTGTTTATTTTTTTTTTTGTTTGGTTGCTCAACAATATTTTATAAAGCAAGACATAAAAAAAAAAAAAAGCATAAGCTGTTTTCATTTTTTTTTTTGTCTGCTTATAAAATATTCATGGATACACAATTTAAAAGTATATTCTTTTGTTGCATGAACACTATCAGCTAAAGATGGAGGAATTATCCAAAGTCATAGCTGAATTGTTTAAAAAAAAAGCAGTTGAGTCTGCAACAACAAAGTGAACAGTTTGCCTTTATTAAGAGAACAGCAATTAGCACAGCAGAATTATAAAGAAAGGCAAGAGGAGTTGAATCAAAATGTCAAAGGGAACAGGAAGAAATGTATGTCAAGGTTTTTTTAACATTGGAGAAATTAAACAACAATCAGGCAAATGAAAGTAACTCTTCATATTCTAATAACATCATATTTAATTTGTGCCAGACGAAGGAAAAAAAACGTTTGAAGCGTGTTTAAACGATATGAAGATATTTTCCACACAGACTGTGAAAACTGGTCGAATTCAAGAAAAGTCAGTCTATTACTAAGAAAGCTAGGTACAGAAACATGTTTGTAGATTTTATACTACCGAGAAGAACAAATGAATTGAATTCTTGAAACAGTGAAATTGCTAAAGGAGTTGTTTGGAGCAAATATGTTGTTTGGCATAGCGATGGTTATGCATGAATGTAGCTAAAAACAATCAGGATTACTTAACTTATGCATCTATAGTGAATAGACATTGTGACAATTTCAGATTGGCAGAGATTACGTTGAAGAATTCAAGTGTTTAATTTTTTGCTCAAGGACTGGTATCCAGTAAGAGTGCGAAATAAGACATAGAGTTTTGTCTAAACTCGAATCTGAACAAAACCTTACCCTGCAAAAATTAGCAGAGGAGTGTCAAAGCGGGCCGTAAGTTTAAAGAAAGAGTCTCAAAAATTGAAGAAGCTGGTATTGCTTATATTAAAAAGTGAAGAAACAGTCAAATTACCCATCAGAAAAAAAAAAAAATTGGATTAAAAATTTGGCGTATTTTAAAAATAGACAAGAAAAATTAAATGAAAAAAATGAGGAGGGAAAAAAATGGTTCCGGCCATTTAATTGTAGACGGTGCAAAAGACACTGGGGGTAAATTGCCCATATAAAATAAAAAAATTTTCCACACAGAATGGTCAAAAGGGTCGAATTGTAAAAGAAAAAAGTCAATAGTCTATTAGACAAACAAATTCAAATATCAAATCAGATAGAGATTTGAGGAAGTATGTGACGACTGAAATATTTAAAAAGAATATCAAATTTCAACTCGATTCGGGTTCAGATTTAACAATAATAAACTATAAAACATGGAAAATTTTAAAAAGGCCTACAATAATGAAGTCAATTTCGAACAGTGACTGGAAAGGAAATTAAATTGAAGGCGAGGTTGTACTTCCCATGAAATTGAACGGGATAGTTAAAAAAAAAAGTTTTCATTCTGAAAAATGGAGAAAACTTGATGGGTACAGATTTTATTGAAACATTCGAATTGTGGGATAAACTCTTTCTGCAGAAAAGTAGAAAGTAATACCCAAACAAGACAGGACATTAATGAGGAATTAAAGAAAAAGTTTCCGGAAAATTTCACACCTGGTCTTGGAAGATGTAACAAGTTTGAAGCCAAATTCGAATTAAAGGAAAATACTATGCCAATTTTTAAAAAGAAACGTAATGTGCCTTTCGCAAGTGTAGAGAAAATTAACGAAGAACTTGATAGGTTGGAAAAAATGGGAATTATTTCGAAAGTAGAATCTAATTTATGGGCTGCGCCGATTGTGTGCATAAAAAAGAAATCAAACCAAGTCAGAGTCTGCGTTGATTTTTCGACAGGGTTGAACTCGGTAATTAAGGACTACCATTACCCGTTACCGAGTCCGGAGGAGATTTTTAACAAGCTAAATGGTGGAGTTATATTTTCAAAATTGACTTATCAGATGCCTATCTCCAAATTCCCGTCGAAGAGGAATGTTCGAAGTTACTAGGGATAAACACGCATAGAGGGTTATTCAAGTACAACAGGCTTCCTTTTTGGTATTAAAGTGGCACCTGCCATTTTCAACAAGCTATGGACGTCATGCTGAATGATTTAGACTTTTGTGCGCTTACTTAGACGACATCATAGTAAGGAGCGAATCGGTCGACGAACATCGAGAGCATCTCAATCAAGTATTTAAAAAGATTCAGGACTTTGGATTTAAAGTCAAAGAGTCAAAGTGCGAATTTGGTTTGGAGGAAATTAAGTATTTAGGGCACATAATCAACAAAAATGGCAGATGTCCAGATCCGGAAAGGTCCATTGCGATTAGAGACATGCCGACGCCCACTAATGTGGCGATGCTACAAAGTTTTCTAGGGCTTGCAAATTATTATCAAGCGTTCATTAAAGGAATGTACAATTTAAGAGCTCCGTTGAATGAACTGCTAAAAAAAGACAAGGCATGGGAATGGACGGTAGAATGTCAGAAAGTCTTTGATGAAATAAAGAAAATGCTTACGTCCGACCTCTTTTTAACCCATTACAATCCAAAACTGGATATTGTAGTGGCAAGTGACGCTAGTTCATACGGGATAGGAGCGCGTATTCAACACATAATGCCAGATGGTTCTAGAAAACCAATTGCACACGTTTCGAGAACTTTGCTCCCAGGAGAAAGAAGTTACTCTCAGATAGAAAAAGAGGCACTGAGTATCATTTTGCCATACAAAAATTTCACAGGTACATCCACGGCAGACATTTTATCCTTGAAATGGATCATAAACCACTGATCACTATTTTTGGTTCAAAGAAAGGGTTACCCGTTTATACAGCAAATCGTCTGTTAAGATGGGGAACCATTCTTCTCAATTATGATTTTCACATAAAGCACCTATCATCCAAAAAGATAATTCATGCGGATAGTCTATCAAGACTAGTACCGAAGGCAAGAAGAAAGATTCAAGAATCAATTATTGCAAATATCAGAGCAGATTATGAGGTGAAAAGCATGGTAAACAACATTGTAAGAGAGCTACCGTTACGCTAAATGAAATTAAAAAAAAGAAGCTGAAAGCGATGATTTCATTTTAGAAATTAAAAGCAAAATGGTAGCAAACGACCAAAAAGTGCAGGAGATTTTTTCAATAGGTGATGGAGTTTTATTATATGGTGAGAGAGTAGTAATACCAAAGAAGCTGCAGAAAAGAATACTTGGGGACTTTCATATGGGTCACCCGGTATTAATAGAACAAAAAGCTTAATGCGAAGCTTTGTGTATTGAAAGGAATGGATGTGATATCGAAAACATGGTTCATCGATGTAAGGGTGTGCGTTAGCAGCTAAGGCACCACCTATAGTATACAAACCATGGCCCAAGACGGATCATCCGTGGACAAGATTACACATTGATTTCGCTGGTCCAGTAGAAGATTTTACTACTTAATAGTGGTAGATAGTTTTTACAAAATGGCCGGAAGTACTACGCTGTAAAAAAGCCTACGTCCAATACCACAACAACTTTTTTGCATGAACTATTTGCACGGTTCGGTGTGCCAGAGTGTATTGTGAGTGACAATGGTACACAATTCACTTCTGAAGAATTTAAGGAATTTTGTGAGTTATATCAAATTAACCACATAACGACGCCTCTGTATCATCCGAGGTCTAATGGACTCGCAGAAAGATTTGTCGATACTTTAAAGCGAGCTCTGAAGAAAGCCTCAGGAGTTCCAACGGAAAAGGCGCTTCAGCAATTCTTACAAGTATACAGAATCACGCCAAACCAGAGAACACACTCAAACATGGCACCAGCTGAACTAATGTTCGCTAGGAAAGTTAAGTCAGTGTTTGACAAGCTTTTGCCAGGAAAAAATAGAGTAAAAAATACCATGTATACAGCGAGAAAAAGATACACCCCCTGTCAAAGTGGCATGAACTATATTGTTCAATAATTACAGTAATGTCGCACTTATTAACCAAAAGACGCACATGGATCAGTTATTTAAATTACAATAAACGTGCAATCAATTTACAAATACATGAATTATTCATACAAAACTAATGCAAAGGTTAATGATTTAAATGGCGAGACATCCATCTCGCAAACAATTCAAATAGTACACAAAAACCTCCAGATCCGTTATTATTGTAATTATTGAACAATATAGTTCATGCCACTTTGACAGTAAAATTTACCAGTAAAATAATTTGTTCATTACCATATTTGGTATAAACGCAAACACTTTAAAAAAATTTTTTCAAACTCAGCGTTGCTTTGGTGCGTTCAAAAACCAATATCTCATTTTCAATAGCATTTCGGATACAATACACACATATTTTTCGATGTCCTCTTATTACTAAGAGAAAAAACAAGAACAACATCTATTATATACCTGAAGATGTCTGTAGAACAGACGAAAGCTTGTAGTAAAAATAACAACTAATACGGCAGAAATTTATATAAACAAGGATTAATTCATTCATAACGGATCTGGAGGTTTTTGTGTACTATTTGAATTGTTTATAGATGGATGTCTCGCCATTTAAATCATTAACCTTGCATTAGTTTTGTGTGAATAATTCATGAATTATATATATATATATATATATATATATATATATATATATATATAAAAAATATAATAAAAGACTTAAAACACTAATATTCCATGGTCATAATTTATTCCATTGGAATCAGAAATATGATCCAATTCATCAGACCTACAAATTCAAAAAGAAAACAGAAAAACCAACTCCGGAAATAAAAAACAGAATTTAGAGAGAGTGTATGAGGGTGTGGGACGAATGTTAGAGCTAAAGAGAGGGGTAACAGACTAGAGAAGGAGGGAGATTAAACCTTAACAGAGAGAATTTTAGGAGAGGTGAGTAGAAGGGGTTTAAGTAAGAGAAATATGAATGTTGTTGGATGTTGTTCGTGGTGACATACACACACCATAGACAATCTAATGTTGAAGATCAGAATAAGAGGGAGGGAAGGGAAAGAAGAGGTGGGGGAGAGAGATGGGGTGAAGGAAAGTAAAATTGAACTACATTTACTGAAAGGGCCGCTGTGTAATTAAGAAAATTTGACAAATTTAATATCGACTACAGGTTACAAATGAAATATAAACATATAAAAAATAAATATAACGATTATCTAATCTAGCAAGGACCTATATTTTTATGTTCAAAAACACATGCGAATACACACATACACAATAACATATGCAAGTATATACATACACATAGGCGTGTACCCACATACACACATACATATACTCATGTACACACATATATAAATATATCCACATATCCACACAAATATACACATAATGTGTATATTTACCACTAATATTATCTATATATATATATATATATATATATATATATATATATATATATATTACTATAAACGTGCAATCAATTTACAAATTCATGTTATTTTTACTACAAGCTTTCGTTTGTTCCTACAGACATCTTCAGGTATAGAATAGATGTTGTTCTTGTTTTTTCTCTTAGTAATAAGAGGACAACGAAAATATATGTATTGTTGTATCCGAAAATGCTATAGAAAATGAGTTATTGTTTTTGGAGCGCCTCAGCAGGTTCTTACGCTGAGTTTGATTTTAAATTGATTTTAAATTTAGAACTAATACGGCAGAAATTTATGTAAACAAGGATCATTTCATTCATAACGGATTCGGAGGTTTTTGTATATTATTTGAATTGTTTGCGATGATGGATTCTCGCCAATTAAATCATTAACCTTTGCATTAGTTTTTTTGTGAATAATTCATGAATATATATATATATATATATATATATATATATATATATATATATATATATATATATTAATTTTTTTTTTTTTTTTCAAAAATATATTGCTGGTAATAATTTTTTCTAAAAATGTATTGCTGGTATTAAAACCTATTTTTACACTTTCATAATGCTTTGACCCCAGTTTGAGGGGTTAATTATTTGTCCATAGCTGGGACCCTAACAGGTACCACTACCCCAAGTCAGGGGAAACCCGGGGAACACCAGCAATTAAAACATGGTTCCACGCTCCTCAAAACCTGATCCCTGATCAAACCTTGCTGTTGGATGTAGTTTATCATCTTACCCAGGACGGCCTGAATTTTGGAAATTCACACTACCAGTATGTGCAACTGTTCTGCTACAACCTACTTTTACACAAATTTCATATTCAGACAGGCTGCCATTGTATAGAATCACAGTTTGGGCTCTTCATGTTTGTGAATATGAGGATTTTTTTGCCCTTATTCTAAGCTACATTCAATACACAAATACTATCAATGGCTGCTAATTTGGCAATGACACATTTTTTGACCAGAAATCATGTGTGAATAATGGCTGATGTAATAACAAAAAGCCTTTGCATCTTGCAATTTCATATACAAGGTGATGCAAAAAAAACAAAACAAATGAAAATAACCTTGTTATAGGTAAATGGTCTGCAACTTTTGTTAATGACTACATATAGGTAAGAAGTACTTGAAATAAGAACAAGCAATTATTAATTTGTTGAAGGTTTGTTTCTTTGATCAATATATATTTTTATTTTTATTTTTGTTTAATCATTTCACCCCCAAGCAAGGTGATACAGCCATTATGACACACACAGGGTTACTGAAAATAAAAGAAACTTAGAAAACATTACTGGAGAAAGAAAAGACAATAAATAGAAAAGGATTCATGACAACAGAAGATGACGATTGATGTTGCATTTAAATTTTTGAAGATTGTAGCTGACAGGAAAGCAAGTCATTAGAATAGAAAGCAGTGTCTATAAGAAGATATGTGTGTTGAGACTGTTGCCTTATGTTTCTGCTGAGTTGGAGCACGAACACGCAATGCCAAACTAGTCACCAGAGTAGCTAAATAGATGACGGAAGTTAAGTGGATGTCTCAGGTCCATTTGTGAGATGAGCAAGCTGGCTGCCTGGCTCACTGAGTTATGAGTCTTAGGGGTGATCCCTTTACTTGCTCATGAGTTGGCATCCACTATGAATTCCTGCAGTGATGAGCCTTCATCTCCCACTTATGAGAAAATCTGGAAGCTTTCAAGATGAACAGAAAGGACATGGTGTCATTTCTGTTATGGGGAAAGATCTTTGCAATGATACTTCTGAACCATTTGCTGCACCATGTTACACTTAACATTTTGCTTGAATCACAGTTTGATTTCCAGCCAAACTGAGGAGACAATGGACATAGTATTTACATCACCAAGACATGCAGACAACACCTGCATATTAATCAGTGTTTTGTTGATCTTACAAAGGACTTTATTACACAAAGTATTTTCAGTCTGAATTTCTGGGATGAAGAGTTGTCCTTATTTATGTTCAGATTGATGTCTTCATCTTTGTTGCTGTTATCACAACATAACAGCGATTATACTATCAAGTCTTCTTCAGGTTTCTGGCAATCTGGATAACCTTCAGGGAATTTCAAACTGAACTTACCATCAGTGTTTCTTTGGTTTCATTTGCTTCTTATTACATTTGTAGTATTAGTAATATTATCTTGAATTTTATTATTAGACAAAGCCTTGTCAACTATTATTGTTATTAGACAAACTATTATTCACTTTTGACTATGATTTCTTTCATCTTAATTTTATTTGCTTTTTATTATATTAGTAGTATTAGTAGTAATATTATCTTGAATTTTATTATTAGATGAAGCTTTGTCAGCCATTATTCAGTTTTTACTATGATTTCTTTCATCTTAATTTCACTTGCTTTTTATTACATTAATAGTATTAGTAGTAATGTTATCTTGAATTTTATTATTACTAGATGATGTAGTATGTGGAGTCTAAGACTGTGGTGGAAACACCGAGAAACCAAATTTAACCAAAGCTTCCTTAGTGTGTTGCCAGAGTGTGAGCAGTATATTTTTTATTTTTTTATTTTTTTTTGTGACCATAAGGATTGTTTGTTTTGTAGACAAAGCCTGGCTTGGGCGCATATCTCCTGCTGTGTTGCCACATATCATCAGAATATGACATCTTTCCAAGTTTCAAATCCTGGACTTTGGTTGGCATTCTTATCAAACCTGTACTCCATTTTTAAATCAGAAGAACAATTTTCATACTATATATATATATATATATATATATATAATGAGTTAAAATGGTAATCTGTGTGGAATTTCCAAGTGGATAGAGATCCAAGGAGAGCTCTATGTTCGAGTCAACAAAATTATTATTTAATGAATATCAAACACTTAAAATACCATTTTTTGTGTGTATGTGTGTGGCTGCCAGTGACTAACAAAAGCTCTAGAGTTGGAATGCTGAAAATCACATCAATCAGCTAAGTGACAAATTGCATTTCTATTAATCCCGTTAATCTCTGATATCGAGCACTTTATTGCAAAGACTTCTTGCCTTGTATGTCTATTCCTTGTCTTTCACTGACAGGATTTCTGGCTTCAATACTACATTTGTTTTTATTTTTATATATATATATATATATATATATATATATACACACACACACACACACACACACACACAGTGGAAATAATTGGTGTAATATATTTCATCCTTTAAGACTTCAAACTAAAGTAACGTTTTGTTCATGGAATTATATAAGTGTACAAAGGAGAGGGGGGGATATAAATTATGCACTGACAGGAAATGCTGAACATGTTGGAACACTGAAATTTTAAACTTAATTTTTTTTTTTTTTTTTCTGTTTTGCCAATTTCATTCATTTTCCTTATACCTTTATGGTAAATTAGATTACTGTCAAATGTGATGGCAATTGTTAGAAAGACTTGAAACAATGTATTGAGATACTGTTATGATGTTGATTTGGGGTTAGTAGAGACAAACACCAAATAACACGTAACAATAAAAAGGGTTTTAATAGGTTGGTAAAAAGGTACAGAAATCGCCTGAGTAGTCAATAACTAACTCAGCTAAGAACTTCTCTGTCTATCTATCTATCTTCCCCATGTCAACTGACATGCCACTATTTAAAGTCTTTGTTCACAGACACAGACAAGTTCATCTTCCAGAGGGGTGGTAGGTTTCCGACACAACAGATACAATAAAGCAGAGATAAAGAATTCATAACAAAAATATAAGCCAATGACACGTTTAATTAATCCATTCCCTTTATATTTTTTTAGATGTTCAATGGTATCTATGATTCATTGATTACTCCTGGAATTATATAAATTGCTTTTTGCACAATATCTTTTCATGTTAAACATTTTATATAATATTGGCAGAAAATAATTAGTAACAGAACAACAAAGACATCAGCGATAAAGTCTATTTAAAAACCAAGTTGAAGCATGACAATCACTTAATAGATAAAGGTATTTTGCGGCATACCTACAGACTATAATGGGTATGCCCTCATTTTCCATAAATACAGTAGTGAATACTTTGTGTTGGTTTGGAGTTGGAGATTCATTGTGGAATTCACTTGACTCATGTCCAGCAGTTGACTACTTCTACGCGCTGCTGGTGAATCTTATGTGTGTTGTTCTTGTCCTAAGTATTATTGTTCATTATCAACCTTCATATGATTATTCTATTCAGTAACCTTCCCTAGGTTGCAACATTTTGGATAGCTTAAGAAAAGCAATTGAATGCTTTCTTTCAATCCAAAACATCTATAAAGTTTAGTTTAATAAGATTGCATTTAATTGTGAGATATATGTATATATAATGGTCCTGAGATACAGCTTAAATTATAGATAATACCCTCAAACCAATTTAGGAGCATGTTGTATTTTGAACCCCTTCTGAGTGCAGTGCCAAATTTCATTAAAATTAGACAAGGGGTTCTTGAGCTAGGGCTATTTTTATGGCATTTTAATAGTAGGAAATTCAGTATTTTTTTTTTTTCATTGCACATTCTTATATCACTCCACATATATAAACAAATACTTACATATTATATTCCAACTATTATGTGAGTGAAAAATAAATATTCATAATACATTATAAGAACATTATTACATAAGTTTAAATATGCATAGCACAACAGATATTTGTACAATTCACTTCACTACATTAGAATGTTTTTTATAAGCAACTATTTGAAAGATGAAGAGAGTATATGTGTCACATGATTTCATGGTAAATAAAATAAATAGATGCACACTGATTTGCTGCTGTTATGTATTTTGAAATAAATGCAAGGAAGAAACAAGTGTGTATAATAAAAAATATACTTGTTATTTTGAAAAAGACCTGTATTAAGCTATTACTCCAAATTTTCACACAATGTGTTAACTGGTGAAACAATAAACCTTCTTTTACCCTCTTTTAAATTAAAATTAGAATGTGTAATCTAAATAAGGAACAGTGTACATATGTCCGTCCATTTGTTTTTTGATCTTGGCAAATCATGAACAATCTGAAGTAACAGGTAGTTACTACTGTAGTTACATGCAATTAAAAATTAAATAACTCATTTAAAGTTAAGTTTAAATATCAAGAAGAGTGAAAAGTTTAAAAACAACTCTATTTTATTAAAGGTCTAACTTTAATTTCGCTTTTTGTTGCAATTGCAACTGATATTGTCTAGTTAAACTGTAATTAAAACTTAAGCTGTGCACGGTACATTGCTCACATGTTGTTGTTTTTTTTTCTTTTCCTAGCATGTGCACTGTGACGTATTCAAAATATTATATAGTTTGTGTTGCCTAATGTCTTTTAAGGGTGAGTTTCTATGAAGGGATCATAAAGAATTTTAAAAGAAAATAAAAATTGCATGCTAAATAAATGTAAACATAATATGGAGATTGGTTGCTTATAAAGTGTAACCCGGATATAAGAGAAACCCGGATATAAGAGAGATTTTCTCTGGTCCCAAATTAGTTCCCATACTTACCTAAACAAAATAGACCAAACCCGGATATAAGAGAAACCCGGATATAAGAGAGATTTTCTCTGGTCCCAAATTAGTTCCCATACTTACCTAAACAAAGTAGACCAAACCCGGATATAAGAGAAACCCGGATATAAGAGAGATTTTCTCTGGTCCCAAATTAGTTCCCATACTTACCTAAACAAAGTAGACCAAACCCGGATATAAGAGAAACCTGGTCCCAAATTAGTTCCATACTTACCTAAACAAAGTAGACCAAACCCGATATAAGAGAGATTTTCTCTGGTCCCAAATTAGTTCCCATACTTACCTAAACAAAGTAGACCAAACCCGGATATAAGAGAAACCCGGATATAAGAGAGATTTTATCTGGTCCCAAATTAGTTCCCATACTTACCTAAACAAAGTAGACCAAACCCGGATATAAGAGAAACCCGGATATAAGAGACTTCTTCTCTGGTCCCGACAACTCTCTTATATCCGGGTTACACTGTATGAGGAAAGATTGTGCTGAATTAAGATGTTGAATAAAGATAAAATAATTTTATTATTTCCGAAATCTTATGACTGAAGGTAAAAGGCTGAAGGCCCAAAATCTCTCTGTAGGAGCTACCATAAAGTTTGCCCAAAGCGGCAGCTTCTAGGCGAGTTAACAATAAAATTGATAATATTGTTACCTCGTTGTTTTGTATCATGAACTGCTTTTAAAAGAAACCAAACAGGTTTATGGGCTGTCTAATATATTAGAGTGTTCAGCTTATAAATTATATCATAAAGAAGCAATTTATATGAAGAATTAATTAACAATGTTAATGTGAATAATGGTGAAATCACTTTGCTAACTTTGTATTATTCAAGGAATTGATAGTTATTGTCTTGTTAGTGAAGCGATTTCGACATCAATCACATTAACATTGCTAATTAATTCTTTGTATTATATATATATATATATATATATATATATATATATGTGTGTGTGTGTGAATAACAGTTTCTTTTCTCTCACTTCTTGCTTGTGGAACTCCCTTCTGGCTCTATGCTTTCCAGTCAGTTTTAATCTGCAAATATTTAAATGCAACATCAACTGCTATCTACTGTCCTCCTGATTACTCTTCACTCTTCCTGCTCATTATTAATGTTTCCTAATCCTTTCACATCCTGTAACCCCTTGTGTCTTAGTGGCTTTACTGCTTTCCATGGGGTGATACCAATTCAAAAATAAAAATATATATATAAGAAAAACAGACCACTTTAAGGTACTATCATAATAATTTATTTCATCAGAGTCCTTTTAAAGGATGCCGGATCATCAGATAGCACTTCCAAAAGATGAAACGAAAAATGAAATGAAAATTGATGGGTAGTGTAAGTTTTTGTAATTTCATCCTCCTTGGGATTACCCATACGGTTTACCAAGTTCTTCATAACTTATATATATAATGGGTGTGCATAAATAACAGTTGAATTTGTTATGAGCTAAATTAAATTCTGATCACCAGAGCACGCTCTAATTTAAGATACTGGTGCAACATGATCTTCTTACCTACTATTCACTGCTTTTCAGCCTTGTGACAGATAAAGCTAAATTTAGTAAATGACTATAAAATGCCAACAGTTTTATTAAAATAGTTTCTCTATTAATTTGTAGGTGTCTTTTCATAATTGTAGCTAAATAAAAGCAGATTAGTAGATGATGGGCTCTTGTGAGATGTTTTCCCTCATTCTCATTCAGGCCTCAAGATGAGAAAATGACATCAACAATTTGCTAAATTAAAATAAAAATATGTTTTCATTTCATGATGGTCTTTATCAATTTCTTTTCAGGTACTCTTTTGGTTACGGAGTATTTCAAAACTGAAGCAACAGCAGTGCAATGTGATGTTGATTTGAATGATACAAATGCCATCAATGTTGACAGGTGAGATATGTTACACACACACGCACACTCATAGAGGATCATGATACCCTCCCCCCCCCAACACACACAAACAGGTTTAAGATACACATGCACCTACAGACTCAAGATGCACACATGCACAAAACAGGCTCAAGATCCCCACACACGCATACACAAAGAGGAACAAGATGTGTGCACACACACACACACACACACACACACACACACACAAACAAAAACAGGATCAAGATGTTTGCGCACACATAAAAATGTCTCAAGATGCACACACACACACACACAAGACACGTAGGTGCACAAACAAGTCATTCTGAAACACTGGTTCCTATAGATCAGTGACTGCTTTAGAATACCAGGTACTGTAAACTTGGATGTGTGGGTGGTGTAATGGATGATGACTCAGAATTGTTAATTGCCGAGCTGAGTTCCAATTTCCATTGTGTTCAATATATTCACTTACACGCAAATACCATTGGGAAATGTATGAATCCACCTCTCCGCCAACTATAGGTTAATTAGTAAGACTATTATCACTAAACTATTATTATCTACTCCTCTCCCCCCCCCAATTTTACAATCGAAAAAAATATTTTCTGGACTTAAATAAGCTGTAAAGTGTTGATAAGCCGTAAAAAATGAATCAAGATACTTGGGCACATACAAGACAGACACTAGACACATTCACACATGAGTTCACTTTTACTCATTAATGCAACTTAGGAAATTTAATTTTTACAGAATTTTATTAAAATTTTCAATTTCTACTACTGCTCTTCTCTCACTCTTTTTTTGTATCTTCTCATTTTATCCCTTATCCTTTCCAATCTTTTGCATTTTATCATTTACTGTTTTTATTTTATTTTAATTGTTATCTTCTTAATTTCTGTACTATCAGGTCATCCCATAAGTTCTGTCCGAATTTTAACATTTGTTAAAATGAACAAAATTTAAAGAGTATTTTATAATGTCTAATGGAGCTGAACATTATTTTTATGTTTAGATGCATTTAAACTGATCAAATTTTATTTCAGAGAACAATAAAATTAAATTTTGTTTGATTAAAACCCTGCTAACATGGAAGTACCCAAGAATCGTTTGAGGCACATAATGCTTTATGAGTTCAAGAAAGGAAACTCAGCAGCCAAAGCGGCTAGAAACATTCACTCAGTTTATGGAGAGGAATGTGTGAATGAAAGAACTTGCAGAAGATGGTTTGCAAAATTCAGAGGTGGAGATTTCACCCTTTAAGATGAAGATCGAACCGGACATCCAGTTGAGTTTGATGAAAAGCTTCTTGAAGTAGCCCTTGAAGAAAATCCTGCTTTATCAGTTGAGAAATTGGCAGTGGTTCTCAGTTCAAACCATACAACTGTTCATCGTCATCTTCAACAACTTGGAAAAGTTCCTAAACTTGGAAAACGGGTGCCTCATGAATTGTCTGAAAACAACCTCAAATCCCGAGTTAACATCTGCTCTTCTCTCCATTCTCGCCAACTTGTTTCACCTTTTTTGGATAGACTTGTGACTGGCAATGAAAAATGGATCTTTTATCGAATTGTTAAGTGTTGTAAACAGTGGTTTGGTAAAGGGGAAGGACCCCAGCCACAGCCGAGAAGGGAAATTCATGGGCAAAAGATTCTTCTTCAATCTGGTGGGATTGCCAAGGAATAATCAACTTTGAATTCTTACCACCTAATGCAACAATTAATGCTCAAATATACTGTCAGCAATTAGTGTTTGAACCAAGCTTTGAGGGGAAAAAAGACCTGCTTTAGTGAATCGAAAAGGGGTGATGTTTCATCAGGACAATGCGCGACCCCACACAGCAAGAATCACGTCACAAAAGATCGAAGAACTTGGTTGAGAGAAAATTCCTCATCCACCTTATTCTCCCGATCTTGCTCCTTCAGACTACCATTTGTTTCGTAGCTTACAGAATCATTTGGAAGAAACAGCTTTTGTAACACAGGGAGAGGTTAAAACTGACATCTGTGAGTTCTTCGAATCAAAGCCAAAAGAATTTTACAGTAATGGAATTCGTAAGCTTGTTAATAGATGGAAGGAAGTCAAAGATAATCAGGGAAAATACATTGTTGATTGAATCTGTAATTAAATGTAACATTTGGCCACTTGTTTTCTTTATTCAAAATTCAGACAGAACTTATGGGGTGACCTGATATTATTATTCTCTCTCCTTAATGTTTTTCTTTTTCTCATATTCGTTCACAATCAGTAACCCCTTGCATCTCGGCAGCTTTATTGCCTTGCTTGGGGTGAAATGATTAAAAAAAAAAAGTAGAAGCTTAAAATATTATTTTTGATAGTATGGAAAAAAACTGGTATGAACTTAAGATTCTGGCGGACATAAAGTGGGGGATCAGTTTTCTATAGTCATGAAGTAATAAACTGATTCCCCTTTAATTACTACATATTATTAATTGCAACCCCCCTGACTTTATTGGTTTGCTTGGAGTGAAATGATTAAAGAAAGAAAGAAAAAAAAAAGTTGAAAATGTGGAAACTTCTTGGGTGTTTACATTTAAAATTTTTCATTATTTTATTCCTCTGCTCTTTTCTTCTCTCCCCCTTTGTATTCTCTTTCTTTCTTGTTTTGTTTTGAATTAATCTTCATTTTATTGCTTAAACTGTTAGTCATTTTTTCTGTCTTATTTATTTATCTTTTTATTTTTTCGTTTTTTTTTTAGTGATTTCTCATTTAACAGTGATGCCTCTATGAGCCGATATTTGGTACGATTGGGCTCCAGTCCCTTGTATGGTTCGACTGTGCTTGAAAAAACTGAGGTATGAATAAAATCATGACACAAAGAAAAAAAAACATTTGATTGCCTGAAAGGGTTGATATTTTTTTTTTTATTTTGTAAAATTTGTGTACTGGTTCTAAAATTAATGTCTTCTTTGAAAAATTACTATAATCTTTAATCTCTTGAACACTACAGTTGCCCTGTAATGACACCAATGTCACATTTGCATTGTTCTCAGACCAGGCAATATACAAATTGAGACATGTGAAGTTTAGTCATTGATTGTCAAAGATACAATAAGACTTTAATATTCCATTTAGATATCCAACTGTATTTTCAGCATTATTCTTGCAGATTCTTTTAGTTTTCCAGCTTATGTTCACAAACACAGCATTGTTTTGCTATTTCTTTACATGGAACCAAAACTGCCTATTCTATATATGAGGTCTGTCTGAAAAGTAATGGATCTGGTATCACAATTTATTTCAATTCCAAACAACAAGGTAATTGTTCCCCCTTGAAAGTAATCTCCCTAGAGTCTAAATCACTTTTCCATCCTTGTATGTACTGCTGGAATGATTTTTCTTCTCCTCCACCCCCCCCCCCAAAAAAAACCTCTGTTGTTATGGCCCTCTTGATGGCCTTCATACCTTTAAAATTGGGCCCCTTGGTGATCCCTTTGATCTTTCAGAAAAGAAAAAAAAGCTACATGGATTAAGATCAGGTGATAGGGAGGTTGTTCCAGTATGGTGATGTTCTTGGCCTGGAACTGTCAGATGTTCAGGGTGTGAGTAGGTGCATTGTTATGGTAAAGCAACCACAATTTGTCCTGCTACACAACTCTCACATGTGAAAAAAAAAATGCAATGTTTTTGGAAAGCTAAGATTACAGTTATATACTCTCAAGATATCATGTTAGATGATAACACAATACGCTTATTCCCCTTTTGCCCAGAGCTCACACAGCACGCCCAGTCTTGTTACTTTTCAGACGGACTGCGTATTCATAGATATGTCAACAAAAGTGGCTTGTAAAGTTTTGTGCTAGATATTTGAAGTTAAATATTACTTCACACTTGGTTAGACCAATTGAGGTTGATAGGAACCCAGAATTTCAAAGTTAAATTGTTTGTCCATTTAAAATACTACATTTATTAGAAAATATATTCAGTTTAAATCCAGAAGGAGTCATAAAATGGCTTAAAAGGGGTAGTATATTTCAGCTTATACTCTCTTTTTTTCTGTTACTTTTACCTGAGGTTGTTGCCAGATAGAATTGATCCCAGTGTTATAGATGTCTATTTCAATTTCAAAATTGGCAAAGTTTAACCTTTATGCCCCTCCCTCTCAATCAAAAAAAGAGAAACTGTTTCAAATGGACACCGTTATTATTTTAACTCACTTTATTTTTTGGTAAGGTTTAAAGGTTTATTGTTTTAAAAAGCAAGGATTAGAATTTTAATAAAGGCCAAACATATGAAAGCAAATTTATACATTTTCTTGAGAATTTACAACAAAAATATTAAACACTATTTATTTATTAGATTGTTTATTTACAAGAATAATTTTATATTTACAACATTCTTAAAATGTGAACTAATGCAATGCTTATCATTTACCAATTTAAAAGGAAATAAAGGGTGTTTCATTAAGATGGATTATATAATAAAGGGTGTTTCATTAAGATGGATTATATAATAAAGGGTGTTTCATTAAGATGGATTATATAATAAAGGTGTTTTATTAAGACCGATCAAAGTTAGCAGTAAATAAATCAGTGTTATTGGTGAAAATTTATTTATTTCTCTATTGGATCATGTTATTTAAGTCATGGCGATTATGTGTGAAAAATAATATCACCTAAATGTCCACCAAATCTGAAGGAAAAAGAAAAAAATCATTTGATGCTTAAATTTAATTCACATTTAAAATCTGTCCAAGTTATTGGAACACCCTTTGCATATTATTTTTAATTCAATTTAAAATAATTTTTTTTTTTAATTCAGAAATTTATAAAAATTTACTAAACCATAAAAATATATGAACCAATTATAATGAAATCCTCATTTCCATTTTATGAAGTTTGAGTCAATTGTCAATTTGACGATGTATTGTCAACCATTCCAAAGAACACAATTTGACAGTTTTGCCAATTGTTTTAGTCAAGGTGATTAGTAGCCACTCTTCATTTAAGATTTCTTTATCAGTCATCACTTGGCTGACTATAAATAATTTATTGGCATATTTTCTAGGCATTTTTAGAAAAATCAGCAAAAATCTTTTTTAAATTTTCCAAAAAAAAAGTAGGAAAGGGTGTAATCTATAATTGCTGGAGTTTTTGATCCTTACATTTTTATTGGTTAGGCATCCCTGATCTGTTATCACAATTATAAAAGAAAAATTAAAAAAATTGGAAAATTGAAACAGAAAGTAATCTGGTATAAAATAATTTAAGAAAATGTATAATGTTCAGGAAAATTATTTTTATTTAATTTTTTTTTTTTTTTGTTCAATAGTTCATAGATATTTTTATAAAATTATGAATTATAAAATTATTCTTATAATCTTGTAAATAAACATTTCCAAGGGGGTCTCATTAGTATATAATAATAATAGCAGTGTCAACAGAAAAAAAAAATGTTCTTTTGAAACTGATTTTTTTTCATGAAGGTTACATATTGCTAATATCTTTTATTTAATAAACCAAATGAGAAGCAAACTTTTGAGGCACTTAATAATTGAAAGTCATAATGCAATAAAAAGGAATTGCTGTTTTTTTTTATGTAATTGGGTTTCATTCCTGTAAACTTTTGAACTTACAGATAGACTTTTGGATGGATTTTGCTATGACTCAACTTAGCAACAATTCTGATTTTAATGATGCTGTCCATTACTTACACAAAGTTCTGGAACCAATCACCTATCTTGTTGGACACCAACTGACCTTGGCTGACTTCTTTATTTGGAAACAAATGCATTGTAAGTCAATTCAAATTTTCTGTTTTGAAAGGAAAAAAAAACATGTCTGACAAAATGGTTTGATTTTTTTTTTTTTCTTTCTTCTTTACATTTCATATCCTCTTGGCATCAGTTTAAACTGACACCGTTATTGCTTAGTCTGTATTTTCTTTATTTTAGATGAAAACTTGGAAATTTTCCAAAAGTAGAATTTTTTGCGACACGTATTGAAACCCTCACTGTGTTTAGCTTGTTGAAGTTATTGCAAACATTTTCTGCAAACTCTACATTTCATTCAGATTTGAATAAATGGATTTGTTTGGAAAAATGCTTTAACAAAAAAACCTACTTTGCAGTGTTTATGCACACTAGTAAAACCAACTCTAATTTGTACTCCTTTAGCTGTTTGTACTTCTCCCCAAAATTTGTTTTTGATAGGTCAATATGGCTATTTTAGAGGGTGTGATGGACGGACGGACGAATGGAAGTCACAGAATTTTATATATAGATTGTAGTTCTTAATTACATGGGAAGAAGGTGTCAGTTTACTGACACCAGGAGGATACCAATGAAGTTAATATACTCTACAAATGACTATTTTTTTTTTAATCTTTTCATCTCTATTTTGTGTTTGTATATTATCCAATATCCAACAAAAAACTTCAATAAAAAATTGCCTGATTAAAATTTACAAAATCTGCAAGTTATTTCTTAAGGAGTACTAATTCAGAACTTTTTTTTTTCTTTGATTTAGAAACACACTCTTATCCATAGTTATTGATATTGGTAAGGTCACATCATAAGCAGATGTTAAAGTCTCAACTGTGAGAGCAATCAACTGAGTAAAAAAAAAAAAAAAAAAACATTGACAAATATATCGTTTAAATTATTTTGTTTTAAAAGAATGTGAAATAAAACCAAACTAGTTACATTCCATCATCACCAATCTGACCGTGAACTACAACTAATCTGGACTAATGGAGTTTTCCTCGGGGAAAGCACCGTGCCTTGAAAGACTGTTGGGTCTTGTACCCGACCTCATTGCTAATGATGCAGGTAAAATGGTCGGCTCTATGTACTGCTCCAGTAATTAACTGACTCTTCATGCTATTCTCTATGTTTATAAGAGCCAGATCAGGTCAAAAATGGAGTACTGCTGCCATATTTGGGTGTAAGCTGCCCAGACCTCACCCTCCAGCCTTGATAGAGTTCAAAAGCCTCTCCAAGCCCTTGTAGGTGACAAACTATTCTCCATCATTAAACCTCTCTCCTACAAGCAGGATGTAGTAAGCCTCTTGCTGCTCTACCATTACTTTTACGGAAGGTGATCAGATGAACTACATTTCCTGATCCTGCTGAGGCAAATCTTCACTGCAAGAACACGCCATGCCACTTATATAGTAGCAAAACACTCATATTCCCTCCATATTCCCTCGGTGAGAAGTTCCACTCGAGCAGCTTCTTTCCACAAACTACTGCTCTGTGGAACAGACTCCCAACTGGATGTTTTCCTCAACACTACAATCCTATTGAAGGCTAGAGTCAACTGTTATCTTCCACTCATATACACACAGATATATAAAAGGTGTGCAGAAAGGTTCTCAGACCTTAGCATTTCCAGAAATCTGGCCACACATCCAATTTATTTTATCAGGTTGAGAATTTTCAGCATGTGCATATATATATATATATATATATATATATATATATATATATATATATATATATATATATATATATATATATATATACACACACATTGCAAATTATTTACACCAAGTTGCTAATGTAACCAATAATGCAAATAGAAACAATTAAATGATGCCCTGCTTCGATAAACGGAAGTTACCATCACGAGTCCCCGACTCGAAATGAAAACTGCACGTCTACGCATAGGCTCGACGCAGATACTTCCGTTTGGGATAAACTCAAAAAAAAAAAAAAGAATTAAATCAACCAATCGGACCGTCTCCCGCGTAGTCAAAAAATTGCCATTTGGAGCCGATAGGCGTGTATAAGTTCAACACGGGAAAGTCAAAAGGGAGTCCCATTCAACGGCGGAGGCAGAAGGGTCACGTCGCTCGCTCCTGACACACTGGCCCGGCGACGAACGAAGCATGTGACTGCTGCTGCTAATGAACTCTCGTCCGACGCTTTGTCAAAGGGTACCTTTCCCCTTCCATAAGTCAAGTTAACTCCACGAACTTTACTTGCCACTACCATAGACATTCAACTTCTTAAATACGAACCTTTTACTTGTTCTTATTTTCCTCACTAAAAGGACTATAAAATATATCTACAGTCTTTCTTGTTCTTTCGATTCTGAATTTCATTGTTTGCAACCAAACGCAGTATTTCGCCCACATTGTTTTCACATCGCCCACGTAACTAAATACGGAATATAACACTGGTGTCAAGCGTACAGCGAAACAATGGAATACTCAGGCCTCTCTCGCTCAGAAATTCTGGAACTCATCAAGCAACAGAAAACAGCGATTCTCCAAACGAAAATCGACATGGAACGCGCTGACAACCCCCAAACACAATCGATCATTAACGAACTAAAAGCAGACCTTCACGAACTTTTAGCCGCTCTGCAGACTACCACACATGATCGCTCACACTCACCGCGATACGCCACAAACTACGAACTATTAATGCGACAGCAATCACTTCGGACGCTACGAAATCCATCCGGGCCTTCGAACCAGGCAATGACGTCAACCGCTTTATCACCGACCTCAGCAAAGCTTACACGATACACGTTAAGCCAGAGTTGAGCGAATACCCCGAGATGGAGAAAGAATTCGTCAAACTGGCAAAACAACTCCTTAACAAAGGCATCTTCCAGCAGATGGAAGACTCAAAACAATCCACAGCCACATTCGAGGAACTGAAAACTTACCTCGTCTCCACTCACGGGAACCAGATGACGAATTTCCAACATCTGAGCCGGGCATGGGACCTCCAGCGCTGTGACAGGGGAGAAATTCACTGATTTTGCAGGCCGACTTGAGAACACAATCCGAGAGGCCACAGTCCACATCAAGGCGAGATTCAAGTTGGACAAACAAAATGCCAAGATGACGGCCGACACCGCTTTCTCCCTAATGAGGGCCATGCTCATGAGCGAAAGGATCAAGGCATGGGCACCCAACATTTATCCACACCTCGTCAAAACCATGGATAGACACTACTCAGCGGGCGGTATTGCCAGCGACGCGCAACGCTTTCTCGATCGCGGCATCAAAACAGACATGACCACCTCCGTTGAAACAACCGCATTGATTGCGAGCCAACCAGCAAACTCCGGCAAACCTCACAGCCTTGAAAGTGACAGAATACTAGCCGACGTAAAGCGACAATTGCTGGACCTGAACGAGCAACTACGGCAGGCGCACAGGCACGACCCAACCACCATCAACAGGAACAATCAGACCGGCCCTCCTCCAACATGAAGCACAGCCGGACGCAAAGAGGCACTGGCCAATCCGGCCACCTGGCAGTATGCAGAAACTATCTACGAGGCCGTACATGCTTCAAGGGTAACAGATGTCCCTATTTTCACCCTCCCCACGCTCAAGCTCACATAGCGACCACTGATACCACCTTACCCGGAGCAGACAGTGATCCACACAACGCCGAGCACTCGACATGCTTCAACGAACTGGATTTTCAGCAGGGACCGAACGAGATGTGATGTATCGTTCCCCGGTCCCCGAATCCAAACCCCATCATCACATATTCAACCTTCAGATCTTACCCGAGCTCCGATCCCCTTTGTCCAGATCAACCTCCGCAGCAACGACATTATGTTCTCCAATGTCGGCATGTTGGATTCTGGGTGCACGACTTGCATCGTCCCAATTTCTCGCTTACCCGAAGAAGCGAGAAAGTTCATGACCCAATCTGACATCCGAATTAAGGGAATCGGAGGGAACGTCTCTATTCTGGGCAAATTAACTTGCGACGTCACCTTAGGCGACCATACTTCCCCCGCCTTCCACAAGGTCGACACACTGATCACGACATCGGACATTCCTATTCTGATCGGACAGAATATACTCGGCCACCACACGCTATCTTCTTATACTATCGACAACCAGAAGGCTTCTATCAAATTTACACGCACGCTCACATCCGGCAAGCTAACTCATACTGCCCCACTCTCCCCAGCCTTCGATCTAAAAAAAAAAACAACCCATAATCTCGCACACGGCGCCCAAGCCATTTCCAACGAGGAGCCACGCGTCACAGCGAGATCATCGTTTGACGGGTGGACCCTCAACCGAAAACTGGATTGGCTGAAACAAACCGTAGGCCTATCGCTTCAAAACCACCCTAACCGTAGTGAACTAGAAGCCACCGCCGACCTGCTCATCGGCTATGCGGATATCCTCGGCACCGACGACAATAACAAGGGCACCTTCATCAGACCCATACGCATACCGACCAATGGCCAGTCCAGAAGCCAAAAGCAGCATCCAATAGCCCAAGCACTGGAGGATGACGTGGATGCAGAAATTGCGCGCATGGCCAGCGAGGGTATCATCGAACCTTGCAACGACCCTAAGGGATTCAACAGCCCCGTTTTCGCCATCCGTAAGAAAAACGGAAACATCCGAGTGGTAGCAAACTTCAAGAGAACCCTCAACAAGGTACTGGTCGATCTCGACCCGTATCCGATACCTACCATTGATTCCACATTCAACAAGATTGGCGAGGGCAACAAATACTTTTCAACCCTCGATCTCCGCAACGGGTACTGGCAAATCGTCATTGATAAACTTGACCGCCACAAAACGGCCTTTACCTGGAAAGGACGTTGTTTCCAATACACCCGTCTGGCTTTCGGTTTAACTTCCGCGGGACAAATCTTTTCTCGGTGCATAGCCGATGCTCTGGACACAGTGGCCTCACGCGCGAACATATCGTCCTATATTGACGACAACCTCATCCATGCCAAAACCTTCGAGGAATACATAACCGCACTGGAACAATTATTCATTGCTCTTCGCAAATTCGGATTGAAACTAAATCCAGACAAATGCGTCTTCCTTGCGTCCGAAGCCAAATTTCTCGGCCGCATCGTGAATAGCGACGGGTTCAAGGCCGATCCCGAATACGTTCGCGCCATCATCGACATGAAACCCCCCGACAACAAAAAAGAATTGCAAAGTCTCATCGGACGCCTCGTATGGATTCGACAATTCCTTGAGACACGCCTATATGAGAAGATTCGAACGGACATGTTTTCCAACCTGATGGCCCCATAAACGAACTAAACAAGCCGGGACGGACATTTGTCTGGACGGAAAGGGCCAACAAGGCTTTCGAAAAAATCAAGAAGCGCCTCGCTTCACCTCCAATCATCTCATTCCCCGACTTCTTCGGACTCTTTACCCTCACCACTGATGCCAGCGACATCGCATGCGGAGCTATACTCATGCAAGAGGGTGAACACGGTCGAAAGAAAATCATAGCAGTGGCCTCACACACCTTTAACCCGACAGAGCGCAACTGGTCGACGACTGAACGCGAGGCGTACGCTATAAAATGGGCTATCACCAAATACGATTATTTCCTCCGTAGCCGTCCATTCGTCGTCCTCACGGATCACCGGTCCCTTACCTACTTGGATCAACGCGAATTCAACAACGCGAAGATACGACGATGGCAAGAGGAAATCTCGTGTTACAAGTTCGTCTTGGAATATGTAGAAGGAGAGTCGAACGTCTGGGCCGACATGCTCAGTCGGAGATACAGCCACAACAAGGACAAATTACCAGCGGACCCCACACCCGCAGGCAAGGTCTTCAAACTCCAAGACTCCAGCCTAAACATCTACGTCCCATCTTGGTGCCTTGATGAAATCAGGAGCTCCCAGCTACTCCCTGGGACACATACACCTCGGGACATCCAACAGCATAAGCAGGTCGCCGATGCATTCTTCGCTTTCCACACTACGTCCACCATCCCTGTTAAAGAGATCGCCGACCACATGGGTATTGCGGCCGAACAAGCCTCTGATGATACACTTTCAAAAATCATCAGAGCCCTCCAGTCGACAGATCCAAGACCTGACACTACCATACTTGACCCCAACGATCATCGCACTGCACTTTTCAACAAACTCATGCATCAATTCTACTTGGAACCGGGAACGTCTGTACTAATGATCAGGGACGCTGCGAACACACCCAAGCTGGTGGTACCTTACAAGCTCCGCGCAAAATATCTCCACCAGGCTCATGACTGTGTAAACCACTCTGGAATCAAAACACCTATCCAGTTACTGGTGGGAATATAAAAATCGCGACATCAAGGCATCGTCCATTCATGCCAAACCTGTGCTAAACGTAAAATTACGGCAGGCACCCAAACCCCATGGGCCATTGTAGGCGAGGCAGAAAACCGTTCGAGGTTGTCTACATAGATTTTGTCTCAATGCCCCTCTCAAAGGGTAAACGGTACATTCTCACTATCTTAGACAGCTTCAGCCGACATCTCATGGCCATACCATGTGCTAGAGACCGTGCAATCGACGCAGCCTGCAGGCTCTACCAGTTCTTCCTCCGTCATCGGGAGATTCCCCGCATCGTGTCCTCCGACCGAGGAACCCATTTCACCGGCGAGGTCTACAAGGATTTCTGCGACCTAACATCGATCACTCAGGAACTTCACTGTCCATGGCGGCCACAAAGTTCGGGAAACATCGAACGGCAACACCGGACCCTCAAAAACGCCCTCTACATCATCTGCGAAGATAGAAACTGTGAATGGACGGACGTCCTTGAATCCGTAGTTTCCTCCATGAATGCCACGGCCAACACCGCCACCGGCGCATCTCCACATTACATAATCACTGGTCGTCAACCACATATCGGACTACCAAAGATACCACGTCAAGATATCATCAACAACAATCCTGGTGCTTACGGCATGCAGATAAACGCCCTGCTCCGACAGGTACACCAAAGAGTTGCCCTGGCAAACAACGAGGCTGACCACAGAATGGAAGCCAAACTGAACCATAAGATTTTCAAGGACCCGATACAGGTCGGCGACAAGGTGCTACTCTACCGACCTCAGTCCACAATAGCCCACTCATCACATCTGCCTTGGATAGGCGACTTCGAAGTCACCAGAACTAACGATATGGTGCTCCAAGTCAAAAACAAAAACGGCGAAACCGATTGGGTCCACCAGGGACATATTTATCGGCTCGTACCGCGACCAAATCACTTGCAATACATGAGCCGGTCACCTCCACCCCCACCCCCATCTCCGCTCCACCAAATCCCCCATAACCCGTTGACACGGCCTCCTACACTTTCGTCAGGGGAGCATCATATCACAGATGACTGCAGTTCCGGCAATAATAGCCAAAACACAGCAAAACGGAAAACACGCGGGCAACTCCCAGCACGCTTCCAAGACTTCGTAATGGGCTATAAAACAAAATAAAAAAAAAAACTAAATAAAAAAAGAAACATTCACTCGCACACACCAACAACATTACTAACAAAACATCAAATCAGGGTAAGATCTGGGGAAGCTGTTACAAGATGAGATCTTGCCCTGCTTCGATAAACGGAAGTTACCATCACGAGTCCCCAACTCGAAATGAAAACTGCACGTCTACGCATAGGCT
The DNA here is from genome assembly GCA_903632075.3 of Acanthosepion pharaonis. NCBI lineage: Eukaryota > Metazoa > Mollusca > Cephalopoda > Sepiida > Sepiidae > Acanthosepion > Acanthosepion pharaonis. The sequence goes on along the minus strand of CAHIKZ030000931.1, from coordinate 810,675 downwards.
CGACGCAGATACTTCCGTTTGGGATAAACTCGAAAAAAAAAAAATGAAAAGAATTAAATCAACCAATCGGACCGTCTTCAAAAAAATTGCCATTTGGAGCCGATAGGTGTGTATAAGTTCAACACGGGAAAGTTTGCCATTCAACGGCGGAGGCAGAAGGGTCACGTCGCTCGCTCCTGACACACTGGCCCGGCGACTTGACCGCTGCTGCTAATGAACTCTCCGACGCCTTGTCAAAGGGTACCTTTCCCCTTCCATAAGTCAAGTTAACTCCACGAACTTTACTTGCCACTACCATAGACATTCAACTTCTTAAATACAAACTTTTTACTTGTTCTTATTTTCCTCACTAAAAGAGACTATAAAATATATCTACAGTCTTTCTTGTTCTTTCGATTCTGAATTTCATTGTTTGCAACCAAACGCAGTATTTTGCCCACATTGTTTTCACATCGCCCATGTAACTAAATACGGAATATAACAATAGTGACATAGCAAATACTAAAATCTTAGAAATTCATTGGAAATGATTTTACTATAGGAATTGGGGTGAAGGGAGTAGGATTTTTATATCGGGCGACTTTCGTTAAAAGTATGTTTTAAAGGTTTTGGAAAATTCTGAAACTAATTTTAATATAACGTGAGAAATGTTATTTGTTTTAACATATAAGCTTTGTTAATGAAAATGAAACATATTTGTAAAGGATTTGCTTATTTGTATGGCTTATAAGTAAAGTAAATCATTTCCAAATTAGTCTCTAAAGGACATAACTGTTAAAGGAAATAAAATTGTTACTAAGATGAGAAAAGTTGTTGAAAATTGATTTGTTAGCTCAGAAAGCTAACATTACAAAATACTAAAGTCATTCAATATAGATATTTTTATTATTTTATTAATCATTTTAATTGATATATTAACTCAGTAATTTCTGATTGAATTAAATATTACAAGCCTATGTTAGAAATTGTTTAATTAACACTTCCTTTGCAATATAAAAAAGAAGCAAGAAGCAATGTTATAAAAATTAAGATAAGAAAAAGGAGAATTACAAAGCACTGCTGTTATAAAAGAAAAAAGAAAACTAAGAAGAAACAATTTTATAAAATCAATCAATCAATCAATCAATGTGAAGAATAAAAAGTAAAGATACAAACTTTTAAATATGAAAAATATGTTCTAAGAAAATTTGTCTGTTTAAAAAAAAGTCTTTTAAACAGATTACTAAATGTGAGTAAATTGTTTATATTTTTTTTGTTACCGTAAGAGTCATATAGAATAATATGAATGTTTCCTTTCTTCTTTTTTTTTTTTTTTTTTTTTGTTACAAAACCCTATTCTTCATTGAATCCTTATTGAAAGAAGGATGTCTCGAGAAAAATCAAAGAGTGTTTCCCTTTTCATATAAGATGATATTTTTTTTCTACTTTTAGAACCACCTCCTCCCCCTTAAAAAATAAAATATATTTCTTTCATATTCACAGTTGATTGCTATTGGATTTTTGCTTTTGATATACAAAGATCTTGCAGTTTTGTGTTTGTCTACTGTTTTATGGGTGTCATCTTTTGTTGTGACGTTACTTCCATTTTTTTTTTTTTTTCTTTTTTTTTTTTTGCAACCATGCAACATACCAAATATTGCTTCTATGTTACTTAGTTGCAAGCGAATTTGTACAGGGCTAGGCTAAAGGGCTTTAACTACCCTATTTATCCATAGCTGACTGCCGTAGTAGAGTCATGCTTTTGTTGAGGGTATTAGTGTGTAAGTGAACACAAACTGTCCCAAGTATAATTTGAACTCACTTTGCTCAATTCCAGTTTCCTTGCCCTTTTAACTGTTAAGTTGATTGCATCATTTTTTTTTTTTTTTTCAGATATATATTAAAAGAAAAGAAACTTCTAGTTATATTATGTCACTTCCTGATTGTTGAAAATTTTCTTTAATATTCAGATACCAGTGAATGGCAGAAGATGTTGCAAGTGGGAACTGCTCCTGGTAATACAGTGCGTTACTACAATTTCCTCACTGCTCAGCCAATCTTTCAAACTGTGATAGGCATGCTGCCCAAGGTTGAAATCAGTGAAACTCAAAAATCAGTAAGTTACCTGCATTTTACTTGTACTGTTTGTAAAACATTAATGTGTTTTTTTTTAAATTCAATTAATGGTAAGCATTAATTGAATTTTAAAAATAACCAATGTAAACCTTATGAAAAGTTAAGCATTTAATAGATTATATATGAATGCATTACATCCTTAGCAATAAACTTTATAAAAGAGTTGAAATCTAAGCAATACCTCTAATGGGCTTTGTAGCCATGCAACTGGGATACATGATTGTGGGCAGACATGTAGGGACATAAATTACTACTAAATAATTTTTGAGAAGGTTTTTTAGTAAGGTACTTCTTATTAATATACAGTAGTAATTAGTTAGCAAATATACCTCTTATTAGAAAGCACCTTACAACTACAATAATCATCGACTTATTTCCATAAATGAAAATGTCAAAAAAAAAAAAAAAACTAACCTTTTCTATATCTGTTTATATTTCTGAGATGAGGTATTATGTACACTATTTACATTATTCAGACTATTGTCCTCATCATTGTTGCCAATTTTATCCGATCCTTCAGTCTCTGTCTATATTTCTGAGATGAGCTATTATGTACACTATTTACATTATTCGAACTATTGTCCTCATCTTTTTCGTCATATTTATTACAATGTTTCAGCCGTTGTATGCTCCAGCCTTCTTCAGGTGGTTGGAATGTCGAACCTCAATGCTCAAAAAATCAATTTTATTCAACAAAAATTAAGAACAAAGTCTGAAAAACATGATGAATCTCAGGCAAGCAATAATGTTGATAATTTGTTTGTAAAATTTGGATGCTTTTCTTTTTATATGGCAAGCATTAATTGGATTGAAAAAAACAAAAAAAAACAAAACAATGTAAACCTCATGAAAAGTGAAGTGTTTAATAGATCACATGTGAATGCATTAAACTTTATGGTAGTAGGTCAGAATGTCAAAATAGTGAATGGACAAAGAATTGAACTGACTAAATGACGAATGGATATAATGTCAAAAAGACAACATTTTAAAAGGACAAAATGTAAAATAAAGTAAGTTTTATTTTTACCACAATTGTAATTTCTCAAAAATAAAAATTTTAACTTTTTACTGTAGTTTGAATGCAGATCCTCCTCTAAAAAAATTAGCAATTATGTAGAAAGATTTTTTTTTTTTTCATCAGAGGTTTTTAATTTTAAAATAATTATTTACTAGCAGGATACTTGTGTGCTAAGCAAAAGGTATTCTACTGTAGACACATTTCTAGCCTTTAGTCATTTGAATCAGTTTGACTTGATTTTTCTGTTGGCACTTGGTTCATTCGACATTTTGTCCATTCAATACTTTGTCTATCTGACATTTCTGGCCTTTTGTCATTTAGTCAGTTTGATTCTTTTTCTGTTGGGCACTTGGTCCATTTGACACCGTGTCTGTTTGATACTTTGTCCACAGACATACTGTCTGCACACAAAACTTTATAGCAATAAACTTTATAAAAGGGTTCAAATACATCTTGTCTACTTGGTAGTAATCACTTTTCATAATAAAAATTATGAGAGAGAGAGTGATAAAACTATTCTGTTTACTTACTATTTCTGTTTATACCAGATGAATATCAGTTCTCTACAATGAAAACAAGTTGTTAGTAAAATTCTCTTACTACTATGAAACAACATTTTCAGCAACATGTTTTCTAAATTTCTTGTTAGTATACTAAGTTCACTTGAATTTTCTACACTGGACATAGCTAGAGAGAGCTGACTATATGAGAAACATTTGAATAACTTTTTAATGTTTATATTATAATAATTCAGCAATTTTACTATTTTATCACTTGTTTAAATAATTCTGTACAATTATAAGACAATCTATTTGAGCAGATCATTTTGACTTGTTTAGATAATTCTGTAAGAAGATAAAAAAAAATCAGCTCTACTTGACTAATTTGTAGTAATGTGAAATGTCAGATAACAACAATGGTCACTAGGAATGCTGCAGGAAAGATTATAACGTTACTAGCAGTAGAGCCCAGCGTTGCCCGGGGATATAACAGTAAGAGATAGATCAAGTATCCACCATCATAAAGACTGAAAAATAAAATTGACAAAGATTATTGTTTAAGGTTGACGGACACGCATGTCTTAATTTTTTTTTTTTTTTACGAATTGGTCAAACCCAAACTCAAACAAAAACATTGTTTTCAATCGTTATGAGTCTCCCAGTTGAATTTTATTATAAATAATTGTCTTGTAAATGGGATTTTTAAAGCATTCTGAATGTAAAAATAAAGAAAAAAGTGTGCAAGACAATAAGAAACACTACATGCAAAAAAAAAGTGAAGTTTTGTTGAAATCGGTTGAAAAATGTAGGTAGCCTTTCTGTAATCTTTTAGTTTTACAATTTATGATTTTTACTTATTGAATACAGTAAAAAAAAATTGCATATTTTGCTTGTGGTGATTCATAATTAGAATTCTGATTTGAATATATTTTCCACTCGTTGTTTCTAATACAAAAATATTAACTTTATTTGGGTTTATTAATTATGATCTAACAAATCTTATTCATTTAGTAGCCTTTCTGTAATAATAATCTTTTTTACAATTTATGATTTTTACTTATTGAATACAGTAAAAAATTGGACACCATGTGTATTTAAAGTAGTTTCCTGTTCGGTTATTATTTTTTTTTAGTTAGGACTTGTGTATGTTTAGATTTCATTATCTTTCCCTAAAGATAAAGAATTTATCCGATGTTTGTATTCGTACAATCAGTAGAGATCATTAGATTATTGTTTAAGGTTGACGGACACGCATGTCTTAATTAGTTTTATTTTTTTTTTTTTTTTTACGAATTGGTCAAACCCAAACTCAAACAAAAACATTGCTTTCAATCGTTATGAGTCTCCCAATTGAAAAGGAATTTTATTATAAATAATTGTCTTGTAAATGGAATTTTTAGAGCATTCTGAATGTTAAAAATAAAGAAAAAAGTGTGCAAGAGAATAAGAAACACTAAAAAAATAAAAAAAAGTGAAGTTTTGTTTTATCGGCTGAAAAATATAGGAAATCCGATGTGAGTTGTCCCCCTTCCATTTTCACGATGTCTCTTAATCGTGTTTTCAAATTGATTTTGTGCAAAAACAATTATATTTTTCCCATTTTTGGCACTGTTAGAACCACCACAAGGTAATTTTATGTAGTCCTGTGAAGTTTTGTTGAAATTGGTTGAAAAATGTAGGAAATCCGATCCAATATATAAACGTTACAGACACACACACACATACACAATCTGCGTTTTATAATAAGATCAGGCCTAAAATTATAAAATTTAAAAAAAAAACAAAAAAACAACAAACTGTTTAGAAGCCTTGATTAAATTTATTTTGCATTTTCTTTAAATGTAAATGCACCAATATTTTTTTTCTGATAACATACGACTAAATTTTCACAATGGAGATATAATAGTAAAGCATAATTTTAGAATAATTTTATCAACTGATACTTAGCTTTTGTTTGAATTTCTGTGATGGGGAGTGTTGTGTTGTCAGGTGTATGCTTATTTGTGTCAAATAAGAACAAACACAATTTGAACCTTTTTAATACTACTGGATAGCAATAGATAAAAAACATGACCTGTGATTACTGGTCGATTGATAGTTCAGTACGTGAGATGTGAGCATGCATGACCACCATCTTGAAATTCTTTTTCTTTGTTGTCAGAGAGTTCTGATCAAGCAGTATAATTTGGTTCCTATTTAGGGAGCTAGTTATCTCCCTTTTTATGATGTCTATCCTGACAAGGAGTTATTTTATCTATTTATATTCAGACTATTGTCCTCATTTTTTGTTGAAAGTCCAAATATAAATAAAAACAGCTTGTATGTAGCAATTTTTTAAATTTGAATTAAAAGTAACACAAATGAAATATTTATTAAAATATGCTTTTAAAAAATTTTTTAAATGCTAAATGGTAAATGCAATTTGTTATGGTATAAATTTTACAATTTGTTTAGTGAAATATATTCTAGGTTGTTTTTTTTTTAACTAAAACCTATAAAAGTTGGGGAACCATTTTTTTTAGACACTTTCTTTTTTTAAATTTTTTTTTTGTTACTTTTTTTTCGTCAATTTTTCTTTCTTTTTTTCTTTCTTTCTTTTTTCTTTTTTTATTAAAGTTTCTTTTTTTTTCTTTTTTCTCTTCTTTTTTTCTTTCTTTCTTTCTTTTTTTCTTTCTTTTCTTCTTTTTCTTTCTTTCTCTTCTTTCTTTCTTTTCTTTCTCTTCTTTCTTTCTTTTTTCTTTCTCTTCTTTCTTTTCTTTCTTTCTTTCTTTCTTTCTTTCTTTTCTTTCTTTCTTTTTTCTTTTTTCTTTTCTTCTTTCTTTTCTTTTCTTCTTTCTTTTCTTTTCTTCTTTTTTTCTTTTCTTTTTCTTTTTCTTTTCTTCTTTTTCTTTTTTTTTTTTTTTTCAATGATATTTGAGAAACTTTCTTTTTTCCTTTCTTTTTTCCTTTTTTTTTTTTTTTGTGTATCCAGATTCCTAAAGAAGAAGGAAAGTTTGTGGAACTGCCTGGTGCCAAGAAGGGAGAGATGGTTGTCAGGTTTCCTCCTGAAGCAAGTGGGTTAGTGTTCTAAGGAATTTTATTTGGTGTAAATTATCATTACAACTCAGGTATACTAATATTAAACCAGTTGTTCAATGACAGGTAATCTTCTGTTGTTGTAACAGTAGTAGAAATAAGCAGTAAAATTTGTTGTTTTGTGGTTGATAGCAGCCCTCATTTTATTCCAGTGTAGAACAGAAAAAGGACAAACAAAGGAGTAGGATTTTTTAATTCAAAATAATTTGATTTCCAGTTGTATGAAAAAAATATGAAGAGCCATTGTTTGATTGTTTATCTGGTTTCATTTATACATAGATAAGTTTAGATGTCTGTAGTCTAATGATGGAAAAGAAAGCATTTATGTTATGCAACAAATATTTTTCAAGATAATTATTGTAACCTAAGGAAGGTTACTTAATAGAATAATCACACAAAGGTTGTTAATTAACAATAATACTTAGGAAAAGAACAACATGTATAAGATTTGCTAGCGGTGCGTAGAAGTAGTAGTCAACTGCTAGAAGTAAGTCAAGTGAATTCGATAATGAATCCTTCAACTGCAGGATATCTACCAACCACCCCACACGGTCAGATGCGGCACAAGGTCGAATTTAATGTGGGGTATCCAAGTCTGTAGGCTCAGCCCAAAATTTCTCATAGACCCATATAAAACAGGGTCAGTAGCTGTTTCCCCAAGATGAGACTCTGCTCTTCAACATAGCCTCGTCTGGAGATCCTCTCTGCACAGCTGAAGATGAATCTCCAACTACAGACCAACATACAGTATTTACTACCTTATTTATGTGAATGGGGGCATACCCATTATTGTTCGTAGGTATGCTACAACAATAATCTCATTCTTTATCAGTGCACTTAATTAAATAGTGAATAGATATGTCTGTCAATGTCTGTTATCTAATAATTTTATGCAACGAATAATTTTCAACATAATCTCTTTCCTTGTCAATGCCCTTAATTCAGTAGTGAAAATGTAGGTTCATCAGAGTCTGTAGTCTAATGATGTTAAAGAAAGCATTTAGATTCTGCAACAAACTTGTATTTTTCAACATAATCACCTTCCTTCTCAATGCATTTCATTCAATGCTTCAACACTGACTGAACATTATACAATGAAAATTTCAGATAAAAATTATACAATGAAAATTTCAGATAAAAATTATACAATGAAAATTTCTGATAAAAATTATACAATGAAAATTTCTGATAAAAATTCAGCTATTATCAGTTTCCACTCTGATATATTTATATTTGTTGTGGCCTTGTTAGGGCCAGAAATAAAATTGCAAAGAGAGGAATTGAGTTAAACAAATATATTAACAGAAACATACAAACGAGTGTTACAGCAAGAATGTTCAGTCTGACTGTCAGAGCTGACTGCTGGAAACTTCCCTCTCCAAAAGGCAGTATCTGGGAGAGTCCATTCGTGCGTGGGTAAATTACCATAACCATATTCCTTGCTCAAATCTGCATCAACACCTGATGATGTGTACTTAGTTGGCCATAGGATTTGTCATGTCTCTTTTAATCACATCAAATTAGTGAACGTGAGAGATGTCATTTGATCATGTCAGTCATAATTCTCTTTGGTTACTTATGCCGCTTTACTTGATATATGGGCCGAAGATCACTTTCGGTGTTGCTGATTTTTATGTCCACATACACCAATTATGAATATATTGAAATATCACTTTTTTAACTTTGGTAACAAGTGATTTTTATTTTAATCTATATTCTGTCATTTAACACTGACTCCTTCTTAAATAGAAAATATACAAATATATATCAGTGAAAATATCTACACTGACCTATGAAATATTTCCTATTTTGATTTATGATACGATTAATACAGCTGACATTTTAGAAAGCATTTTTTGACTTTGTTGATTCAGATTGAAAAAAAAATTGTCAACATTACAATATTACCAAATATGAGAAACATATTCCATGATCCTGCCAATTTATTACACAACAAATGGTGTCCTGAGTAAGATGATAAACTACATCCAACAACAAGGCCTTGATCAGAAGGTTTTGAGGAGTGTGGAAACACCTCTTAATTACTGGTGTTCACAGGTCCACCCTGACCTGGGGTGGTAGCACCTGTCATGGTCTCAGCTATGGGCAAATAGTTAACCCCCACAAAAGGGGTAAAAACACTATGAAAGTATAAAAATAGGTTTCTTTTTTTGAAAAAAAGTATTACCATCATTAAAAATCTTGTCGGCATTAAATAACTCATTGAGGTGTTGATATGCCGTAAAAAACCAAATCAAAACACATGTTTATCTGGTCACATGATTTGTGACGTCTTCTTTTCGTCCTATTTACCAAATATGAGCAACATATTACATGATCCTGCTGCCAGTTAGCATTCCCTTTGTTTACTTTTGACACATTACTAAAGAACTATTTTATTATACATTTTCAATCTTTTATAAATAAATTGTTTTGCCGTTGGCTTTTATAATTTCTTAATTAATACAAATTAAGCCATTTTTCTTTCACATAAATGCCCTATGGGATAGTATGAATACATCTATTCTCCCACCACATACTGATTAAATAGCAAAGTAGACTGAATTTTCTAACTTTGGTTGTTAACCAGTCTAACAGAAGGAAACTGAATTCCAAACCATGGGGAAGATAATGGTAAACCACTCCTCTATCTTTCCCAATAATACCTGGCAATTTACAGATATAAAAAAAAAAAAAAAGAAAAGAATCTGGAGAGCCATGATTGCATCCATTCTGGAAGGACATGGCATTATAATAAAAAATGATCAAAAAAGGAAAATCTTATTCATGGTTTTTGTTTTATTGTTTTGAATGTAGTATGACATTTGTAATAGAAACTACATTTATTTCTTTTTCTCTTCACTTAGGTATCTTCATGTTGGACATGCCAAAGCTGCCTTGCTCAATCAACATTACCAAAAATTGTTTGAGGGCAAACTGATCATGAGATTTGATGACACTAATCCTGCAAAAGAGAATGAAATATTTGAACAAGTAAATAATCTTGAATTTATTTGAACCCTTCTATAACGCCATCACTAAGGCTTTATTTTGGTAAATAGAATTAAATTTATTAATACATTCACTGCTACCTTGGATATTTGAACCCTTCCATAAAGCCATCTATGTTTGTACAAGAGCTAATAGAGATTTGTAAATGAGACTACATAGAGCTTATTTTAATGAATAAAGTTTAATATCTGTCTATATTTCTGAGATGAGGTATTATCTACACTATTTACATTATTCGGACTATTGTCCTCATCTTTGTTGCCATATTTATTACAATGTTTCACCCGTTGTACGCTCCGGCCTTCTTCAGGTGGTTGGAATGTTGAACTGAACCCTTTATTTCGCTCACTGGGGTAGACTGTTCTTGTTCCATGTACCATGTTTTAATGGATGTCAGATCAGTTATCTCCTGTTAATTCCCCTCTGAAAGTTCTCCACTGCCTTAACCCGGTATTGAACTCACACTCTTTGGATCCTGTCACTGGATCTAACTAATGCCTTTATCCATTGTGCCATGTGTCCTTGAGGACATTTCAAACAAAACATGCAATGATAACAGCAGAAATTGCAATATGAGCACAGGAAAAAAATGATTGCAGAAGACATTAGGTTTATAATACCCAGAAATTCATACACAGATGTCCTCAAGGACACATGACACAGTGGATAAAGGCGTTATTTAGATCCAGTGACAGGATCCAAAGAGTGTGTGTTCAATGCCGGGTTAAGGCAGTGGAGAACTTGAAGAGGGGAATTAACAGGAGATAACTGACATCCATTAAAACATGGCACGTGGAACTAGAACAGTTTACCCCAGTGAGTGAAAGTGTTCAGTTCGACATTCCAACCACCTGAAGAAGGCCAGAGCATACAATGGCTGAAATGCTGTGATGTGATAAATATGACACAAAGATGAGGACAATAGTCCGAATAATGTAAATAGTGTAAATAAATTTTAAATTTATTAAATTATAAAGAATGATGTGAATTAAAATCTTTGGTACTGGCCTTTTCTTCTAGATTACCAAGTCACACATTTGTATGTCACATGGTTTGTTTTTCTTACAAAACTGCTTTACAAATAAAAAAAAACATTGAGAATAGCTTCAGCAAAGTAACCATTCATTATTGCCTTAACATGTAATGGGTGCACATGTGCAACAGATGCACATGCATTGTGTGGCAATAATTTTTGTTCAACTTTTTGTCTAGATTTGCTCAAAACTGAACACTTTTTAAATTTAAAAGCAATATCATTTGTCATCTTTTTTTTTTTTTTATCCAGCTCTTTCATTGTCCTTTCTTCTCAGCCACATTTTCTCAGTTTCTTTCACTCTCAGTAAATCCTTGTATCTTAGGGGCTTTATCACCTTACTTGGGTTGAAATGATTAAAAAAAATTAAAATCCTAAAACATGCAGAAATTTGTTTTTTATTGTGTAAATATTCAAAATTAAGTGCTAATATGGATTAAAGAATAAAATTAATTCTTCAGATTTGTTTTGTTGCAGGTGATTCTTCAGGATTTGAAATTACTTGGAGTTGAATATGATGTGCTGTCATATTCTTCTAACCATTTTGAGGCATTGCTAAAATTGTGTGAATGCCTGATCAAGAAGGGTTTGGCCTACGCCGATGAAACTGACCCCGAAGTAATGAAGCAAGAAAGAGAGGAACGTAAAGAGTCCAAATACAGAAATCAAAGTAAGTACTTGGTCTTGTTAAAATCCAAAGAAGGATTTGCAATGTTATCAGTCCTGACCTATCATCTTGGCTTCACTCACTTTCCTGCCACCAGAGCATAACTGTACCTTTCCTATAAATATTTTCATGGTAATTGTTCTGAAGAGCATTCTTCTTTAGTATGTTGACTTTATGAATTTAAGTGCAGTACTAGATTGGCAACTAGGTCTCATCATTTTACAGTTGAAATGTCTAGATGTAATCGTAAGTTCTACGTTAATAGTTTCTTCTCCTTTTCCAGCTTCTTGCTTTCCATTCAAGTTTGATAAATCAAAAATTTAAATGCAATGTCAATCGTTATCTTCTGTCTTCTTAATTCTTGTTCTTTTATTGTCTTCTTTCCTTGATAGTAGTTTTTCTTATATTCTCTAACATTCAGTAACCTCTTGTGTCCTAGTGGCTTTATTGCCTTTGATCTTCATAAATTTAAATGCAATGTCAATTGTTATCGTCTGTCTTCTTAATTCCTGTTCTTTTATTGTTCTCTCTCCTTCATAATGTTTTTCTTTTTTTCTCATATTCTTTTACACTCCATAACCCATTGTGTCTTAGTGGCTTTATTGCCTTGCTTGGAGTAAAATGATTAAAAAAAAAAACATTGAAAATAGTATGAATCTGTCCTTTTTTTCTCCTTACAGCTATGGATTAAATAGTAGAGCTAACTGGACTCTTCAGTCTTAGTTGGCAACCAGTCTATGAGTAGGAAAACTCTGAATTCCTCAACTAGATGGAACTTGTTAGTATGAGAACATGTGATTTCTGTTTGAATTATCAGGATGAGGATTTGCTCTCCATGAGGTGCTTGTCAATTATCAAGGCATTTCAAACTGAACCCTTCATTTAATCTATGGCGTTAAATTGTTCTTGTTCTGCTGCCTATATCGAGGGACATTTCCTCTAGTTCTTATTTACTACTGCTCACTTATTACTTGCCTCATTTCCACTAAGCTCAAGCATACACTGCCCAGGGATTGATTTCATTATTACTATGATCACTGAATCAATACTTTAATCCATTGGACAATTCTTTGTAGAGAACTTGGAGCCTTAAACCTAACCTGCCTGTTGATGAGTGCTGCTACTGATACTTGTCACACTCAAATTCCCTGAAGGTTATCCAGATCAATATGCAATTTAATGAAGGCCAGAGGACACAACTGCTGAAACATTGTGATAACAATTACAAAGATAAGGACAATAGTACATGTGTAACTAATGGAAATATGTAGTCATCTCAGGGGAGGAAAACCTCAGCAGAAAACTTTTTTTTTTTCCTCTCCAGAGATTGGTGTGGAGCCAATCACCCCACCTTGTGGAACAATTCAATTACAGAAGCTTCACCAAAAGGTCTTATATTCTATGAGGCACTGGGCAGATAGTAACTGATAATTTTGCTCATATTTCAAATACGATATTATGCATGCTGCCTAGAAGACACTTTTGCATGGTTAGGTGATATCAGCAATTGACAGTTTGTTTTCTTATGTTGTTTATATCACAGCTATCATATTGGAATTAATTTCAACTTGCATTCGTTGATATAGATTTATTTCTCATTTAAAATAACCATAAATTGGTTTATTATTATTATTATTATTATTATTTCCTTTCCAGGTGAAGCCGAGAATTTGAAAATGTGGGAGGAAATGAAAGCTGGCACTGAATATGGCCAGAGATGTTGTATTCGAGCAAAAATTGACATGAACTCTGACAACGGATGCATGCGAGATCCTACACTTTACCGTTGCAAACCTGAACCTCATATCAGAACTGGAACTAAATATAAGTAAGTTGTGTGTGTGTCCGAAAAGTATCCATCCATTTAATATATATAAACAATAAACACACACACACATATATATATTATATAATGGCAGGTTTAGTCTAGTTCAAAGTACTTTGCTTGGTATGTCACAAACCTATCACAGAATCTCTTGGATTTTTCAAAACAGTCTGCAAAGTCCTCTTGTGAGACTGCTGTCAGCTTCCTCATCATGTTCACCTTAATCTCATTAGGTGTGCTTTTAAAAAAAAAATATTTCAGGTAAATAAATCTGAAATGTAGATGTTTGTGACATACCTGGGTGAGTAAACATTTTACCAAAATCATTCTCAAGATTTGAAGAAACTACTCAGTCATTGTGAATGCAACACTCATGCTCCCTGAATGGTATATACCTGCCAATTGAGTATCCACATGGAAGAGTGTTTACAGATGTGCAATCAGGTCCCTGAGGCTACACAACCAGTTCTTGAAATGAACAGATATATTCTCAATTAACTGCATTTTTCTTTAGATGCTAAGGGCTTGCATGTGTCGTCCTTTTATAATACATATAACCAGCTGACCCCACTTTTGTCACACTTGCCGTCTTGCTTTTACAGACTCTTCCTTTTTTTTAGCCTCTATAGGCTTTATTATTTGGTCAAGCTAGTAGGACATAATGAATCTATCATACCAGCCGTCATGGTCCTGCATCAAGATAGGAATGTCATTAGGGTGTCATTCTGTGTCATAGCATATCTGTTCAATGTAGGTGGTTGCTATGCAACCAACCAGTCTTGCTTTATGGCTAGTTTTGTTTTGCTTGCCAGCAGTGTTCTCCAGTGCATTCTGTATTCACATAAGATTGCAGAAATATCGGAGATGGGTCCATAAAGCTGTGATTTAGTTGGATATTGTCTCCAAGAGATGTAAAGTATAGCTCTTAGCATTGGAATATTCCATCAAGCTTAGACTCTAGGGTTTTAGTTAATATCCAAGCAGTAGTACCATACATTAAAACCACCTCTACAGTGGCTTGAAAGAAATTCTGTTTGAGGTCATCTGGTAGATCAGATTTCCAGATTATATCCATTTCATTCAAGGTGACCTAGGCTTTAGCTATGCAAATTTTCACATCCTTTTCAGCAGAACTTCTCTCCTTCCTAGGTATGCAAAAGATTCAACAGATTTTATTCATAAGAGTCCAGGTCTGGTTTCAAATGTCAGTAGTTCTAGGCAAGTAAAATTCAAAGATTAGGACAACTGACCGAAAAATGTAAATAGTATAAATCTTACATTAGTTTAGCACAAGGCATCACACAGTGAGCACTGAACTGATAATGCTAACAAGTTTATTAGTGTCAAAGTTTCAAGTTCCACGTTAATAAGATAAACTTACTGGCAATCAATGGCTGCGTGAATATAGGTGGTTTTTGTCTTGCCAACATTGTACCTACATCCCATGTTTAACCATATTTATAGAGTTTCAGGTGGCTGCTTTAAATTCAAGTGTTGTACTTCTAGATTGGTTGCTAGCCATGGGTAGGGAGTCCAATCAGGCTGGCTATTTAAACCTGGTTAATTTAGTGGATCAACCTGACAATTCTGTCGAGTGAAGGAGAAAATTTGACGAAATTCCGTCGAGTGGAGGAGAAAATTTGACGAAATTCCGTCGAGTGGAGGAGAAAATTTGACGAAATTCCGTCGAGTGAAAGGAGAAAATTTGACAATTTCGTCGAGTGAAAGGAGAAAATTTGACAATTTCGTCGAGTGAAAGGAGAAAATTTGACAATTTCGTCGAGTGAAAGGAGAAAATTGGATGAAATTTCATTGAGTGAAGAAGAATACTCTAATGTTTATCCTTTTTTCTTTTTTCCAGAGTCTATCCAACCTATGATTTTGCTTGTCCAATTGTTGACAGTATCGAAGGTGTCACTCATGCATTGAGAACCACAGAATATCATGACAGGGATGAACAGTATTTTTGGCTTTTGGAGAAGTTAGGTAAGTAAATAAAGAGAATTATAATCATTTGTTGATGGTGCAGGGTCAGGGGAATAATCCTAACAATGTTAAATTTCTAGCAAATTTTAAAATCTTTTGTTCGGTTGGAAAGCAGGAAGTTTATATTCTACTAAAATCTTTGAAATTCTGAAAGAAGTTTAATATACAATAAAAGCTAAATAATATTGATAAAAGTTAATTATTAAAACTTTCACTGGGGTGAATCAATGAATCGATAACCTGGCATGTCATTAGCTGAATTTGAATCTTACACTTTCACTGTATAACACTCGTACAATGATTTGTGAATTATGTTAGGAATTCAACATTTGTTGTGCAAAATAAGTGAATTTTTCATCATTAGGCTCCAAACTTATTGATGCATCTACATATTAATTATTAAATTAAGTGCATTAAAAAGTAAAGGATTATGCTGAGAAATATTGGTTGTTTCTTTATAATTTGGCTGTTTGATATTCATGCATATTAACTATTTAATTAAGTAACTTAACCAGGAAGGATATTATGTTGAAAAATACTGTATATAAGTACTTTTTATTATGTTATGAAACTATTGATTTAACTACTTAAATATCAATTATTTTTATACTCTTGAATTATTACATGTATAATGAGAGGAAATACAAAAATTAAATGCATAACATGCTTGGCAAAATGAGTTAATATATAAATGCATTGCTAATGATTTTACTATAGAAAAGAATTATAAATTATGTTAATATGTAGATTAGGGTATTAAATGGGGCAGATGCATAGCAATACTTGTATTTTAGCATCAATTACGTTTGAACTTGATTAAAATGTAAAAAAGTTTTCAGTTTTTCTTATTACTGCCCACTGTCTCTACCTCTCTCTTCCATTCCTATTCTGATTTTTTTTTCATTAACAATCTATTGTGATTTTTTTGATTTTTTGTAACGTTTCGGTCATCTATTAACAATCCAAATTATCTTTTTTGATAAGTGAATTGTCAAAAGGAAATTCGGGAATGGTGGTTGATGAAAAAATTCAAGGAGTTTTGCTAAATCGAATTTTGACTTGAACAAAAATTCACCAAGTGCCATTTCCTTGGAGTCATCTATCTGCAAGGCACTGTTGACAATTGCATTGAAAGTGAAGGAAAAAAACAAAGACACTTGTCCGTCCAGTAATTCAAAATATCCTTTTTTCTTTCTAAAGTGAATGCAAACAGGATTTATTATTTCCTGATAGAATAAAGACACTTGACAGTCATGTTAACACTTCTCCGGCGCAGGGGCTAATTATAAATATTATTTTTATTTGTTAAAAGTGCATTGCTGGAATGATTTTACTATAGGAATGCATTGAAAATTCAGGGAAGAAAGGGATTGTTGTGGAAGCCTTCTGATTGGTGGTCTGGCGATCCATGAAAATGAGAAGCGAGGAGAGTTCGGGACACACACACACATGCTCGAGTCGCATGACATTACTGATAGAATACAGACAAGGGCTAATCCTGTTCCCATGTGACCTGTCGTCTAAAGTGTAAACCTCCGACTTAGCATTGTTCCAAAGATAATGATTTTATAAATATAGGAATGAGAAACATTGAAAATCACTAACCAACTTGGAAGAATAAATATTATTTTCTTTAAGATTGTTTTATTTCTTTTTTTTCTTGTGGCTCTGGCATATTCGGTCTCAGTCGAATTCGAATGTCAAACATTACTGATAGAATAAGGCGGATTATATGTATAATGTAAATGCATTGCTAATGATTTTACTATAGGAATGCATTGAAAATCAGGAAAATCAAAGGGATTGTCAGTGGTCAGGAATGAATGCAAGCATTACTGATAGAATAGGGCTATTATATGTATAATGTAAATGCATTGCTAATGATTTTACTATAGGAAATGCATTGAAAATCAGGAAGAAAGGGATTGTCAGTGGTCATGAATGAATGCAAACATTACTGATAGAATAAGGCTATTATATGTATAATGTAAATGCATTGCTAATGATTTTACTATAGGAATGCATTGAAAATCAGGAAGAAAGACATTATTAGTGGTCAGGAATGAATGTGAGCATTGATAGAATAGGGTTATAGTAAAATAAGTCAGGCAAGTACATGGATGTGAGATGATACAGTTCAATGCCTAATAAATGAAAGTGTGTGGGAGATTTTTTTTATGTGTGCAGATATGTAAATTAGTATTCATGTCCATGAACTTGCCTGACTTTTTTGCTAAGCTGATGAATATTTGTGAGCACTCCTATTCCAAAAAGTTTTGAAAAACTAATAACATTTTTGCTCTTATATATTGATACTTGTCATAACATACAATTCTTACATTTGCCTTGATAAAGTCGCTCAGAGGATGAAATACATTGGCTAAGATAAGTTTTCCTTTTGTCTTTATTCATATATCTTATATAAAACCATATATCATTAAATATAACACACGACAAATGTCTATTATGTTTGATCATGAACCATTCTAAGCTTTGTATATTGGCCTTAGTTTCAGGAGAAAATGACAAAAACTATCCAACATGTGGATATTTTTTATTATGCTGTTCCTCAGTCTAAGCTTTCGACTTGCATGAGCCATCATCAGAATGGTTACATAGACATTACAACAGAAGTTCACCATCAAAGATGGCATCCTGTTATGTTTACATAGAAATTTGCCATGCAATGTTGAACAGTTTTTGCTGTCATTTTCTCCCAAAACTAAAGCCACTATAGACATTTGTTGTCTGTTACATTTAATAATATATTTGAATATGTTTGAATAATGATCTGCTGCCCCAATACACTATATATATATATATATATATATATTAAATAAAAACAGATCACTTTAAGGTTCCATGTAATAAATTATTTCACCACAGCCCTTTTAAAGGACTGCGGATCATCAGACATTACTTCCAAACAAAAAGGTGAAATAATTTATTACATGGAACCTTAAAGTGGTCTGTTTTTATTTAAATTATTTGCTCTGGATTTACATTGAGCTCTCTGGATTATATCCTCCTTAGGTTTACCCAAACGGATTACCTAGTTTTTCATAAACTAACTATATATATATATATATATATATATATATATATATATATATATATATATATATATATATACAAAATCTATTAACATTAGTTTGTTTTTCATTGCTCCACATTTCACTTGAGAGATTTTGCTCTTTAAAATATACCCTGTTCTCTTTATAGTTTTTCTCTAAAGTCTGGGTTAACATTAGCAGTCTGCATTAAGGTATAAATCAGTTTAAAGTTTGACTAAATGGTTTGTCTTCCCACCTTTGAATGTCCTCTTTCTTCAATAAACCTTACAATGCTACATTAACATACTTATAGACCTGCGCAAACCCTACCTCCATGAGTACAGCCGTCTGAATCTACAAAATACAGTATTGTCAAAACGCAAACTCACCTGGTTTGTCGATCAAGGACTTGTTGATGGATGGTGAGTCATTCTATTTATTCTTTGCATTTTATTCTGCCTGTCACATGATCTTTCTGTCTGTTAAAAGAAGCTTTTTATATTACTGTAAATTATTTGTATTTACTCCTGTATTGCTTTTACAGGCCTAAATTTTAAGTGGCTTTTATTTTTATTATTTCATTTATTTTATCTACTATGTTTGTATACTGGAAAGAGTACACAGTGTTGCTTAAGAAGTATTTTTTTCATAATGCAAACAGACAAGGACTTCTATTTTATTTGTATAAATCAGAGATTGTCAAACTTTTTTGACCTCCTTTTGTTTCTCTTCCTTCTCCGGCGACCTCCATTTAAAATACCTTTGAACCTTAAAACTCACACTGTACTAATTAAATTAAATGCATACCAATCAGGCCAAATGACCTTCAAATTCAGCATCCACCCACCTAAAAAAATGAACAAAAAAGAGTAAGCAATGCCCAGTGTAGTATTAAATAAGTCTCATCAAAATAAGTTAAAAGCTCCTTGGGTAGATGTAACTAAGGCTTTTGTTGCTGTTGATCATTGAACTCAGTGCCTTTCTTTCATCTGCACTGAATAATGCAACATACATTTATACTAAATAAAATTTAGCTCAGTATCATTCTCACATTGACCATCATTCAATCCCTTCACTATCATCGACCCTCTGGATCTCCTCCCCGGGTCCTAAGGATTCACTCAGACCCTGTTTGATGACCCCTGATTTACAGTTAGTACCCTATGTTCCTAAGCTGTCACCCACATCTAAATATGAGTCAATTGTTTACAGTTGCTCTTGTATCTAAGCAGTCGCCCATCCAAGGGATGATCAGTTGATTTACAAAGCTTTTGTCTGGCATAAGGCCACTAGAATTTTGGAGTTTTTTTCTGCCTCTAAATGATCACATCTCATGACCGATCCACTTATTTAAAATTGGATCAGGTTCAAAATTTTCCCCAGCGTCATCAGATTCAGAATCCTTCTCCTAAAAAAGACAATTAGAAAAAGAGCAAGCAATTCTCAGTGTGGCATTAAATAAGTCCCATCAAAATAACTTAAAGGCTACTTGGGTAGATATAACTAAGGCTTTTGTTGCTGTAGATTATCAAAGCTCAGTACCTTTCTTTCATCTGCACCGAAGAAGGCAACATACATGTACACTAAATAAAATTTAGCTCAGTGTCATTCGCGTAACCATCCTCATTCGATCATTCCACTATCATCGACCACCTAAAACTCCTCACTGACTCCTGGAAGATTGCTCGGACCCCGTTTGATGACCACTGCACGATTAAAATCAACAAGGGAAGTAATCACGTATTAATTTACTACCAAATGTTGATTTACCTCCCTTACCGCTATATTTTTATGTGGGAATAAATAATTAGTTTCCCTGAAAAATGACGGCTTTGATTTTATTTTTGACCTTCACAGTTGACCTAAGTCAAGTTTTGTTGAAATACATGCAGTAGGTTTTCAGTCTATAATTAAGACAAACAGACATTTCATTTTGTTTGTATGCATTTATTGTCTGTATATACTGCCCTGAGGGACACAGGTTCAATTTCTGCCAGAGGGCACAAATTTTTCTTCAATAAAATTTCTTAGACATTCAGGCCAGTAGACGAAAATAAATAAATAAATAAATATACTGTTTAAGAAATAAATGAGTTGCCTATTCAAGTAAATGTATCCAATAAAAATAATGTATGAGTGATAAAAATCTGTAATGAGTAATGAAAAATCCCATCTAAAATTGTTTACATTTGGATACAAAACTACAGATATGAAAACTTCAAGAGATCTATGACAGGAGATATTTTTCTTGATAAGCACAAATTTTGGCCTCACCTGACTGTTCTCTGTGGCTAAGTTAGCAAGGTAAAGATAGCTCCCTCTTTCCTGAGGGATGCAGGTTTGATTCCTGCCAGAGAGCACAAATATATATATATATATATATAATATATGAAAAGTGTATATAAATAAATATATATATGTATAATTATTTATATATTATATGCTGTTACTTATTAGAAAGCGCTCAATATCAGAGATAGAGCTAACATATTTGGTTGGATAGATGTGAGTTTGTGACCCTGGGTTTCACGCTTTAGCGATCGTCAGACAAACTGATTAATGTTTTAAAAAATTTGGGTTTATGTAGATTATGTATTGGTGTTATTGTGGAAGTGGTGGGGAAATTTCGTCGTTTTGTCATTCATCGTACTAACGCAAACATCGATGTATGCAGACACATATACATACTTGGTCGTCCGTCGGGACTCATACATATATATAAACATATGTAGACAGTTTAGGCTATGACACATGTATGTATACGGGTGGTGTTATGTCTATACATACGCATTTGTATGTTGAAATTTAAACATTGGAATATATATATATATTATATAATAAACATTGGAATATATATATATTATATATATATATATATATATATATATATATATATATATATATATATATATATATATATATATATTATTTTCTTAGCATTTCACCCAAAGCAAGGTGGGCATGCCACTATTATGCAAGGGGTTACAGAGAGTTAAAGTAAGAGAAAAGACTGGGTATAGAGGGTATTGAGGAAAGGATAAAAAGAAGAATGGAAATCGAGTCATCAGATTGACATTGCATTTAAACTTTTGAAGATTTTACTTATCAGGGAAGCAAGTAAGAGGAAGGGAGTTCCATTGTTGGGAAGTGCAAAAGAAAAAGCTGTTGGCATAGAAGAGGCGGTTACAATTAACTGTTTCAACAGCAAAAGGATATTTGATATTTTAATGAAAAGATTTCTTTGGGCATTTATTTCTTTATAAAATGGTAAATAATAAATCTTTTTAAAAGTTAAATAATTTTTTATAATTTTGTAAATAAACATTGCCAAGGGAGCAAAAGTTGTTAAAATAATAGTGGTTTGATCAATCAATTATTTCTAAAGATCACATAAAACCAGATTGGAAATGAATAAGAAAAACAGTTAATTTTTTTTTATTTAAATTAATTTATAAAGCAAGATTTTGAAATTGGTTCTCTCCATTAAACAAGAACAGCTAAGTTGGGCAATGTATCAGGCACATGCTGGGAGATATAAATAATAAAACCATGTTTATTTCAGATCACAGTTGTAATTAATTTTCAGGGTTTCAAATGGATATGTCCTCACAAAATTTGAGCTTTATATATTAGGTATATATTTGTGTAATATGTGATGTTTGTATACTTTATAGCTTGAGTGATTCTGTTGGCATGAATTGGAGAGCAAATTGGATTCTTTTTTACTTAGCTGAAAAATGTAATTTGATTTGAACATAGTTTTGGTTCTTTCCTCATAAACATAATTTTAATGGTTAACAATCATTTTATGAAATAAAATTAATTATCTGATATGCATCCATGTATCGAATTCTGTTGTTTCTTAGAGTAAAATTCTTTTAATTTAATTTAGGGATGATCCCCGTTTCCCAACTGTCCGAGGCGTGCTGAGAAGAGGAATGACAGTTGAAGGCCTGAAGCAATTCATTGTTGCACAGGTAAAATCTATTATGTAATAATGTCTATTTGTTTACTTAAGTGTTTGAATTAGAATTCATTTATATCTAGATGGTATGTGCAGGGTGGGACAGTTTTTGGTGTCTCTTTTTTGAAAACTAGACAAACTTTAATACATTGGGGAAAAAAATGTTTTCTTTTTCCTTTCTCTTTATTCCTTTCTCTTTATTCCTTTCTCTTTATTCCTTTCTCTTTATTCCTTTCTCTTTATTCCTTTCTCTTTATTCCTTTCTCTTATTTTTAACATTTTCTCTTTCTCTCTTTTTCCTTTTTTTTCCCCTCTCTTCTCATTTCTCTTATGAAATGAATAATCTAATTAGTTTTTCGTTCATTTAAAAAATACACAAAATCTATTGAAAAAAAATAATCAACAATATTTATATCAAATATTTGAAGATAATTGCTAATTGAATTTCATTATTTGTTTTAATTATTAAACAGTTTAATTGTTGTAATAAGATTTTTTTATTCAAATATTCTTGTTTCTCCACACCACAATTTTTTTTTTTTCTTTTTTTTCATTGAACTTGTTTTTGTATTCCAGGGATCATCACGATCAGTTGTCATGATGGAGTGGGATAAAATCTGGGCTGTTAATAAAAAGGTACGTTTCAGAGAATAGCCTTTTGTGCCAATTGCAATGAAACATAGAAATCAAACAATTGGTGCATTACGACAATTACTGCAAAGAAAAAAAGAAAAACTTTCAGAGAAATAATTTTTTATACTCACTATAATAATAATATACTAAAAAGACCCATGAAAATTTCAGTTTTGCTAATGAACTTTTCTAATGAATCTTAATTTTTAAGTTAATGATTGAATAAGTTTATGGCGAGTTCTATGACAATAAAATATCCATAGAAATTCTCCTTTCGCTTGTTAAATATGTGAGCTTAACAACTTTAACAAAATATTGCAATAACAATCATAAATATGAATTGTGGTTGTTATTTTAAGAAGTGAGTAGAAACGAAAAGATTTGAAAGTATTTAATGTCTCCTGCCAATACCTTTTTATGAGGTATTGACAGGAGACATTAAACACTTTTATCTTCCCTCATTTCTTTCTTTTAAGCCAAAACCCCATCTTACAAACATTTCTTTTAATAATAATTTTAAAATAATTCAACAGATGATGTTATTTTATTTAATTTATGGTAGTTGGATTTTTGATGATTGTTGTTCAATATTATGTGTGTAAAAAAAAAAAAAAAAAAACAAAGGTACTTTTATCGTGGTCGCCATTGCTTCTTGGCTTTTTAGCTGAGATAAAAGTGTAGTATCTTTCTCTCTCTACTTCTTTCATTTTCTCACTGAAACTAAGTAGTGACTTTTCCCCTCTTTCCATGGGATCAAAATGTTGAATAGTCCATTATTTATGAAGTATTGACAGGAAGTAACGGGTATGCTAACTAATGAAGGGCAGAACAAGCACAATTATAATAGGATATCAGGTTTTCTTTATTTAGTAATCCATACTTCAGATGCTCATAAATTTAAGAGGGCTTTCACCACATGGGTAATAAAATCTGATCCTGTACCGATTTTTTTTTTTTTTTTTTTTTTTTTTTTTAACTGAGATATAAAAAAGAAAATAAATAAATAAAAAAATATAGTTTCCACTATTTTAAGTCAAAGAATATTTTTTTCAGAATCCTGTCTGATAATCATTAAGTTTTTTTTTTTTTTTTGAAATTTATATTTCTGTAACTGCTACTTGATTTTTGAAATAGTTTTTAATTACAAAGTGTATCTATTGGCAGGCAGCATTCATGGCAAATTCAAAATTTGGCATGAAAAATATTCACACAAAGAAAATGGTTTAAAACTTGCTTTGATGTAATCTGTCTATATTTCTGAGATGAGATATTATGTACACTATTTACATTGTTCGGACTATCATCCTCATCTTTGTTGCCATATTTATCACAAAGTTTCGGCCTTTGTATGCTCAGGCCTTCTTCATATGGAAATCACCACCCTCTGTGGGATCAGGTTGAAATCATATACAAAGAACATCATTGGAAAATTCATAAACTTAAGGAATCAGTACATATGCTAGGCCACAAAAATCTCCTGTGCCGACCAAGCATAGAAATACAATATGGGAACCAGTACTAAGGAGTGCCAGAGAAAAGCAATAATAACAACGAAAATTGCAATATGAGTTCTGGTTAAAAAAAAAAAAAAAAATATGCAATGATAACAGCAAGAATTGCAATATGAGCACTGGTAAAAATGGTTGCTGAAGACATTAGGTTTATAATACCCAGAAATTCGTACACAGATGTCCTCAAGGACACATGGGTACAGTGGATAAAGATTCAGTGACAGGACCCAAAGAGTGTAAGTTCAATACCTGGTTAAGGCGGTGGAGAACTTGGAGAGGGGAATTAGGAGGAGATAACTGATAACTAACATCCATTAGACATGGCACATGGAATTAGAAAAGTCTACCCCAGCGAGCGAAATAAAGGGTTCAGTTCGACATTCCAACCTTAAGAAGGCTGGAGCGTACAATATGGCAAAAAAGATGAGGATGATAGTCCGAACAATGTAAATAGTATTTTGTTGCAATTAGAATGAAAACTTTAAAGTGGACACTTAAATTATTGTCATTGTTATTAAAAAGTTTGATTATTGCAACTATTTGTACTGCTCTTGATACCCCCCCCCCCCAAGTTGAGAGGAACAACATCTATCAGTTACAATTGTAGTACATGATTATTTTATTTAATTTTTTTTTTTTTTTTTTTTTTTAAATCATTTCACCCCAAGCAAGACAATAAAATCACTAAGACAAAGGAAGTTGCTAGGTGTGAAAAATTATAGGAAAAAGAAAAACATTATTAAGGAGTGAGAACAATAAAAGAACAAGAATGAAAGTTGGCTGGAAAGCAAGAAGCCAAAAGAGAGTTCCACAAGTGAGAAGTGCGAGAGAAGAAACTGTTAGCATAGAACTTATCTAGACATTTTCATTGTAAAATGATGTGATCATGCTACCAATCTGGTACTGTGCTTAAAATTTATAAAGTATCTGTACCATATAGGAAAGTTCATGATAACAGTTATGAAAGTATTTATAGAAAAGGCACAGGGAAGCTACATTACAGCAGTGGAGAAAATGACTGAAGCCGAGATGTCAGGTTGGGACCAATAACATTGCAGATTCTTATTTGGATTTTTATTACAAAACAATTTAGTATTTTGACTAATACTCAGGTGGCTCAAATTTGGCACAAGGATTATTACTCAAGTTACTTCAATTGTTTTATGCTTGGACCTAATAAATAGAAAAAAAACATTTCAGTTTTACTAGATGAGTAGAATTGGTAGAATTCTGGACTTACAGTAAAAAATAATTTACTTAGCAGCACTTTTTGTTTGATTTTATGTTTTTTTCATTTTTTTATTTATGTTTTAATTTATTTTTTTGAAATTTCTTTTATTCTTTTTAGTTTTTTTATTCTTTTTTGTTTTTTTATTCTTTTTTGTTTTTTTTATTCTTTTTTGTTTTTTTATTCTTTTTTATTTTTTTATTCTTTTTAATTTTTTTTATTCTTTTTTGTTCTTAATTTTTTTAGTTTCTTTTTTTATTCTTTTAGTTTCTTTTATTCTTTTTAGTTTTTTTATATATTTTTTTTTATTTCTTTTTATATTTCTTTTTTTCTTTTTATATATTCTTTTTTAGTTTCTTTTTATTTATTCTTTTTTTTTTTCATTTATTCTTTTAGTTTTCTTTTTTTTATTCTTTTTTTTTCTTTTCATTTATTCTTTTTAGTTTTTTTCATTTATTCTTTTTTTTTCTTTTTTTATTTTTTTTTATTCTTTTTAGTTTCTTTTTATTTATTCTTTTTTTTCTTTTTTTTTATTCTTTTTAGTTTCTTTTTTATTTTTTCTTTTATTCTTTTTTAGTTTCTTTTTTATTTATTCTTTTTTAGTTTTTTTTATTTATTCTTTTTAGTTTCTTTTTTATTTCTTTTTTATTTATTCTTTTTAGTTTCTTTTTTAGTTTTCTTTTTTTTTTTTCATTTATTTCTTTTATTTATTCTTTTTATTTTTTATTTTTTTTTTATTTATTCTTTTTATTTCTTTTTTATTCTTTTAGTTTCTTTTCATTTATTCTTTTTAGTTTCTTTTTATTTATTCTTTTTAGTTTCTTTTTATTTATTCTTTTTAGTTTCTTTTTATTTATTCTTTTTAGTTTCTTTTTATTTATTCTTTTTAGTTTCTTTTTATTTATTCTTTTAGTTTCTTTTTTATTTATTCTTTTATTTATTCTTTTTAGTTTCTTTTATTTATTCTTTTATTTCTTTTCATTTATTCTTTTTAGTTTTTTTATTTATATTCTTTTTAGTTTCTTTTTTTTATTCTTTTTTGTTTCTTTTTTATATTCTTTTTTATTTTTTTTTTCTTTTATTCTTTTTTTATTTATTCTTTTCATTTATTCTTATTTTTTTAGTTTCTTTTTATTTATTCTTTTTAGTTTTTTTCATTTATTCTTTTTTTTTTTTTCTTTTTATTTATTCTTTAGTTTCTTTTCATTTATTCTTTTTAGTTTCTTTTTTATATATTTATTTTTTTTTTTTTTTTTTTATTTATTCTTTTTAGTTTCTTTTTATTTTCTTTTTTTATTTATTCTTTTTTAGTTTCTTTATTTATTCTTTTTAGTTTCTTTTTTTTATTTTTTTTAGTTTTTTTTTATTATTCTTTTTAGTTTCTTTTTATATTCTTTTTATTTCTTTTTTTTATTCTTTTTTTTTTTCTTTTTTAGTTTTCTTTTTTATATTCTTTTCTTTTCTTTTTTTTTATTCTTTTTAGTTTCTTTTCATTTATTCTTTTTAGTTTCTTTTTTTTATTCTTTTTAGTTTCTTTTATATATTCTTTTTAGTTTCTTTTATTTATTCTTTTTTTATTCTTTTTAGTTTCTTTTTATATATTCTTTTTAGTTTCTTTTTATTTATTCTTTTTATTTATTCTTTTTAGTTTCTTTTTATTTATTCTTTTTAGTTTTTTTTTATTCTTTTTAGTTTCTTTTTATTTATACCTTTTCTTTCCTTTCTTTTTATTTATTTATTTAACTTTGTTTTAACTGCACTGTTGTTAGTAATGGAGTTGGTTAACATTTCGTCAGCTTTGAGTATATTTGCTTACAAACAAGTTCCTTTTAACTCCTTCCCTTCCCTTTCACTCAGGTGTGTCAGGTGGTGTAATTGATAGCAGTTCAAAATGAGAAATTGAAGAGCCAAGTTGAAATTCATTTGAATTCATTATATTCACTTATGCATAAATACCTTTCAAAATGGCATGAATCCATTTGCTCCCTCTAGCAATGGGTTAAATAGTAGAACTTTTAATGCAATATTCACTTGCAAAAATATAATTCTTCTTACAATCCAAAATAAAATATGTTTTGACTTTAAATAACCTACAAGGGGTTGATAAGCTGTAAAAGAAAAAAAAAAAAAAAAGATCAGTGACTCAATCTTATTTACCCTCTGCCTTTCCTCCTTCACACTTGTTTTTCCACAATTCCCTTGTTATGTGGAAATGAAAAGGTAGACAGCTGATAGCTATCCTCTACACACATATTTACGGGAGAAACTTTTCACAGTTACTACATCTTGATCCAAGGCAAAAATAACAATCCATATGTAAATCTTGTAATTTTTTTATGGTTACTATACGAGTATAAATTTTATGCAGATATATTTTTAGGTTATGTATGCAAAATCTGAAAGCTGTATCTGGTCTAAACTATCAGTTTTGAACAAAAACTTCTGGAATGAGGGGTTATCATCATTTACATGATTTATATTCAGTCTATTGTCCTAATCTTTGTTGTTGTTATTTTGGCCGTTGAGGAAGGCCAGAGAGAACAACGGTGAAAGGTGATAACAACAAAGACAATAGTGTAAATAAAAATGTAGCGCGATATGTTTTGTGCATTGGAAAGCCAAAAAAAAAAAAGTCATTTTGATGTTGAACTGTTTTATTACAGTCAGCATTCTTCTTTTTTGTGATGTGTCTCTTCTGAACATGGCCAATCATGGCTCTCCACAACTTCCGGTCCTTTGTAGACCTTAGTAAATTTTGTCTTTGCAAAATCTAATCCCTATTCTGCCAGCCATTTAGACAAGCTCATTAGGTAGGTTATGTGTTGCCTTCAAATATGTCTTGTGAGTGTCAAATTTTCCAAACCCTCATTCCTAATTAAGTGTTCTAGAAATTTCAACTGTCTCTCTCTATGTATAAGTGTTGTTGTTTTTTCCCACCATTTTCTCTAAAATTTAGTCATTACTGATGTATTCAGTCCATGATATTCTCAGCATCCTTCTGTAGAATCACATTTCTGTTGCTTCAAGTGTTTTCATCTATGAGGAGATTCTCCAGCATTCACTGCCATACAGGAGGACTGATATTACATAACAGTTCAGTACTCTTTTTTTTCTTTTTTTTTTTGTTTCTCTTGCTTCAAGTCTCTTCTTCATCTGTGAGGAGATTGTCCAGCTTTCACTGCCATATAAGGAGGACTGATATTACATAACAGTTCAGTATTCATTTCAGGCTTCTTGGGACATAATTTTATGACATGTTACTTTAAGCACCTGTTCAAGTTTAGACATTTTTTTAAAACTGACTAAGTTCAGCACAGATTAGAACTGTCCTTTGAATTCTTATCTTCTTGAGAATGAAGAAAACACAATCATTAAATCTGAAACACTTTTGTACTGCATGAAACGCTTCCGTAAGTATGTCATGGGCAAATACTGATTGCAGATCCAAGAAATGACAAATATCAAATAAATAAATTTCTGATGAGTTTTCAATATGTTCAGTTAGTCCACTGTTGTTTTCTAAATTGTTCCCCCCCCTAGACGCTTGAATCTATTTCATGATTTTCCTCTTTGCAGATCATTGATCCGATTGTTCCGCGATACACTGCTTTGACTACAGATGTAATAATCCCATTGACAGTAAAAGATGCCCAGCTCTCGTCACGAGAAGTCCCGAAACATCCAAAGGTAAGAAAAACATCATCTCCATCCCTTTTAAATTTCATGTGTTTCAAAAAAAAAAAAAAAAAAACAATAATTCTGGCTATGACAATTAACTACATCTAGCAGCAAGGCCTCCAATCAGGAGGTTTTAAGGAGTTTTTTTTTTTTTTTTTTTTTTTTTTAAGCATTTCACCCCAAGCAAGGCGGGAAGCCACTAGGACGCAAGGGGTTACAGAAAATAGGAAGATCAGATAGGAGTGATAGAAGATAGGATGAGGGTAGTAGATAGATTAGGGCAACTGGAGATGTCGATTGACATTACACTTGAATAGCTGGAGATTATAACTCACAGGAAAACAGGAGAAGGGAAGAGAGTTCCACAGGCGAGATGTGCAAGACATGAAGCTATTAGAGTAGAAGAGACGGCTACATTTAGGAGTTTCGACAGTGAAGGGGTGAGAGCGGGATGCCAGCCTTGTAGGGCGCTTGAACTCATGAAGTCTGGGAACCAGCGAATGCAGCTCCTCGGAGCAATTTCCATGAAAGTATTTGTAGAACAGACAGAGGGAGGCGATGGCGCGTCTGTGAGAAAGTGACTGTAAAACGAGATGCCAGGGCAGGGCCAACCATATTGCATATCCGCTTCTGGAGCCTATCAAGAACCCCGAGGCAAACAGAAGGGGCGCCAGATGGCCTGAAGTTTGAATTCAAGCATTAAACAGACTGTTATTGCTTGGTGTTGACCTCTCTCCATACGCACACACACACGTTGGCAGTTGGCTCCTTTAAGAAGTTTATCCGCCCTTTGATGTCTCTTGATTTTCATCCTGTGCAGTTGACACGCCACCCTCCTCACTAGCAGAAAAGATTGTTGGGTTACTGGTTTAGATACCAGCCACCCATCCATGTGGCAGGTTGTGCTATGTTACATGTTACCAGTAACATGCCTACTCCTGATCCAACATAAAGACACAGTGTCTAAAGAAATTTTCATTGGTTTTCACTACCTCAAAAACCAACCTAGTATCATTACCAATCAGATCTTGGGAATTTATCCAGTCACAATGAACAATTCCACTCTCAATGAGGCTCCCCCACTTTAAATGTCTGTTGGGTCTCAGTTCCACTCCAGATTTCAAGTGGAATTCATATTTGATCCATTGCTAAAGATGCTGAGAATAATGGTCAGCTTATTTTGTCGCTCAAAGTAGTACCTAACTTTTTCGGCCATACTTGATCTCTACAAGAGTCAGATTAGCCCCCAAAATGGAATATTGCTGCTATATCTTGGCTGGAGATGTTGAAATCCTCACTTTTCAGCCTTGGTAGGGCTTAAAATCCTTTATGGGTTTTGTGGAGGAAGTTAGACACCCATTCAAGTTGATTTTTTTTTTTTTTTTCTTTTGTAATACTCTGGCTTAGTGTATCAACTGAAACCTCATTACAGTCTTAACCTCTTCATATCAAGGGTTAATTGTTACTTATCCCACATATCCACCTAATCCTCACTTCCTAATTCCTCCTCTTACATTCATATCACATGTGTCATTCAGTAACCCTCTACCTTGAGTGGCCTTGTATTTGATGAACACCAGTAAAAAATAAAAAGAAAAATTAGAGCTTTATTTTTGCCAGTAATCTTGTACATTGTTTCATTATCCTCAATCAGATCTTGTGTTTTCTGCAGTCATTATGAACAGTTGATGAGGCTCCATGCTTTGAACATCCATTCGGGTCTCAAGTTCACTCCAGACTTCAAATGGAATTCATATTTGATCCATTGCTAAAGATGCTGAGAATAATGGTCAGCTTATTTTGTTTCTCAAAGTAGTACCTAACTCTTTCTGCTACACTTGATCTCTACAAGAGTCAGATTAGCCCCCCAAATAGAATATTGCTAATACAATAATCTTGTACATTGTTTCATTATCCTCAATCAAGTCTTGTGTTTTCTCCAGTCTTGATGAGGCTCCATGCTTTGAATGTCCATTCGGGTCTCAAGTTCACACCACACCTCAAATGGAATACATATGTACAATTCATATCTAAAGATACTGGGTAAATGTTTGACTCATTCTGTTATTGCACCAGGAAGTATCTGACTCCTTCTGTCATGTAGAATCAGATAAGACTGAAAATGAAGTATTACAAACATACCTGGCTGGAGCTATTCAATCTTCAATTTCCAAGCTTGAAAGTTCAAAATCATTTACTCGGTTGGAAGGGCTTCTTTTTCTCCCTCTGTCTCTTTATCTATCTATCTATCTATATATATATATATATATATATATATATATATATATATATATATATATATATATATATGTATGCATGTATGTAATTGTATATATGTGTCCGGTTTTATGTATATATGTGTCTGTATGTATGTATGTGTGTGTGTGTATGTGTGTGTGTGTGTGTATGTATATATATATATATATATATATATATATATATATAGTTATGTGTGTACACGCCTATGGATATATATGTGTGTGTAAATATAGATATGTTGTGTATATGTATGTGTTTTTGAACATGCAAATAATAGGTCCTTGCTAGTTTAAATAATCTCTATATTTATATGTTTATATTAGATTTGTAACCTGTAGTCGATATTATTTTGTCAAATTTTCTTGATTGCACAGCGGCCCTTTTATAAATGCCCTTCGGTTTTAGCTGACACCCCCTCTTCCTCAACCTCCCCCCATTTTTTTCCTCCCTCTCTCATCTTCCGATCTTTAAGTGTAGATTATATCGTCCGTTGTGTGTGTGTGTGTGTGTGTGTGTCACCACAAAATGTATACTCTTTTCCGGTATCTACCTTTAATTTATTTTAGGTCAGTGATTCAGAAATGTATTAGACATCAGAGAATATTCATATTTATTTGTATCTGACTCCCCTCTTTAAAACTTCTCTCTGTTAAATTTTAATCCCCACCTTCACCTTTAGATCTTCCTGTTCTTCTCTCATCTGTTACCCCTCCCTATAGCTTTCATTTACTCTCACATTCATCCCACACTCTCATACATACACTCTCACTAAATTTTATTTTTTATTCTCAAGAGTTAGTTTTTCTGATTTCTTTTTGAATTTGTAGGTCTGATGAATTGGATCATATTTACGATTCCAATGTAATAAATTATGATCATGGAATTCTAATGTTTAAGCCTTTTTATTATATTCTTACTCTGTCCTGGACATTGAGTTCTACCTGGATTCTATCCTCTTGGGATTTTTCTACATATATATGTATGTGTATATATATATATATTTGTGTGTTTTAGATATATGTACATATATGTGTGTGTATGTATGTATGTATGTATGTATGTGTGTGTATATATATATATATATATATATATATATATTTTGTGTGTTTTAGATATATGTACATATATGTGTGTGTGTGTATGTATATATATATATATATATATATATATATATATATATATATATATATATATATATATATATATTGTGTTTTTAGATATATGTACATATGTGTGTGTGTATATATATATATATATATATATATATAAGGCTCAAACACTAAAATTCCATGGTTATAGTTTATTACATTGGAATCATAATCACGATCCAAATCATCAGACCTACAAATTCAAAAAGAAATCGGAAAATATAACTCCGGGGTGTGTGTGTGTGTGTATATATATATATATATATACACACACACACCACATAATGTGCAATGAGTAGATTATAATCATTTTATATTTTTAATTTCACCCATGTGTGTTGTTTGTTTTTGATTTTGTTGACTTCACAATATAGTAGAGTCAGTTGGGCACCATCTTTGAGAAAAAGAGCACCATGACGCAATTCACTCCTCTAGAAATGTGGAAACAATCTGCTGTACTGCTTGGCATTCACACCAGAAGCTCCAATACAAACATTTCAGAGTGTTTGGGTGTCAATATGAGGACAGTGCAGAGGATTCAGAAAGAGTTGGATGGTGATTACAAAGGTATGGCAGCTCAGAAAATCCACTCTGTTCATTCTAATAAGAAAAGAACTCCCAAATTTATTGGTGAGGGCCTCAGACTCAACACGGAGGCCTACATCAAGTTCCTTGAGGAGTTAGTGCTGCCCTGGGGCAAGAGAGACCCTATTTCTGGCAACAGGCCTCTGTACCATGCCATAGAAGCAAGAAAACCCAGTTATGGCTGTCAGGCAATTTCTGCAACCACATCACCGCTTTACATCTTGCCACTTAACTCCCCAGACTGCACCCTCCTCTTGATTATGTGTAGGTCACAGTTGAGTGAGAGACCAACAAAACTCCTTGTAACACCAAAGATGAACTGAAGGCAAAGATTATAGCAGCATTCACCAACTTAGACAAGGATAGTATCCAGAAGAGATGCAGAAGACTCCAAAGGCTGAGGTTGAAGCCAATGGAGATTTTGAATAAATTTAGTCTTTAGTACTTTAAGATATTTTTGTGTAATTTTTGCAAATATATCTATTAAAATGAGATGTCAGTGTTTTCATTTTTTGTGCAATTTAGACAACAATTTATCCATCGCACCGTCTGTGTGTTTGTGTACACACAAGTGTGCGATGAATAAATATATTTTACATATATTTATATGAGATATGATATATAAATTTTTATATATGAAAACAATATTAATTAATTTAATGACAAAGGAGTGAAAAGATTTTGTGTAACACGTTTTGTCCTTCAGGAATTCAGTGGACTAAATTAATGCTTTTGCTGATGTAATTATATATGCATATGAAGGGGAGGGGGAATACAAAAATGAACAAACATTTGCATTTTTATATTCCCTCTCCCCTTCATATGAATATACCATTACATCAAAAATATTACTTTAGTCCAATGAAGTCCTAAAGAACAAAAAACGCATTAACAAAAAAAATTTCCACATTATTAAATCACATATGTTCATATATAAAAAAATATATTGATGTTTTATTTTTATTATTGTATTTTCTTTCTTATCTTTTTTTTTTTTTTTTTTTTTAAGCTCTACTGAGCAAATCATTCTGCTTATCATTTGTATACAGATTATTTGCCTCGATTAAATTGTTTATTTGGAGGGTTTATTGAAAGCATTTGGAATATGCAATAAAGTATAGCAACTATCAGCACTGAAAATGGGATTGTCATGTCAAATTCAAATTCCAGATAAGAGCATTGTGTTGGCTTTCGTAGAAAAAATACCTTTGGAAATATATGACACCATATCCTCCACTTCTCCTCACACACCCCTTTCTGCTATGGATTAATAATAGAGTGGGTGGGACTCTCTCACTTTAGTGGCCAATCACTCTCATGGAGAGAAAACTCTGAATTCAAAATCAGTTAAGTGTAGAGCTAGCTAACTTGTTAAAAAAAAAAAAAAAATACTTGTTCTGGAATCCACAGTAGCAACACCAATTGTAGTGAAGCTGTGGCCTTAAACTTCATTGGCTGGTAGTCCACTGAGTTGACATACACATGTTAGAAATTTTTGGCAGTAAAATTACCTACAATCTGTTGTTTACTGGGGCAAGAAATAGCTTGTTAATTTTAATATCTCCAAAACCAAACTGTTCTCTTTTAATTGACTGAGAGAAACTTTTTTGCCTTCCATGGCTGATGCTAACCTCCAGGAAAGTGACTCATTGCACCTTCTCAGGCTTACATTTTCTGCTGACATGAACTAGGAAGATGATATTAAATCAATTGCTAGGTCTGTTGGTTCTCTATGTCGTGCCAGACAGTCGTTCTTCTCAGAATCTATCTTCCACATTTATATGTCTACCAGTCATTTCTTATTAATATTTCTGCCACATCTGGTCTAGTTCTTCTGCTATGTATTTAGAGATTCTTGATAAAATACAAAGAATCTGCAATTTTATTGGTCCTGACCTGGCACCTTGGCTTCAGTCACTTTACCACTCCATAATGTAGTGTTCTTGTGCCTTTTTTATATTTTCATGGTAATTGTTTTGAAGAGCTTTCCTCTTGGCTTAATGAATTTAAACACAGTACTAGATTGGCAGCTAGGTCTCATCATTTTACAGTTGAAATGGCTAGATGTAACTAAGTTTTATGCTAAGAGTTGCTTCTCTCACACTTCTCACTTCCAGCTTCTTCCTTTTTAAGATGTAGGCAATCATGGTCTCCACAAATTCCTTTTCTTTATTATCTGTGAATTACTATGACTTCTTGGGGAAAGATAGTGAAGTGGCTTCCTGCTGTCTTTTCCACAGTAAAGAATTCAGAGTAGTCCCCCATTCAGGACGTAGGCAATCATGTCCCTCCACAGATTCATTTTCTTTTTTATCTTTGAGTTACTATGACTTCTTGGGTAAGATCATGGAATTGTTTCATGTTGCCTTCTTCAGTTTTCCTTCTTTTAGACTGGTTGCAACCCAAGGCTAGATAGCCAAGTCTACCCTACTATTTAACCTATAACTGGGGGGGTGGGGGTTTAGAAGACGTAGATTCATGCTTTTCACAAGGTTATTAGTACAATAGTGAACACAACAGACAAGCCCAAGATTTGAACCCAGCCTAGCAAGTTCCCTTTCTGCACCAGTAACCGTTACATTACCTATACATCCCAAAGAATATTACAGGATTAAGAAAGTAAATAATTAATAAACTCTGAAATAATATTTTTAAATTATTTTAGTATTTGTGTTTAATACTACAAGGTATTGTTTTTTCTTTGTCAATTTTCATTTTTTTTATCTGCCCATCCCCCACAAAAATGTGAAAGATTGTTCATCTTGAATCATTGCAATGAAAGAATAATCTAAAATTTTATTCACTTAAATATTCTGTCAATCTCTGGCATGCAAGCCCCAAGGCCCTGAATCCAATACATGGACCTTATATTTTATCTGCAATGTGTGAAAGACTGCCCTGGGACAGTAGGTTATATAACTGTATGTATTACAAATCCTTTCCCATGCTGACAAACCAGATGCAGATGTAAGGTCTATTCAGTGGCTAGAAGTGATCCCAAGTCAACTCCTTGATACACCTGGCTTCTTTGGTTTGGTGTGAAATTTGAGTGAATTGCCTATTCCAGCATCATACTATACATGAAAATAAACTTGAGCTTATGTTTAACCTCTTACAGATCAATTTTATGAATTCTCTCTCTTGCACACTTAACAGACCAATTCTTTTACCATCAATATTTTGTGGATTTTTTAATTCTTGGCTTAACACCATTCCTCTGCCCAGATTAAAATAAGATAGTTTTAACCCTGCTTATTACCACTAACCATATGAGATTGGTGCTGCTTGACATAAGATGTTCATGATAGACTTGTTCCTGCTCTAAAATATTATGGGATACTCAAATATTTTTGGTTCATTTGAAAATTGAGGTATTTTATAAATGAGTTAGTTTGTGATGTGCTGAAAAGAATAAAATATAGAAAACACCTATACACAAGAGAATATGTTGAGAGATTGATAAAGAGGCTTCTTTCATGTTTGTTTTGTTAATAGAAATTTTTATCTTTTTTTTTTTTCCAGAATGATGAAGTTGGTATGAAAACAGTTTGGTATGGCCCCAAAATCCTTATTGAAAAAGGAGATGCTGAGGTTTTTAAAGTGGGAGAAATAGTGACCTTTATTAATTGGGGCAATCTTAAAATTGAATCCATTGAAAAGTAAGTATGCAAAATTAAACTTACTTTCTTTCCTTTTTCTTCTTTCTTTCCTTTTTCTTCTTTCTTTTTCCTTTTTTTTTTCTTTTCTTTTTCCTTTTTTTTTTCTTCTTTCTTTCCTTTTTTTCTTCTTTCTTTCTTTCTTTTTTCTTCTTTCTTTCCTTTTTCTTCTTTTTTCTTTTCCTTTTTCTTCTTTCTTTTTTCCTTTTTCTTCTTTCTTTCCTTTTTTCTCTTTTCCTTTTCTTCTTTCCTTTTTTTTTTCTTTCTTTCCTTTTTTTTCTTCTTTTCTTTCCTTTTTTTTTCTTCTTTCTTTCCTTTTTTTTCTTTCTTTCCTTTTTTTTCTTTTCTTTCCCTTTTCTTTCTTTTCTTTCCTTTTCTTTCTTTCCTTTTCTTTCTTTCCTTTTCTTTCTTTCCTTTTCTTTCTTCTTTCCTTTTCTTTCTTCTTTTCCTTTTCTTTTCTTCTTCCTTTTCTTTCTTCTTTTTTTCTTTTTTTTTTCTTTTCTTTCTTTCCTTTTTTTCTTCTTCTTTCTTTCCTTCCTTTTCCTTTTCTTTCTTTTCTTTTTTGTTCTTTTTCTTTTCTTTCTTTTCTTTTCATAACTGACTGTCAGTTATATGCCATGCATAATACACACTTAGGCTATCATGTATCTTTGATGCATGACTGACTAGACAGCTTTTTTCCCAAAGTAGGTTGCCATTTCAGTCTGTAGTAGACCAGTTGCCATTTAAGGATATAGAACCCAGTCTGTCCAGCTATTTACCCTTAGCTTGGGGAGTGGGGAGAAAAAGAGGATTCATACCTTTCCCAAGGATATTAGCACATCAGTGAATGTAATGGATTTGAATGGAATTCAAAGTCGGCACTCCGATTCCTCAATCCAAGCCATTATCCATTACTCTACCGTTTCCATACAGTCACCAAAGTTAAGCAACATTGAGCCTAGTCAGTACCTAGATGGGTGATCACTTAAGAATACCAGCTGCTGTTAGCTTGGATGTGTGAGGCTTGGAATTGTCAATCAGAGAGCCAAGTTCCAATCCCAGTTGGTTTTGTTATATTCACTTCTGAGCAAATACCCTTGAGAAAAGTATGAATCCACCTCTTCTACCCCCAGCTATAGGTTAATTAGTGCAACTTGTATTATTAAATCATTATCTCAAAAAAAGAAGAATTCTTACTATCTAAAAATATTTTCTAGTTTACAAAGGGTTGATAAGCTATAAAAAAAAAAAAAAAAAAATCAATCCATAGATTACACTCTGATCCTAGGTATAAAAGCATAATGGTCATACATACAAATAAGCAGAAGAATAGTATAGAGCAGAAGGGCCAGTAATCAGGCAGATACTACACTCTGATCCTTGGTGGGAATGCATTATGTCTGTACTGTAAAAATAGATAATATTAAGTGCATCAAATTATTTGATCTTTTTGAAAACCTTGATCTTGTCTTTCTTATTTTTCTTTTTTTTAGAAATGCCTCTGGTGCCATAACCAACATTGTGGCGTCATTGAATCTTGAAAATACTGTAAGTGGAGCAAATACAATTATATTACAAGACATTTTTTTTTTCTTTTTTAACTTGATTTAATGAGTAATCCATGTTCTTCTGGGACAGATTTATACTGGTAACTTCTCTTTGCACCAAAATTTACATGCACATGCTCCAAGTTAGCGGGAAGGCCAAGACCAACTTTGCATATCCCAACTCCATCGATAGTGGAAATAATTTTTTTCTGCTGCTTCTATGGCAGTTTTCATGTAGTTTGGCGATTTTCTATTTAGATGAGACATGGAAGTTTCTATTGGCCAGGTGAGCCAACAGCTGACTGGCCAAGAATAGATCTAGCATGCTAGCATGCAAAAACATCGATTGCATTAATCTTTTTTGGAAAATTTAAATCTGCATGGCACTTTACTCCAATTGGCTCCATTCTGATTCCAGAACTGGGTTGGGTGTGAAAAAGTATTTGTTGTTAACATTCTTTTTTCATCCGGTTTTTCCTAACGAAGTCCTTTTTTAAAGCTGATCGCTTTGTGTTCATTTTGTTTAGTTCTTTTTCAGAATAGATTTAATGTTTAGCATAGAGCTTAGAAAAAATTTGCAGTGTGAGATAGGCAAGAAGTGGGCATGTAGCAACATCAGCACGGAAAAAGGCACTCTTTTTAAAAGGCAAAGGAAGGGCAAAAAATATTTTAAGTCAATTGATAGCAATTGCTGTATGAGTCGTATGATTTTTAATCAAGGGCAACAATGCTTGGTAGATAGTCTAGACAATTTTGTTTCTTTTTGTTTATATTTTTTATTACTTTTGTTATTAAGTATCCTACATCATGATAATTCAGCATCCCCTCTCCTTCATGCATATATGTAGTCATATCAGTGTTAAACATCTCTTTAGTCTGATGAAGTCCTAAAGGACAAAACATGTCACAGAAAATAAATTTTCCACTTTGTCATTGATTTTTTTGGTATATAAAAATTTATGTATTTTTTCCCCCATATATATATATATATATATATATATATATATATATATATAATTACAACTTAGGAAAGAAAAATAAGTAAAATAAATTTTTGTTATTATCACAACAATTCATCCATTGTGTCTTCCAACCTCCAAGTGTATGTTGATCAAGATAATTTTTCTACTGAGTCTGTCTACAGGTTTAAGGCTCCAGGTTCTAAACTCAAGGACAATAGCCTAGTGGTTTTAAAGCATTGGTTTGTAAATTTGGTGTCATAGTAATTGTGTGTTCAATCCCTGGGTCGGGTAGTGAAGATTTTAACTCAGTGGAAACAGGATGAGCAATATGAAATAAGAACAACAGAGGATATTTCTTGATATATTAATGCTTGAGTACTAGACAGCAGAATGAGAACAGTCTATCTCTGTAGATTAAATAAAGGGTTCAATTTGAAATTCCCTGAAGGTTACCCTAATCGACAAGCCCATGAAGAAGAGGAGGTCACAATGATTGAAGTGTGATAACAAAGATAAGGTCAATAGTCTGAGTATAAATTCCTCATCTAAAAAAAAAACAAAAAAAACAAACTTTTTACCTGCCCTTAAAAATGTTTGAAGAATTATTTTGCTTTTATGATACACCTCCCGACACCTTACAACTATTTATTCTATATCAGCCAATGAAAGTGTCAGAAAACTATGACTGTCTTCAGTTCAAGATTTCTTGAAGGTTGTCTAAATAGACAGACACCTGAAGAAAGCTATCAGGGACAATGGTCGAAACATTGTGATCTTAACAACAAAGATGAGGACACTAGTCCAAGTGTAAATCATGTAAATAATTGACCTCAGCCCAGAAATTCAGACAGGTTATAATAACTATAAAGATGGGGACTTTAGACCAAGTGTAAATCATGTAAATTTGTATTGTTTTGTTGATTTTTAAAAAATTTTTTATATATATATATTCAGGATTACAAAAAGACCCAAAAGGTAACATGGCTGACAGATACTTCTGAATGTCCACTTGTGCCTGTTACTGCATTTACTTTTGATCACATCATCAGCAAAGCAGTTCTTGGTAAAGAAGAAGACTTTAAACAATATGTCAACAAGGAATCCAAGGTAAATCTCTTAGTCTTTCAATCATTTTTACTCTTTTACTATAGCAGCAAGTTCCTACCCAATCTACAGTTTTCAAGTAAGTTTTCTACTTTGGTAACAGTCACTTCACTGAGGGTAAGATGATCAAATTTAAATTGGTTGCCTATTTAAAATGCTATATTTATTAGAAAATATATTCAGTTTAAATAAAGGACACATAAAAATCTTTGTTTTATTAAATACTGGTTGAATAATTGTTGCCTTGCTGATGGCTGAATGATCTTTCAGATCTAAATCGTTTGTCTGCTTAAAATATTACATTTATTAGAAAACTAGCCTAGAAGCCACCCTTTGGGTGGACTTTACACTACCTCCCGCGGAGGGCTTTTGGACCTTCAGCCTTTTACCCTCAGCATCTTATGTACATAAAAGTTAAGAATTTAGAAATAATAAAATGATTTTATCTTTATTTAACATTTTAATTTGGCATAATCTTTCTTCATATACGCATTAATCTCCAGAGTTTGTTTATATTTATTTTGTGTGCAATTTTTATTTTCTTTTAAAATCACTATTTATGATCGCTTCACATAAAGTCACTCTTAAAAGACATTAGAAAACCCAAACTATGTAATATTTCAAAAACGTCATAGTATGCATGTTAGTAAAAGAAAAAAAATGGAAAAAAAAACGTGAGCAATATACCATGCCTGCTTAAGTTTTAATTACAGTTTAATTAGACAATATCACTTGAAATTGTGACAGAAAGCAAAATTAAAGTTAAACCTTTAATAAAGAATTGCTTTTTAAACCATTCACTCTGTTCAATATTTTAGATTTAACTTTAAATGAGTCGTTAATTTAATTTTTGATCATATGTTACTACAGTAGTTACTAGCTGTTACTTCAGGTTTATGATTCAATGAGATTGAAAAACACATAGACTGACAGACACATGAACACTGCACTATATTATTATAGATTTATTCAGTTTAAAATCTGATTGTATTAAATACTAGTTCAGTACTTGATATCATAAATTGCAGAAACAACTGTTATTTAAATAATTTGCAAAGCCTTTTTATATTTATATAATTTGCCAAACATTACTATATAATAGAATCATTTCCAATGAATTTCTATCTATGCTTTTAGTATTTGCTATGTCACTATATATGTAATCATTA
Organism: Acanthosepion pharaonis; assembly: GCA_903632075.3. Taxonomy (NCBI): domain Eukaryota; kingdom Metazoa; phylum Mollusca; class Cephalopoda; order Sepiida; family Sepiidae; genus Acanthosepion; species Acanthosepion pharaonis. The sequence goes on along the minus strand of CAHIKZ030000931.1, from coordinate 768,965 downwards.
GAGGAAATGAAAGTTTGGCTGGATGTTTTGCTGAAAGTATTTTGCTATATTATTTTCATAAATTCTACGCATTAGATGAGATGCAGAAATGGTTAGTTATTTGATAAGCACAATACTGCTTTCCTTTGTTTATCTTCTTATGAAACTTTTCTTTTTCTGAAAATTTTCTTTCTAGAGTAAAGAGAAAATGTTGGGAGATCCTTCTTTGGCCAACCTCCGCAAAGGAGACATCATTCAGTTGCAGCGGAAAGGATTTTTTATCTGTGACCAGCCATACGAACCTGTCAGGTAGGTAGACAAGATTGTAATTCATGTAAATTACTTTGATACTTTATAGGAGACACTGGATCCGAAATAAGTAAGTAATTTCATACTTTGAGACGTGCTTTAGTGGCTGAGATAGTTGTGCTAGTATTTAATGAACAAAATCTAGACACTGATAATCAGTGCAGGCATGCTGTCCCCATTAGGAAGATTGATGCAACATAATCTTTCTAATCTCATTTGATCTTGTACAAATCATAATTATCAACCACACAATCTTCCTATAATTGTATTTGCTGGTGTCTATGCATTTTTGTATTTGTAAAATCTGATTGATGTAAATATCATTTCAAATTCTTTCAGTATCTCTCTATATTTCTGAGATGAGGTATTATGTACACCAGTTACATTATTTGGACTATTGTCCTCATCTTTGTTGCCATATTTATCCGATCCTTCAGTATCTGTCTATATTTCTGAGATAAGGTATTATGTACAGCAGTTACATTATTTGGACTATTGTCCTCATCTTTGTTGCCGTATTTATTACAACATTACACTTCTTCAAGTGGTTGGAATGTCGAACTGAACCCTTTATTTCGTTCACTGGGGTAGACTGTTCTAGTTCAACATGCCATGTCTAATGGATGTCAGTTATCAGTTACCTCCTGTTTTTAAGTATATATGACGTTTTTGTTGGGGTTTTTTTTAAGTATATATAATGTTTTTATTTGTTTTTTTAAGTATGTGTGTATATATATATATATATATATATATATATATATATATATATATATATATTTTTAATATTGCAGCCGTTACACAGGTTTGGAATGTCCTTGTATTCTGTTTTACATTCCTGATGGTCATCAGAAAGAAATGCCCAAATGTGGCTCCAAATTCAAGCAGGAAGGCTCAAGCAAAGATATGAGTGCCAAAGAGGTTGGTGAAAATTTAATTGGATTGCATTTAATGATGATAAGTCCTGGGTATGACAATAAATTACGTCTAGCAAGCAAGGCCTCAGATCGAGAGATTGGAGGCTTTGAGGAGTGTGGAACCACCTCTTAATTGCTGTTGTTCCTTAGTCCACCCTCACCTGGAGTGGGAACATCTGTTAGGGTCCCAGCTATGGGCAAATAGTGACCCCCCCTCCTGCGCCAACAAAAACAAAACACTATGAAAGTATAAAAATACATTTTTATAGTAAAAATACCAATGCCGATTTATAATAAAATTACCAACAATACCAATTTATAATAAAATTACCAACGATAACTATTCATAGTAAAATTACCAATGATAACTATTTATAGTAAAAATATCAGTAATAACATTTTATCTGTAGTTGAACACATGCAATTGTGTTCAAAATATTTACATTTTGGCATTAAAAAAAAACTATAATGGTTGATATGCTACTAAACAAAATCAACCAAACAACCAACATGAACAAACTCTTTCATGAAATTAATCTATATAATATCCAACAATTTCTTAAAGAAATCAAACAGTATTCCAAAAAATAACTTAAAACTACAATATAAAACACATATATCACTGCCTCTCGTAATTATGTCTGCACAAACATGTGTATGCACAAAAGCTGAGTATCATCTACCATGTATTCAATTGTGAAAGCAGAATAACATATATAATATTTTTATTACTTCAAAGCTTCCAATTAAAATTAAATTTTGGCATTAAATGACCCATAAGGATGTTGATATGTCATTAAACAAAACAAAGAGTTAATGTTGTTGTTTGGTTGCCACATTGGAAGGCAGTTTTATTTCTTATTTTTGTTTTATCCTTTTTTTTGCTTTTCCAGAAAGCCCAGAGCAAGAAAGGAAAATCTGCTGAAAAATCTCCCCAGGAAGAAAATCTACCTGCAATGTTGTCCAAGGAAGCTTTAGATCTTTCTGCAAAGATCCAGCAACAGGGAGATATCGTTCGAAAGCTCAAGAGTGACAAAATGCCGAAGGTATGTTTCATTTCTATTTAAACACACAATACGACCCTCACCCAAGTTTCCCATCAACCAGCCAATGATTACCGCACATTGCATTTCGATCCTCAGTCTCGTTGGCTTACAGCCATATCATGTTAAAACACTGGTTCTCATACAATCACTGAAGTTAAGCAACATAAAGCCTGATCAGTATCTTGATGGGTAACTTCTTAGGAATACCTCATGCTGTAATCTTGGATATGCAGGTGGTTTACTAGATAAGAACACTGAATTGGAAATCAGATAGCCAAGTTCCAATTCCAGTTGGCTTTGTTATACTTGTAACACCTGCAACCCAAGGTTATATCTTTGGTCATGGTCACCAATTAATGTAACGCTTTTTGCTGCTGCCTACACCCAGTGGTTTAACTACATTTAGTGGTCTGGTCCTCAGGATCTTAAGACAACGTTTTAACCACAGAGCTAATTCTGTGCTGGTCAATGCTGACACTGGTCTAAGCTAGTTGTTGGTCACTTCGATCCACACTAACTCTACCCACGTTTTGTTCTTGATTTCAGAGCAGTGGAAGATTGAATGTCTTCCTAATCACAACACTGGTTCAAGCCATGGCAAGTGCTACATTAAGGAAGAAAAATATCTTCGATGAAAAATAAAGTGAAAGATCCATATGATTAATCTTCAATTGGTTAATATAGCTCTTGGTACGACAAAAATGAACCCTCCCCATATCAATCTCTATAGTGACACTGGACCTTGTCTAAACTTCTGGAGGAGCTGAGTTCAAAGTTTTTGAAATCAGGAAACCTGGTGGCAGCTGACATGGAATCCAGATGCAATCGAAGCAGATTCTCAGCCCAAATCTTTGAGTTCCCCAAATCATTATGCTTATATACACTTTGACTCAAATCTGGCATGGGGCTAAAGGCGTATGGTGATTTGGTGATTCCCAATTTTTCACATTAATCTCGGGTTTTCTTTGTTCCCTATTTCTGCTTTCATAATGAACTTACCAATTTTAGAGAATTATCCACCTACCTTGGGAGTAGTCACAGTAATTGCTCCTCCCTTAGCTCCAACCTCCTTCACTTCACATCCCACACCATCACTCCACACAGGTGGGGCTAAATTTTGCCTTTTCCTTCTTGGTATTCTAACTCTGCTCCTCTTTCATGGATGGCATAACTGTCTTTGTGACAAATTTAATTTTTAACATGTAGGTGAAAGGGCATAGTTTATTTCTTCATTAATTTCAATTCTCTGACTCCCTTCCACACTCTGCTATTGCCTTTGTTCAACAAGAACACAAACCAGACCACTGCTTCTCATTTTAATGTTCCAAGCAATAGATAAAGATTATTTCCCAATTTGTTTTCATCAACAAAAATATATTTATTTATCTAAATTCTCAACAAAGAGACATGATGTTTTCCATCCTTAAGCTGATTTCCCTCTTAGCGAAAACATAAACCAGATCAACTGCCTCTATCGATTTTCATAATCCTAATCCTCACAGCAGGTTCATTCTGTGTTTTCATTTTTCAATTCGTTTTCGCCAACAAAAATATAATTCCTGCCTGCCTCTCTTCTTACCAATGATATGTGTTTTTCTAATTTCCCAAGAAAGAGATAAAGCCATTTTCCCAAATTTGTTTTCATCTGCATGCCAGACTCTCGATAAATAAGAAAAAGTAGCACTTGATTTATCATTCCAATTTGTAGGGGGTGAGAAAATAAGATGGCCTTTTTTACTTCCACATTACCAGGGAAAATGTTTTCCATTTTCTCTCTCTCTCTCAGTTTATATTTAATTTTGGGCTTAACCTTTTTCTGCTTAGAATTGACATTTACCCACCCCACAGCCTCAGTTACAGTCAAATACTTTTGTGAAAGCTGCAAATCCACCTCTTCCCCCCCCCCAGCTATGTGTTAATTAGTAGGATTAATTATTATATCAAAATATTTCTTACAATCTAAAATTTTGGGGCTTTAAATAATCAGCAAAAGGTTGATAAGCCATAAAAAACAAATCTATCAATCATGTCAGTGTTCACCAGAAGCTGGGAAAGAGCTTGCTGCTGCTCACAAGTTAACAAGATGAAAGTCATTTCAAGAAATAATAATCAAACCCTGATTCTCACGTTATATGTAAATGTTTTATTAAGGGCTTCACATGTTCGTCTGGAAGGGTAGGTAGGTAATATATGGGACAACTTTGGCTATGTCAGCTCTTCCACCTACCAACACCTCGCCCTTCTGCATGTGGCTGGCAATATGAACGGATGGTGCAGGAACTATACAACAAATACAAGGACAGACCAGAACAAATCCAGATCCAAAGCATGACTGTTAATATAGTCCAGAATCCGGATATACCTATTTCCGGTTTTGTTGCTACTTGATCTCCAAAAACATCTCATTCACTTCTTTCCTTCCCATGTTCCCCTTCAGTCAAAGTGGTTGCCATTTAGAAGGCCAAACTTCAAAAAGAACCATCCATTGGTTCATCTATCAAACAAAAACACTTGCGGTCAAGATAAAACCATCTCTTCCCTTTCTACGTGGGTGTCCATAGTATCACATTATAACCATTTTCTTTTGTTCTTTTAAGTAGTCAAACATCAGAAAGAACCATTTGCTGGTGTATCAAACAGAAACACTTGAAATTAAGATAAAATGATCTCTTCCCTTTTTATGTGGGTGGCCATAGTATCACAGTACAAACACAGTGTGATATTAATCTTTGTTATGAGGAGAGTGTTGGAAATTAACATTTTCTGGGGTGATACAAGGAGCCAATCATTCTTCCAGTATCTTTTGCAATGACACCCAATATACACATTTCATTTGAGGTCCCAAGTGAGCATTAGCTCCAGTAGGCATTCGAGGCAAGGAGCCTATTTGAGGGTATCAGGACTGTTGCAGGTTTAGGGTTGGCTTGGTGGTGATGAGATGTTAGTTTTGGATGTATTGAATGATACAAGCCAATCCTTTCCCCCATTGAGCTGAAGGGAGATCAGATGACAGGCAATGGTCATCAACATATTTAGATGTGTAGTCATACACTGCACTATCAGTTCACAATTTACTGTGGAATAAAAAAAAAAATAATAATAGCATTGACCATTTATGTTAATGCAAAATATACAATTATATCAGTCACCAGGGAAGTTAAGATTTTTACTAAACTTGACACAAGATTAAATAGTCAGGAATTTGTGGGGTTTCAATTGGTTGGTTGATTTTGTTTAGGGGCATATCAACCTCCATGAGTTATTTAATGCCGGTTTTGTTGATACTTTTCCCCATTGTTCCCCTTTGGTAAAATGGATGCCAATAAGAAGACCAAACTTCAAAAAGAACCACTGGTCTATCAAACAGAAACACTTGAGACAGATAAAAACATCTTTTCCCTTTTTTACATCGGTGTCCATAGTATCACATCTAGACATTGTGTTTTTCTACATATATTAGGTTGGATACTTTAATCCCATTGTAAAATCCAGCATAAGACAGAATTTTATGAGTTCTATTTTAAATTTTTTTTTTCTCTATCAATTTGAGTAGAAATGGAGGACCACCAAAAAAAAGTAAAGAGTAAAAGTGGTCCACTGGTTAAAAAAAAAAAAAGGGTTGAGAACCACTCACATGCATAAAAACTTGAAAATTTTATCCAACGTGCCAGGACGCGCTCACAGCGAGGCACATTTTGGCTGAATGTAACACAGAGGTGCTGCAGGGAGACCTGCATAAGTGTTGTGGAGTTATTTTGCAGTGGAGGCTTGTATTTGTACTAAATCGGTCCTAAATAGTTCGACATACAAAACGTTAGGAACTTGATATAATAGGTATTACACAGAGTAATCTTGTTGTGGTCGCTGATTACTTTCGTATTCGACTAACTGTTGACTACTGTCATCCGACATCAACTGACCGTCGTTTCTCTTACTACTCCTACTTATATTAGGTGGGAGAGTCTATTAACCATAGAATAGGTGTGTTTCACCATAACAATGAGAGATCTGTTTAGGGGTGCTGAAGCTATCAACATGGTCTCCTGCTTTAAGGAAGTAGGTTTGTATCAACACATCTGGCACCTGCAGTGGATTGTGTACAGGCCTTATATCTGTAAAATAGGCATTTACCCTGAGGGTATAAAATTGTGAACAGGGTATCTGTGGTTGAAGGCTTGCTCACGTTTGAGATCTATATATGGTATATGAGACTGTTCAAAATATTTAGATTTCAGCATTAAATAGCCCGTAGAGGTTGATATGTCGCTACACAGAATCAACCAACCAACATTTATCTATACAAATGAAGTGTCTGTCCTTCTGCTTGTTTGTATGCCATACAGAGACGTGTCAAAAGTAAATAGACACCCATCAAATTTGGAAACCCAGGGTAATCGGCAAACTAAACTTTGGAGGTGAATTATTTTATGACTGCATCCATTAATACTTAGTCAATGCTGCCTTAGCATCCTTGAGCACATTCAACTTGTTGAGCACAGAAGCAACAAGCTCTGTCATCTTTGACTCGGAAATTTCTGCTCAAGTTGAATTTTTTTTTTTATACTTATGTTCATCCAGTACAAGGCCAAAGAGCCACTCAAGGTAGATAGTTACTGCATGGTGTTTTATGAGTGTAAGAAAGGGTAAGAAGAGACATTTTATATAATTTTTTTTCTTTTTTTCTTTTAGGACCAGATAGATGCAGCTGTAAAGACCTTATTGGACCTGAAAGCCCAGTTTAAAGCTACCAGTGGTTTTGATTGGAAACCTGATTTTGCTAAAATGAAAACACTTGAAAAAACGTCCCCAGTTGCTTCTGATCCCAAACAAACTGAACTGAATGACAAAATTATTACGCAAGGGAACAAAATAAGGCAGTTGAAAGCTGATAAAGCAGCAAAGGTAACTTTATTTATTTAAATCCCTGAATATTGTACTTGACAGTGTATATGTGACTCACCTCAGGTGATGTTAAAATAGACTTTGCATTCAGTGTCCCTCGGCAAGCAAGGTCATTACCTAGACGGGTGACTGCTTGGGAATATCATGTGCTGTAAACTCTAGATGAGTGGGTGGTGTAATGGACACAGCTTGGAATTGTTAATTGGAGAGCTGAGCTTCAATTCCCGTTGGGTACGTTATATTCACTTACACACAAATACGCTTGGGGAAGGTATGAATCCATCTCTTCTCTCCCCAGCTATGGGTTAATTAGCAAGACTTGTATTAATAATCAATTATCTAAAAAAAAAAATAATTCTTATAATCTAAATTATTATGAAAAATCCTTAAAAAATAGTTGACACAAAAGCAAATTAATATATGTTGATACGCATAATTCCCCTAAGATGCAAAGCAAACCCAAAAATAGGGCTAGGAAGATATTATGGTTTAAACCCCCCCCTATAATCTAGCAGTTAAAACTAAAATAGGAAAGATGTTTCTTAAATTATTAAAAAAAGAATTTTCCCCGACTAATATATCGTATAAAATTTTCAATAAAAACAATGTTAAATTAAGTTATAGTTGCAAACCAAATATGACTAACTTAATTAGTAAGTACAACTGGAAAAAAAATCATAGACAAACTACACCCAACCCCTCTAAGTGTAACTGTAAAAATAAGGACGCCTGTTTACTTGAGGGCAGGTGCCAACAGGAATGTGTGCTTTATAAAGTTGTGATACAATAGAAATAAACACTGAAAAGAACCCCAAAGTTTACTTAGTATCTACCAAAGGTAGCTTCAAAAAATGTTATTATAATCATCTAAGTAGTTTTAATCATGAAACCTGTAACCATAGGACCAGCTTATCCACTTACATATGGTGTATAAAGCAAGAAGATAATAGTGATTTTCTAAACACAGCACAAGGCCAAAAGTATGTGGCACCCAGTTAGGATTGAACTCACTCGTAATTGATCAATGCTTTCTAACCATTACACCACGTTGATGTGCCCAGCAAGAAGATAATAGTGATGCCATTTTGAAATGGGAAATGTTAAATAAATGCCATAAATATAAGGCAGGTGACAAGTTTTGTTTGTTACGTTTGGAAGAAAAATTAGCAATCGTCACCTATTAGGAACCTAAGAATTTATTAAATAAAAGATCAGAGATACTTAATAAGTGTAGGCATAGGAGAGCCTGGTTATTAGAATAGTAATTTGGGTTTTTTCTTTTTTTTTTCTTTCCTTTTTTTTTTCTTTCCTTTTTTTTTCTTTCCTTTTTTTTCTTTTTTTTTTTTTTCCTTTTTTTTTTTTTCTTTTTTTTTTTTTTTTTCTTTTCCTTTTTTTTCTTTCCTTTTTTTTTCTTTCTTTTTTTTTTCTTCTTTCCTTTTTTTTTTCTTTCCTTTTTTTTTTTCTTTTTTTTTTTTTTTCTTTCCTTTTTTTTTTCTTCTTTCCTTTTTTTTCTTTCCAATGTAACAAACGAAACTTGTCACCTGCCTCCTATTTATCGCATTTTTTTTAACATTTCCCATTTCAAAATGGTGTCACTATTATCTTCTTGCTGGACACCTCAACCTTTTTTTTTTTCTTTCCTTTTTTTGTTGTTTTTGATCACATGGTTTTATGTTTTTAATGGTTTTACCAATACTGTTCCGCTATTTCCTTTTTTAGCCAGTTTATATGTTTTTTTTTTTTGTGTGTGTGTGTATATATATATATGTGTGAAAATATATAGAAAATAGGAAAGAACTGGTTAGGTAAATAATC